>CM026212.1:17700033-17875526 GCA_014839995.1 Xenentodon cancila
GCGGTGTCCGTTCCCCTCAGAAAGCTTTGGACTCCCGTTCTTGTCCCGCTCCCGCGTGTCCGGTCGCCTCGGACGTTTAGGAACCAGCCAGCAGCCTGATTCCTGCGGTTCCCCCCGCTCCCTTCTCCTCTTCTGTATATTTGTCCTGTTCTGTAACTCTCCGAGTTTTAGTCTCACTCTTCAAACGCCTCCTCTCTGTACCCTACTTATGCAGGTTTTTCCTCCCTCCGTCAATCCATCTATCTTTGGCTGGCATCAACCTCACGCGCTGCTCCCCGGTGTGGAGTGGCGCGCGGTGGGCGGGCGGGCGAGCTCGAGAGCTGTCCACTTGAAGGTCCGTTCCCTCCCATGTTGGCATGACCCCCAGTATGTGCAAACACACACACACGCACACACACACACACACACAAATTATGCATATTGAAAAGAATACAACAATGCAAACAATCATTCAATTCAAATTCATGTCAAGTTGATTAAACTTTCTTTTTTTTTTGGTAGATCTAACTCATGATAGATTCAGGATTTTTTTTTATTGTAACACTTCTTCATGGTTTGGAAGTTGCATACTTTAGTTCCTCTAAAGTGCTGAAACGCTTCTGAAGTGCTTAAATATGTTCCCAGTTACAGACTTACTACACATCCATCCATCCATCCATCCATCCATCCATCCATCCATCCATCCATCCATCCATCCATCCATCCATCCATCCATCCATCCATCCATCCTCTCCAGTGTCAGAGTGGTGACTCCCAGCTGTTATTGGACAGGGAGCGGGTTACGCCTTGGACAGCTCACTGGTCACATTCCAGGTTACAGAATATTCTCACCAACTTATTTAACCCCTGAAGGTCAGCTGGTCACTCATTAACAGTTTTATCTCATGACAGGAATCTTCTCTGAGGTCCTACACTGAAACTGTGAACAAAGACAAACAGAGAACCACAGTATTTTCATGAAGTCAGTTGAACTGAATTGAACAACATTCTTAACATATTGTATAATAATATACTGAGCCCTGTGAAGAACTGGTCCAGGGTATACCACTGCCTTTCACCTGGAGAGACCTGGAATAGGCTCCACAAGACCCCCTTGAATCCAAACAGGCATAAGCAGGTGTAGAAAATGAATGGATGGATAATAGTGTATTTTGAATACTACACTATATTGAGCTTGAACTAATATGACACAGCAGGAGTATTGTGTTTTTTGGAGACGTGGCTGCAGCAGTATAGTCTGGACACCAGCTTTTCTCTTTGTGGATTTCAAAAGATATAGATGAACAAAAGACTTTAGTTAGACCGGCAGAAGCTGGCCACGAGTGCTTGCAGTGCTTTTTAAAAACATATAATATAATCCTGTAAATGTGTCTGTGAAGAAACACCTCTGCACCCTAGATGTCGAACTGTTTTTGCCATTATCGTCCATCCATGCAGTCTTCTGAGAGGGTTCACTTGTTTTACCTGCCGATGCTGCATGCAACATCGGCATTACAGTTGTTGCTAGGCAACAAACGCCAACACTACAATGCATTTATAATGTTTCTGGGGGTTTCGATGACAGCTGCTGTCCAATAATTTCTCACTGCATGCTTAGTTAATTATTTTCTCCCTTTTTTCGTATTTCCCTCAGTAATTTAAACTACAACCATTTATTTTCCCTTTAGGGAATAATACAGTATAATTTGATTTAATTCAATTCAGTTAATCCTTAAACATCCTTAAAGAGGAAAAGAAAAACTAGTTGAACTGTTGGAAAGTTGTAAGTGTTGAAAGAGACAGAAAGCTGTGGGTAAAAGCTCCAGTGATTACCACAAATACAACGGGTCTTGTCTTTGTGGCCTTCCAACAACTTATCTGATGACATCAAAAGCAGCATGGCCACTTTATCAGTGGAAAACATAGATGGGAACTCACAGCCAACAGTTCAATATCTGGGTTGCAGAGACACTCCTTCACAGAAACAAGTCCAGGTTTAAGTCCTCTGTTCTTAACAAGCACTGTAGTCAATCCTTCTTCTTTCGTCTTTATGAGGCAATTCCCTCTGTTACTCCTACTCAACTTCCTCAGTGTGTCCTCTTTTTAACCCATCTGGATCTGGGCATTAGTTGGGCTTTAAAAATCACAGTCAGCTGTTCACACATTTACGCTCTTTCCTTTTGGTTACTGGCAGGATGCCAAAAAGAAAAAAATCCCAGAACTTCCAGCGGAAATCCTTCAGGAAGAGACAACAGGACCAGATCTACTGCAGAGCTTCTGCAACAGGCTGTCACCAGAGCTATAACTTCTAGAAATGTATTTGGAAAAATTCTGTAACTCCACAAGACAAATCTAAAATCCGGATTTATCTGATTCTTAGGCACAAAGAGCAATAGGATGGATTTGTCTTTTTAACCTCCTACAAAGTGCTTTATGATGCAGTGTGGTAGGGATTGAACCTCCAACCCTTTGGGGTGGAAGATAACTTATTCCACCCACTATTCCACCACTTTAACTACAGAGGCTAGAGACAAGTCTTTATCTTAACTGATAGCAGCAGAATAAAAATGATGAATAGATGGTTAATGAGCAAGGTCCACACCATCAATGAGATGAACCTAATTATTTAATCTGGTATATATATAATGTAAAAAATAAAAAAATAAAAGGCAGTGCAAGAAGGGCTTTTTAGGGGTCAGTGCCAGCTTCTGGGCTTGTATATTGCCAAAGACAAAGAGGAGAGAGGCAGAGATGAAGGTGCGGTAGAAGGTTGAGGGAGTAGGGGAGGAGGAAGAGAGCAAAAGTACTCTGTTCAATGTGTTCTAGTGGTCTTTTATACCTGTCCTTGATCAGCCTCGTCTTTGTTTCCGTATTCATGCCTACATCGTGAATCCAGGAACACGTTTAAGTAGATGCTTCAACTTCAGACACATATTATTACCTGTTGCAGTGAATCTCAACATTAAATCCACTGAAAAGACAGTTTGCAC
This sequence comes from Xenentodon cancila, assembly GCA_014839995.1. Lineage (NCBI taxonomy): Eukaryota > Metazoa > Chordata > Actinopteri > Beloniformes > Belonidae > Xenentodon > Xenentodon cancila. Next base: position 17,703,003 of record CM026212.1, read on the forward strand.
GATTCTAACATGAGAACGAGGCCACTTTCCAGTGTTCGCTCTGCTCTGTTGTTTCCTCTTCTTTTTATCTATCTCCCTGAGGAAATTTGTGTTTTTCACCAATCTGGTGCATCACCTGAGTAACGTTACCCTTTTCAATTCACCCACACCCCCCTCTGTCTCATCTCATTTCTGTCCCTCTCTAGTCCTGATTAAAAATGGTTATGCACTGAGTGAAAGGTCGCAGTTGTTATGGAAACAAGGCTGGTAACAAAAGCTGGACACACGGGTGCAGCGGGAGAGAAAGTAGAGGGGGGAGATGGAGAGGAAAAAGAGGGAGATGTGTCTGAATAAATATGCAGAGAGGAGGAGAGGGCAGGGAAAAAAAGGGAAAGAGGGAAAGGTCTGAATAAATAAAAACATATGCAGAGGGAGGAGGACGAGAGGTAGCAGGGTCATGAAATGATGGCTCCATCTGCAATAATAAATAGGAGATAATACCAGGTTTTAGCAGTCTAGGGAGGAGATTGAGGAACAAAAAAAGTGTTTAGATAGTGAGAGAATGCAATGTTATAGATAAAACATGCATCTACTGCACAAGCTGGAGGATATTAAAAAGCTCAGATTGTGCAGAAAAAACTACCAAAAAACATAAAGTTATACATCTGTGCATGTGAATTATACGTGATTGCCTGAGCATCGTATCTTTTTGAGGGCGAGTATTATGTTAACCACTTAGACTAACATCAAACAATCTCTTTTACACACAAACACACAGTGGAGGCATGAAGGTGCCAGCGGTATAAATAGTATATCCCACAGCGAATACTATAAAGAGAAAGGCGCTGAAAGAGCAAAAGAAAGAAGGGGGGGTTAATTCAAAGGGGACGGCAGAGATGGTTAAGGAAAAGGGTGAGAGTAACTTGAGGAAAGAAAGAGAGAGGGAGAGAACAGGAGGGGGTGAGGACAGGCATATGAAAGGATCAATAAATGGCATAAAGTGTATGTTCATTGATTTACTTACTGGCAGACTGGGATGAGTGGGGGAGGAGGAGAAGAGAGGATGGGGGAGGGAAAGGGAGGACAAAACAACAGAGAGGTGCACCAAGTTGGATTGGAGGTCAGGGAAATATGACAATTAAAGCTAAATGAATGAATACTTTCACATTAACAATCAATTAAACAAGTATTTTCAGTGTGGAAGAGACAAAAACTTGTCACCCAGAGAAGGTCTGCGCTGTCTTTTAACTGCTCAAAAGCTGTTACTTGGTATAAACTGAATCAATTTTCCCTAAAAAAATGCTCTGTCACATCTATTTGCACAACCATAAAACATCTGAGAGAACAAATAATGTGACTGTTTCGTGAAATGGCTAGTGCAGGAATATATTCTTCAGCTGATAGAAACCAAAGACAAGACTTTTAAAAAGCATGAATATTGGACTGACATTGATCAGTTTTGTGTAATTTTAATTGATGTTTATACAAATAACAGGCAACATGTCTGTGACAACTAAAGCAGATACTCCTTTTATGGGTTGATACATTTATCTCATTTTGGTTTCAAAAGTTTCTTAAATAATCAGAATTTGCTATATTTCTGCTTGAAAAAGACCTTAAGTGATGTCTGATTTTCACATAAATAAAAAAGGACTATCCCATTAAATAAATGAGACAAGCAATCTTCATTTATTTTTAAAGAAAAAGTATCCTAATTTAATATTTGCAAATGTCAAAACTATATGAAACTCTTATCTTATCTTATCTTATCTCATCTTATCTTATCTTATCTTATCTTATCTTATCTTATCTTATCTTATCTTATCTTATCTTATCTTATCTTATCTTATCTTATCTTATCTTATCTTATCTGTCTGGAATTTTGCGGACAGTTTTCTCTGGACAGTTGTAACTTTTTCCTTGCATTTTAGCATCCTTGTATCCTTGAATACTTAAATACTTGAGTACTTTCCATGTTCACCATAGTTGTTCAAGGATCCAGGGAAAACTTTATTATTATTTTTATTTCTTGTATGTGGTTCCTCTTTATACATGTTTAGGACTTTTTAATGAATAAATGTGAAAATTTGAAATTTATAAATAAAATAATAAAATAGTCTAAATGAATTTAATGAACATAAACTGTAATACATACTGTAAATGTAATACAGACTCGCTTTTACTTTAAGAAAAACACTGAAAACATGACTTTGACCTTTATTGAGATACTTTTATAGGTGTACGTTTGTAGTTTTAAGAGAGTGTCTTGATGTGTATATATATCTTTTTATTATTATTAATTTCTTTGTGCTTTTTTGGACACTTCATTTGTTTAGGTTTCATAAGGTTTGTCTTTGTCTACTTATACTTACTGTTTTTGTTAATTTCATGCTTTATACTTAACTAGTTCCTGTTTTATTTTGGCAATCACCGCTTTTATTTTGGCAATCACCGCTTTTATTTTGGTAATCGCTGCTTTTTGAGGAGGGTAGTCACTGCATGGATTTATTTGCTTAGCCCTTTGGATTTGTGGGTTATGCATGTTGGGTCTTATCTTTTTTTTCACACATCATGAATTTTGAATATCTTTTTTTCAGCATGGCAGGTGATGATGTACTTCATGTTTTCATATCTCACAAGGCTACTGGCTGTTAAACACTCACGATGACAAATGAACTAAATCAGTAAAATTAGTTTGCTTTTTTAAAAGTGTGAGAGTAACATTATGGTGATACTTTTCACATAAAATTCAGGCCTTAAGAACCTGATAATATGTCAAGACAGACAGGCTGGAATGGAGCATGAGGCCAACAGAAGGAAAGATAATCTGTGTGTGTGTGTGTGTGTGTGTGTGTGTGTGTGTGTGTGTGTGTGTGTGTGTGTGTGTGTGTGTGTGTGTGTGAGTGTGTGAGAGAGAGGGAGTGAGAGAGAGAGTGAGAGAGAGAGAGAGAGAGTGAGAGAGACATAAGTGTGTTCAAATAGCTGAGGGCAAGGTGACAGAGAAACGAGCATACACGGAGGGATAACTAGCTCATAGAGGATGGACAGCATGTTTGTGTGTGACAGATAAAGAGGAAAATAGGAAGACGTGGAGGTCAGAAAGGAGAGAGGAAGTTGGAGGAACAAAAATAAAAACAGCGAGAAACCAGGAGAGAGTGTGTGTGTGTGTGTGTGTGTGTGTGTGTGTGTGTGTGGACAGACAAAGGTGTCACAGCGCACCGCTTGGCTCAACGATGACCCAGTGGGCATGTAGGTCATGACGGTTTGTGTCTCCCAGCCATGACTGTATGCCTCTGTGCATCTATTAGTGTGGTTGTGTGCTTGTAAATAGACCCAGTTCACGTTTACATGAATTGGGTTCGCTGGAGTGTGTGTGGTCAGAGGTTGGAGAAGCAGTTTTTCTAGCCGCTGGGACTCGCACACACTCATGTGCACCCACACATGCTGCAAATCCAGTTTTGGCATACACACTTGTGCATTAACAGCTGCCCTTCATGTCATACTGTATGTGCACACTTAACGTACCATGTGTGGCACTACATTATGCACAAACACACACACACACACATCTAATTCTTGTGATCTCTCGTGCTCTCTCTCACTCTCTCACACACACACACACACACACACACACACACACACACACACACACACACAGACACGCACACAACACACACACACACACACACACATGGGGAAGCTATTATGCTCTCAGGCTGGAGTGTTTTGATGGTATAATTGCAGTGACCAGTGAGGAGAAAGAGACAGAGGGAGGGATGGAAAGAGGGATGTGGATAGAGAGAGAAAGAGAGGAGAGTGCTGACACTCTCAGCATGCTAATATGAGCCCCCCCCCCCACCCCCACCCTCTGATTTCAAACCTCTCTCACCACATCTCTTTGTCTCTTCCTCTCCATCTCGCATCCACTGCATTTCACAGGTGGAGCACCCCAACGAGGGGGAGATGGATTGAAAGGTAGAGAGGAAAAGAGGGATATGTAACAGGATGGAGCAATGTTATCTCTCGCTTTCTATGCCATCTCTCCATCCACTTCAAGCGCCCCGCGATAGTCAAAACAAAGCACGAGAGCAAGAGATACAAGGGGGATTGAAAATAGAGGAAAAGGGAGGGTCTGTTTTTTCCACCCTTTAACAATGGAAGGATCATCTCTGCTTATCCTCTAATCTGATCACTTCTTTTTTCCCTCTCCTCCATCCTTTCTGTTATCTCCAACTCTGCGCTTCCCCTCGTTTTCTCATCTGGTGAGGAAAAAAAGAGTCGCCTCTTCCTCTGGCCAGCTTCCACTTTTTTCATCAGCCCTTCATGTGTTTCCAGTTCTCCCTCCATCCCTCGCTTCTTTCCAGAGAAGGGATTCAGCTGTTTGGCCCTGATTTCTCTTCTCTTTTCTCAACCAAACCCTATCCATCCCCACTTAACAACACTGCCAAAATGATCCTGTTTTCTCTGCTGGTGAGCAGCTAATAAACGGTCGTATAGGTAATGTATTGTACATCAGCTACGTTATCAAAACACAAGTCGCATGTTTCTTTGTGTAAAAACACAGTAAAAATGATCCGATCATAGTGAATTTTACTCATCTTTTCTTTGTGCCATCATGTTTATAACAGTAATGAAGCCAGAAAGACTAAAATCATGTGCACAATACCAAGTTAGACTCAAGAGCCTGCAGATCCACCTTTAGTAGCATTAACTTTCAACTCCTTTTCAATATAAAACAAAAGTGACATCATCCAGAAATCGCATACCCTAGCTTTAAGGTCCTGCTACAGCATCTCAGTTGGGTTGAGGTCTGGGCTTTGACTTGACTTGATTCCTGTATTTTTCAGCCATACTGATATAAATTTATGAGTGCGCTTTGGATGACTTAATTTTGACCATGCTTTAGCTGCAGTTTTGCAAGCCTCAGTCACATAAACCGCGTTTTCCTTTTGTTGCCTTTTCCTCTGGCCGGCCTCCATTTTTCATCAACCCTTCATCCATTTCCAGTTGTTTTCTTTTTTTCCTTCTTCTTCCCTAGATATCCCTCCTCTCTGCTTTCCAAAGAGGGGATTCTGCTCTTTGGCTCTGATCTAATTTCTCTTTATTTTCAGCTACCCACTCCCCACTCCCAATGAAAATTCCCTCCACAATAATTCAGTGTTCTCTGTTGGTGAATGTCTAATAGATTGCATTAACTCTTGTATTAAAGGTATCACTTCATCTATCTGTTTGCTTATCAGTTACCTTGTGACTGTTACTTCTTAAACCAAACAATAAATGCTGCTATAAAATCACAAATAAATTCTTATGAGTTATTTTTGCATACCTCTTTAGTGCTGGAGTTCTGTAAGCATTTAACACAAATAAGCACAGAAGCTTTTTTTTTTCTTAATCACTGAAGACAGGAGAGTTCATCAGAACCTTTGCTGTACTTCTGTCCACATGTTATTGTCATACGCTCCAAACTGCTCAGCCGAGAAAAAAGACATTTACCTGGTTTTAACATCAACCCAGACGATGTGTAGTTTCTGCGGTCCAGGATGTGTAACAGCTATTATTCTGGAGCCAACAGCACCACCCACAGGAACTGCAGAGCTACTGCAAACGCATCAAGAACCTGTGACCTCTGCTGGAGTTGAGCAACTGTGTAGTTCAGTAACTCCACTATCTATATTTAACATATATTTAAAACCACTGAAAAACAGCATGAAAGGCCCACCTGACTAAGCTGATTAAGATACTGTATATAGACAAAGTAATTTGTTCTAAGGCGATTAAAAAACAAAAAAATAACAATTTTTGCTTCTTGTGATTTTACACAATTTTATGGAATAAATATGGATATTATATTGGATTTGTGCACATAATGATGTCCTAGCAGATGAAAAAGTCACCGATGCAATTTGCACAACTGAAAAACACACTCTTTCAACATTTGTTTTCAGTTTTGGATACAGAGGTTTGTCTGAGTCTGCGCTGCAGATGCTGAAACATTTATACTCATTATTCCTAAAAAGTTGAAACATGCAGGAAACTCCCTCCAGTGTTTTTACAAAGCTTTAATATGGTTTTAAAATATCACATTATCGAACTTTAAACTGCACAATCTTTCATAAAGTGATCATCTTCTTCCTATTTTAACTTCTAAGAGACTTTTTTTGGGATGCTCCTTTTTTTAACACGCTGTCATGTATTGACCAGCTAGCTCGACTTATTTTAGTTTTACTCTTCTTTTAAGCATTTAACTTTTTTTTTTTCCTTCAATCCCTCATCTTAACTTCTTTGAAATGTGTAACTTTTATTAAATTCAAACTGAGCACATATTAAAATCTGTGCTAGTTTACATTGTGTTTAGATTATTTAGAAACTATTGTTTCTCACATCAGTCCACTTTCCATATCTGGTTAATCCTACACAGGGTCCCAGGGGTCCGCTGGAGCCCATCCCAGCGCCATCCCATTACAGAAGAACACATAGCCAGTACTGTTGTCTCACAGCTTAAACGTTCCTGGTTTTACTCCTGGGCCCAGCAGGAGTCTTCCCGTGGGGTCTGTGTGGTCTCCTGCAGCAGGTCTACAGCAGCAGATCTAGGATGAAGCTGTTTAAGACCAGCTGCTCCAGTCTGGTCCTGCAGCTGCAGCTGTGACTACTGGTCCTAAAACAGGTGGTGGAGGTGGTGTCAGCCTCCTTAACCCAAACTGGAAGTTGGTTCCACAGTGATGGTTCCTGATAACAGAAATCCCGTCCCCCAGATCTATATTTGGATCTTCTAGGAACTACGAGTAAACCTGAAGTCTGAGAACAGAGAACTCTATTAGGAACATATGGTTCTATCAGATCTTGTAAATATTGTGGCGCTAGATAATTTTGGACTTTGTAAGCAAGTAATAAAATTCTGAATTGGATTAACGGGGAGTCAATGGAGGGAAGCGAACACAGGAGAGCCGGCAGGCATTCTCATTGGAAAACCTGCATCCTGCCATTCAGGTGAATGTTACTTTGAAACCAGTCAAACATCCAAGAGGGTCTGAACCTGTTGGAAGACAGAGACACAAGGATCTCTTGCTCTCATCCTACCACATACTTCAGGACATCCTCGGACATTTCTTGTCTACACCCTGACTCTTCTTGTCATAATCTTATGATGCACATGAAATATCTGTGCTAGAGTGAATGAAAACAAAAAAACAACCAAAACAAATCTAGACAGTGTTATTCTGTGTACAGTTTCATTTAAATCTCAGATAAAGACTGTCGATTGGACCTAACTTGCACTGTTAGGTCCAAGTGTAACCAAAGGAAGGCAGCGTATATCTTTTACACTTAAAATTATATTTATTAACAAAAAATTGTGCAAAAATGCAAATCACTGATATATACACATTAATGTATTCAATAACATAAAAAAAAGAAACAGATAAAGAGTTTAGGATTTAAGTTAACAGTTACTTCCAGTTTCAAGATGTTCTGATTTTGTCTCACACATCTTTCACATATCAAAGGCAGCTGACGAGCCAGTGTGTAGTGTAAGGTGTACCTCAGGTGTGTGTGTTTGTGCCAGTAGTATTTCGTCAGGCTTGTATTCAGGAATGCTGGGATTTAGCTGTGCATTTTTTTTTTTTTTTTTTGTGAGTGAGTATCTCTTAAGATATACTTGTATGTTACAACCCTGAGATAATTTTACTTTTTATCTTTGACGTCCTTTTGAGTGTGAACGTTGTGTCAGTATAGTGAAAATGTGTGCATCTAAAGCCCTAAAGTGCCTGTGTGTGTGCAGGGGTGTGTATGTGACTGGGCGAGGAGTGCTCCTCGACCAGCACTTCGGCGTGCTTCAGATACTGAGCCGTCCTCCTCATGACAGAGTCCCTCCGAACCGGATCTGGATCTCCTGTAGACACACAAAATCATGAGAACAATAAGTCCAGTTCTCTGTAATCTGTGTTATGTATCAGTGTATAGAGTTGGAGTGGTTTTTTTTTTAATTCTTTTACATATATACATATTCAAGCTGGAAAAGGTTTCTTGGCAGCGGTGGGATTCGAACCCACGCCCCCGAAGAGACTGGAGCCTTAATCCAGCGCCTTAGACCGCTCGGCCACGCTACCACAGACAAAGTGCTATCACTGCCAGACTGGGAGGATCAATGTCAGCGTTCTAAGAATAACCCCAACGGGAGGGTCAAAGACCAGAACAACTGCAAATAACCCGCTGGAGAGTTGCAACATGATTGCAGAGTAAGCACATGTCACATTCTAATAATAATAATAATAATAATAATGATGGTGATGCTGAAACTTATACACACATACCCACCGTTCTGTCCTGATGCTGCAGGTGTTCTTCGTTGACTACGGTGACATCCAAAACGTGCACAAATAAGCCTCTGTGTTAGTTTCACACACACTTTCACTTCCTGATTCTAATTCAGTTTCTGATTTCATGACTAAATCATCTTCCCACGACCGTTTGTCTCTCATTCAAAGAGCCAGGGACAGCTTTGAAGAGCAGTTTGTCTCTGATTATAGGTCACTATACATCAATACCTCATCACTATAAAATTGCACAAAAATAGAAATGCACTGAGAGTGACCTCGTAGTCTGGCAACAGAAACCCGGTCTGCAGCTCCCTCCAAAGAGACGTGAGCTTTAATGCAGCTGCTTTCACCATTCAGCCGCACAAGGGTGCAAAATAAAACAACACGAAACACGCAGAAAACAGATCCCTCCTATTCCACCAGCCACTCTTTCGTACACCCAGGTCTCTCTTCCTCACCCTGCACTCCTGTGATCAGTATGTCCACCGCCGTCCTGTATCCAAGAATGGCCAAACTAAACTCTCCCTCCTTCTCCAGCTTCATGGCGGATGTCAGCTCCCTGGCTGCTTGGTTCAGATAACCCTCATCTCCGCCATCCAGACTGGTTAGTGGCAACGACAACAGCTCCGAGTGGTCAGCGGTGGAATTTGATCGGTCTGAAATGAGACAGAAAGACCAAGAGATTGTCAGGCAGAGAGTTAACTAGGTTAAAAATGCAGCTTTTTTTTTTTTTATCCAAAAGTAACTTTAAAATCAGTAAATCAAAAGAGGAATTGAAGTTGTTTAGTGGATTACTTCGTAGTTTCAGTTCACAGTCTGTGTGACTTGAAAAACCATTTCAAGTTGAAAGAAGAAGTCACCCCGGCAGCGGTGGGATTTGAACCCACGCCCCCGAAGAGACTGGAGCCTTAATCCACCGGCTCAGACCTCTCGGCCACACAATCACATTGACCCCAGCCAGTCATCTGAAAATTCCTTGGAGATCCCAAGCCTGTCATGCAAAGGATGCTTCAGCAGATACAAAATGAAGCAGACATAAATATCTGAAGGACAAGATTCAACCTGAGGCATTAAAGTAAACGTCTGAGACACGACTACCCCACACTGCATAGTCTGTCTACATCAGATATCTAATTCATAGCGGTTTGGGAAAGCTTAAGCAGTTTTACAAGATTAGATCAACATCTACCTTTATTATTATTATATTTACCTTTTTCATAGCAGGGATCAAAGACTGCCAAATCCTTATCAGACAGTGGAGGAGGACCGTCTTCCTTTGGGGATGGGACTTGCTCCTCTGCCATAGAGTCAAACAGTGAATCAAATTCCTCCTGGGTCTCTTTTGATTGCTGGCATTTTGCAGGAGATGGGCCAGGAGATGGAACTGGATATAGAAACAAGTGTCAAGATGTTTAAAAAAAAAAAAAAGACTACAATTTATAAAGACGTAAAGAAAGAAAGCACAGGCCCTTGCAACCTTGGATGCTTATACCTTGGTCATCCAGTTCTGCATCACTAAGCTCCCCTCGTTCATCTCTGGGAGATCCTCCGATCTCGCTGTAGGCCTCAGCTGCAACCTCTGGTTCCCCAACCTCTAAGCTCAAGTTGGTGCCCAGATCTTGGGGTAAAGTGGGAGCCTCCCTTCCCTCCTCCTCCTCGGCAGGTTCACAGTCTGAGGCCCTCCTCTTGGGCAGGGGGATTAGAGGGGGGGGCAGAGGCCCAGCCGAGGAAAGAGGGGAGGCATCCAGAGGTCTTGTGACTTCACCTCCCTGAAAGAAGGGAAGGAAAAAGTTGTAAAGTTGCAAGAGAGTTGAGGGCAGAGGGCAGAGGACATGTGAAGGAAGCAGACGCTTTAGGGTAGATGAAATAGAGAAAATGTGCAACAAAGCAAAGAAAGATCATAACAGACTAATGATGAAGGTCCTAGTGTTAGTTGATCTGTGTGTATCCTCACTCTGAAGAAGTCTTTGAGCTGAGGGCTGTTGTAGAGTGCAGGGATGGTGGTCGTAAACAGAAACATGGCTTCTGCCGCCTTCCTCCTCTCTTCAATCACAGCCTCGTCGAATCTTCCTAGAGGAGAAGCACGCACTTCAATAACCAAAGCAGATTTCTAATGCAGGTAAGCAGGATTATTTGAACATTGTCCTCACTGCAGCGAACGGTTACTCTCATTGAAGACTGTTTGTGAGTAAGGCTCTTCTGGGTTGTGATATTTGCAGATATGCACTGCTCACAAGTGAAAAATTAAGCCATATCCAGAGCGAAAATGTCACAAGACTCGTGATAGCAGGCAGCTCCGCACCACAAATTAATTAATTAAAAGCCCTAAAGAGGCTAACTGCATAACAAAACCATAAATCATACAGACTCCTACTATTATGCTGCAAGTGAATTTGCAGCTCTGTACATGTAAAGATTTTTGTGCTGTATAATACTTCAGTGCTGTTATTCAGCCTTTGAAGCAGAGCAAAGCACCCACACACACTCATCACAAGCTTTGCACAACATACCAAATACTTGTGCACGTGGGAAAGGTGGAAACTCCTCCTGTCTTCTGAACAGGTTCCTGTGCGTGTAGGCCAGCTCTCCGTGAAGCTTCTTCAGCTCGGAGAACCTCCTCCACACGACCACCTCCTTCACATCTTCTGGATGACACTTAGACACAAACTGCGAACCAAAGAAAGGAAAAGGAGAGTTTGTTGTGATTTGGATCCTTTTTTTTTTTCTCAAATCTTTGTCTCAATAAAGTTTAGACGATGAGTTATGTTATCTTTGGCAACATCCCACCTGCACAGAGAGGTAATCTTTGTAAGAGTGCTTCCAAATAAACATGAGAGAAGGTGATGGAGGCTTGACTTTGACTTGATTTTAAATGCATGCCTGCCTAAACCAGGGCATTAGTGTGGTCATGGGGGTGCTGGAGCTCATGAATAGAATCACAAGTTCTCCTTCTGTTTCACTTGTGTGCTCACTTGGTACCACTGACTCATATAAGAAGCCTATTGTGTGTTTCTGTAAACTGAAAAAAAAAAAAAAGAAAGCCGCACATTCAAATATAGTTTGGATCCACTTTTAACTTTGGTTGTGCCATGCATTCATTTTGATTTCAATAAGCTTAACCAGTGCTGTAAAATATATTTCCATCTACAGCTATATTCGTTTGTGACCATGATCTTGTATTTATGATGGGAAAGTTAAAACTACTATATAAAATCTTCTCCAGCACATTCCAAAGACCCTCAGTGGTATTACGGTTGGGACTCTGGGGTGATCAATCCAAGCGTGAAAATTAGGTCTCATGCTCCACGAACCAATCTTTCGCAGTTAAGAGCTTGATAAATTCTGGAAATGTCATCTTGGTGTATAACCATGCCATCAAGGAGTTCTCCTTCAGTATTTTTATGCAGCAACCTGGAACTAATCAAATAAAGCCACCAAAAATAAAAGGCTTGCATGATATAGACCCGGCGCGATGGCAGTCCAGTTCTTACCCAGATGTGCCCACAACCACTTTAAAACATCTGGATTTGTCAAACTCTCGGTTCTACCTGAATGCTCTGTAGAAAGCTGCGGCTCTTACTGCTGATTTTCTTCCACTTCGTTTCACCAAACATACCAGTAATATCTGATCACAACCACTAACGACCATGGATCACTTTCACCCATCGAGGCTGAAATCACCTGTTTAACTAGTTATCTGCCCAATAGTTTGCACTATGCGGACGAATTCCACTTCTGGAATAAAAGTAACACACACTGTGCATCGTTTTCCCCAATCTAAACCAGGAGGACTAACGTATCGGGGAGAGACTGTAAAACTAGAGAGAAATAAACAGTGTAAACAAACCCTGGCTGTCACTTTGTACTCGGTGTGGCCCTTCTCGTGCGTCCGCGGGTCGCTAACGGTGAAGAAGCGATAATATTCTTCTTTGAGCCTCCGTGACATGTTGACGGTCGGTGACAGCAGAGAAAACTGTAGCGACGGAAAGCAGAAGTGTGACAAAGTTGAAGTGAGATTCTCTGTTGTGGTTATTTCAGTCCCTCCTCTCCATGCAGACGTACTCGTTTCCTGGTTAGTGACGTTCCGAAACGTCACTACGTATGAGATGATCAGCGTATGACGTAAGGTCCAGCGTTTATCCTCCAAACAACTTTCTTTCTTTCTTTCTTTCTTTCTTTCTTTCTTTCTTTCTTTCTTTCTTTCTTTCTTTCTTTCTTTCTTTCTTTCTTTCTTTCTTTCTTTCTTTCTTTCTTTCTTTCTTTCTTTTAAGTTTGTTTAACCTTCCTTAGTCATTTTTAAGTTTCTTAGTACCTTTGGTATATATCATGTATTTCTTTAGATATGAATCATAAGCATGTGTACTAAAGTGAGTAGACCATGAAAACGCATATAACTGTAGTATTTATTGACAAATTAAGCATTAGGGTATAATAAGAATTAATTAAAAATCACGTTTTTCAATTATATCTAATTATCCGATAACCTCCAGTTTAACTCGTCTCTGCCATAGAAATGCAGTGAGGGTTTAATACTATAGGGGGTGCTATAAAGTTAGAAATTTAACAGGGATAGAGGATTAGATAAATTAACATTTTACTACTTATCAGTTTGTCCTTGCTGTACACCAAGAGGATTAATCATTTTCCATTTTATATAAGTCTATTGGACGAATCATAATTATAAAATTCTTCCATCACTCTTTTATACAGTCTGCCCTTTTGAAGCCATAAAAGTGGGAGTTTTTTCCCGACAAGTTAGCGCTCAGAGGTTCAGCAAAGCCTGGCTCAACTCGCGGCAGCCCCGGTTGCGCCGCGGGTTGATCCTGCCGTCTCTCCACGGGCCGTGCTCGTCGCCCCCAGTGTTGCCCTTTTGCCGGGTGACAGACTGCTGAATTCCAGGGGAAAATATGTACCAGACGAAAATTATGTAACGACTTGATTTCAAGTCGCGTATTAGTGAGGGTAAGTACTCCAAAATAGACTTCAGGATGAAGATCAGAGTTCAAAGTGCTGTTTTTGTCTTTAAAAGTTAACGTTTCACCCTAAAAAAAAAATCCCGGTGCTGTGCAAAATAGCAGAGGATGGTTTCGATCCATCGACCTCTGGGTTATGGGCCCAGCACGCTTCCGCTGCGCCACTCTGCTGCGCGACATGTAGATGAACATTTCCGTAAATAAAAAGGAGATAAATAAAACGGATGATGTGACACTGCTGTGTGAGAGTATAATGAAAGCCCATGTTCTGTCATTTGGAAAGGCTCTACTTTGTATTCAGTTACTCTTTTATAGAGGTGTGGCATGTTTAAATGAACAGTGCACTGGTGCACTAATTGGTGCCTGCTTGCTCCATTTAGCTCTGCCAAATCTACTTTCTGTAACAGATAACTAGGCCACCTATTTTCATTTGGAAAGATGGGCAAATACGAAAGGGGAAAAAAAGACTGTGCTGAATAATTGACAGATAAATACAAATGCTGCAGGCAAGATTAGAAGCAAAAAACTATAGAATGTATATTTAGGAAGACAAGATGTGTGTCTGTGTTCAGATATTATTTTTGTGGGTTAATTTCAGCCAACCTGATATACTGGTTCCATAAGCTTTACGTAATATCAAGAATTATACGACATGACTCAAAGTCTGTTATATGACTAATATCTTGAGTATTGTATGAGCTTGTGAAATCATCCCCCAAACACACACACACTGTTTTTCTCTGTAAAATGATTCTCAAATCATCAAAGCAATAAAATGATCTTTAAATGTAACACAGTAAGTCTACATGTTTTGTTGAATGGGTATTCAACAGAAAAAAAAAAAAACATGCTCGAACCTTTTCAAAGGTTGAGCAAATCAATAGGCGGACAGCTGAGTGCTATGCCCTATTTAGACTAAATCAAAGCGCAGGTTCCCCGAGGTTCACTTGTTTAGACTGCGAGCGCGCTTTGCAGGACATCCTGAAACAATGAGATGAAAGCACAAGTCCTCACACAGACTGGTCTGAACTGGTTCGGCCCTGCTTTGCTCTGCTCTGCTGTGTTTTTTTTTTTTCTTTTTCAGAATAAACTTTCTCACCGAGGATCAAATGTGGATTTATGGAGGGACTGTGCATGTGTGTGCATGTTCTTGTTTTTGTAACCTCATCCAGACCTTCTTTGGTATAGCCACTGACCTTGTTGGGACAAGTTAGGTTTGTAGAGACCGAACCTGGTCCTACCATAGTAGAATGTCATTTTGGAGGTCTTGATTATAGTTTATGATCGAACTGAGATTGGGTTATGGTGTGGGTGAGGCGTGAACTGATAATGGCTAACGTTAGGGTTAGGGTTTGATTTGTGTCGGAAAAAAATGAAAGGAAGTCAGTGCAAGGTCCAAACAAGGACAGCTATGTGAACTCTTTGTGTCAGATCTTTCTTAAAAATGTGCATCCCGAGCACATCTTATGTGCTGACTTGCACATTTTTTCAACTTCCTTTAACCAACCTGAGCGTTATCACAGAGTTGCTGGGGTTTTTTTGTTTGTTTTGGGGTTTTTTCATGTTGGTGAAGCAGTTTATTATGTCCCTGTGAAATAACAGCTTCTACCTTAAAGAAAACAGGAAAAACTGGGCAGTGGTTGTGCCCTCTTTGTGAGGGTGAGGGGCTAACGGACTGATATCTACCTTCCTGCCAAGGGCTGGCAGAAAATACACAGGCTGCACCACAGAAAAGCTCTTGCAGTGAATTATTTCATTCGTGTCCCCTGTGAACCTATCTCCATTGCTCGTGGCTAAATTTGTTGCCAGATCCAAAACAACAGATTTCATTTCAGACAACTAGAGTGGAAAGACGTGTATAGAGTTTCTATAGCACAAGGTTGTGTTTCCATTAATACACACAGCTGCGTTCTATAATTTCATCTCACAAACATGTTTACATATCCCAGCTCCTTTCTTGCTCACTGTTTGCCCTTTCCCCTCATTTCTGTGACTCCTCCCTTTGCTTTACAGCTGGTTTTTGATATAACCACTCCCTCGTCTTCTTCCCTTGTTTTGATTAAATGTCCTGCTGTTCGACTCGTGTGACTGAAAAATTGAGGAAAACCGAGCAGTGATGATGAATAAAAGAGAAACATAGGACTCGTTTTCTATTTTTCCTTCTCGACTGCATGCTCCTCAGATCAGCAGCCCTCCGTCTTCACGTCAGCAGCCAGCGATCAGCAGCTCTGCCAAAACCTGACTCTGCACACATGTGATCAACAGGCCATGATAAAAAGAGAACCAGATGGCTTCTGTTAGTGCTCACGCACAGTACACAGATAGATATTCATGAGCCTGAGTGCTGCCTGTTTGGATGATTTTGATAAGAGTGTCTGTCTAAATAAAGACATGTAGCTGCCAAATGCACAAAGCACCCATAATGTTTTTTAGGAGGCTTCTAGGTGGTCATCATCAAATGACATTTGCTCCATTTCAAGTCCTTAATTCCTGAAACACAGTCTGTGCCATCTTACTGAATTACAAGCAGATAAATTGGCACAACAACTGAGGTTATAAAGGGCTGCAAGGACCCGCATTTAAAAATAGGCTCACAGCATTTAAGCCGTCTTCTGATTAGGCTTTTGCCAAGACCCTTAATATAGACAGGTTCACATTGAATATGATGTAATAATGAATCTGTAATATGAGTAACTGTTAAATAACAACTGATTTCACATCTTCTATTTCATTTTAACAGTTATATAATGTGCATGAAGACAAATAAGAGTCTCTTGAGCAGGAACGAGAGGATGATATGAATGCAAATAGTTTAGTTTGTTGCATGGGCGAAATTAGACACTTCTGACGTTTTTAATGTATTGCGAGAAACTGGAACTGAATGAAGATTTATACACACTTGCAAAGGTACAGTCACGTGGGATCCTTGTAGATGAGTTTGTTCTTGCAGTAAGATTGTGCTGCATGAAGATGTTTACTTGTTTTCATGAAGAGAACGAGCAGGACAAATGCTTTACAGGTTTACAGATTAAAGAACAGAAACTTAGGGTTGGACTATGAATATGTAAGCAAGAAAGAAATTACCCAGTGTGGACAGTCTTCAAACACTATTGATATTTATTTGAGCCCTTTGTCCTATTTAGATTAGATTAGATAGCCCACTCTTGAAGCCAAGAAATCCCATCAAGTGATACTTATCACTGTTCACCTCAGTCCTCTTTACTATAATAAAATCTCACTGAGATGGTTATTGTGTAAAATAATCTATTTAAAAAAGATCCAACCATTCAGGTGGTAACAAATTGAACCATTGTACTTCACATAGAGAGCCAGAAATGTACTGTAGTTCATTATGAACATGAAAGTAGTATTTTTTTTGTATTGTAAAGGCTAACGGCTGCTGGGAAACCATTTGTAGAGTACAAGCAGCGACAAAGAGGGTGTTGTTTTTCAGATTGGATCGCATATCATCAGTCTGATTTATGATACACTACGTGATGGCCTCTGTCATCAACACAGTATTTACAATGGGAGCAAAAAGAAAAAAAACATAAAGCTCTATAACAAACCACATTTTAGACTGGGAAAATGTGCAATGCAAGTCCTTTTAACCTTTGCTTTGCTGAGTTTGTCGGAGACAATTTGAATTTTTTTCAGCATGAAAAAAACTCACATGTAAGCAGCAATGTGTTCTGTCACTCTGCATGTTTATTGCATGATAAAGATAACTGGAGCCACTGAGGTCTGTATGGAAGAGCATAGGCAGATAATAGATTGTTGTTTTAAGGTTAAATTAGATCAGTGACAAACAGAGCCAGTGTCTATACATCAAAGGTTTAAAGGCCCTTTTAGGTGCTTTGATAAACTAAATCAATCATTACGACTAATGGAGCTGATTAAATTATCATCAAGAAAAGATAGCAGTCTGTTTTGCTGCAAATCTGACACTGGGAACATTTTGTACAATCCGTACTTGAGCAATTACGCGAGTGTGAGGGTTGAACAGGGACAGCTAGGCTAAAACATAATCCGCGTGTGTGGATCTTAAATTAAGTTTGAAGGCATTTAGTTTTGAAGGGTGGTAATAATATGATGTTATTTTTTTTGGTCGTTCATGCTTTCTGGGAAGAGAATAAATGGAAGAGATATGACTGGTTCGCGCGTCGGTGGGCGGAGCTACGGGGGGGGCTACAAATACTTTCTGAGCGGCTCTTTGGCAGATTAGTACAGACCAACGGATACACTATTCACACAGGCACAATAAACCTGGACGGATTATACATTACATTTAACAGGTAATATGGGATTTCTTTCGTTGAGTATATCGGCACCTACCAAGTTACCTAAAAGTTAATTATTATGTGAGTCCTTTTACAACATGTGCGTCTACGGATGACGTAGTGATAGTCTCGATTTCATCATCTTTAACAAACATAACTAACTCGTTTTCAAATTGTTTTTAGCGCTTTTGTTTGTGTCGAATTCATGTTCTGACTTGGTTCATGTCGATAAAGGACGAACCAGGGTTTCGTCCTCAGAAAATAACTGTTAAATGAAGACTGAAACGAGCCAGAGCCGACTAGCCGGTTAACTGTAACTTCCGGTTGGGTTAGTAAATACATTTTTAAATACACGTTTCTGTGAAGTATTGGCGTATTTTTTTTAAAAAAATTGCATTGAAGTGAAACACAATTTAGACACATTTTAGTTATGGATTAAAACGGCGTTCTTTTGAGCTCTTGGTTATTAATGTGTTGCGCTTTTATTGTGAAAGTCAGCAACCTGTTGAAGCCGGTGACACATCATACTTTTTTTTTTTTTTTTTTTTTTTCAAATAAACTGTAATTTTTTTGTAGTTTTATTTTAAATGAAAAACGGTAAATACGCACAAGACGGTAACTGTTTAACCGTAATTCAGGAGGTGTTTAGATTATTAGAGGGCATCGTGTCGGGATTTTTAACCGTTGAGAAAGACGCAGTTCAAGCTTAAAAACTGTCCAGAAACTCAGTGTGGTGTGTTTTTTTTTTTTTTTTTTTTTTTTTTTTTTTTTTTTTTTTTTGTAGTGCTGCCTCATGTCAGGAACCATGAACAAGGACACAGAGATCGACATGGAGGAAGTGAAGCTCAATGAGCTGGACCCTGAGAAGCAGCCCATGACAGGTGATGGCCAGGCTGCAGGTGGAGAGAAGAATGGAAGCGTCAAGCTGAAGGTCCCTGAAGATGAAGTCACCTTTACGGGCCTGTCCAAGGAGGAACTGATGAGGGTTGCTGGCACTCCAGGGTAAGCGTAACAAACCCCCACTTTTTTTTTTTTTTTTTTTTCCAGTGGTAATTTCTGCATTTTGTAAACGTACATTTGTTTGTCTCCAGATGGGTGCGAACCCGCTGGGTGCTTCTCATCCTGTTCTGGCTTGGCTGGGTTGGCATGCTGGCTGGGGCCATTGTGATCATCGTCCAGGCCCCTCGTTGCAAACCCATCCCTGAGATGAACTGGTGGAATGAAGGGCCTCTGTATCAGATCTCCGACCTTGATGCCTTCTCAAATGGAATGGAAGGTGAAGTCTAATTGGATTTTTAGAGTAATTCTTCATACCCTTTCTTACTGTGTCATCTTTTTCTTTTTCTGAAGAAGAAGGGGCGGAGTTAGGTATTGCTCAGACAGTTTCTGACCAAGCTGTTTCACATGAAGAGTCTTGTGACAATATTTTGGGTTTCTTTAGTTCAGCATGGCCTGTATCAGCCAGTTAGATGCTGAGCTGCTGACTAGACTGGCACGCTGTGACTCAAGGTCCAAGTGGCATAAAAATCTTTTGTCATTACTTTCATATCACTTATTCAGATTTGAGTTTGGAAGTCTAAAAAAGAGAAACCTTTTTTTTTTTTTTTTTTTTTTTTTTTTTTTTTTTTAATGCATTATATCCTTTTCTTTTTTTTTTTTTTTGTGTACCCCTCTGTAATGCTACAACAAGTTGAACGGTGTTTGGGACAAAATGTTCCGTCCTTAAAGTGAATTAGCAGGGAGTACTCTGCTTTTCAACAAGCTTTGGGAAGAATTCCAAAAACCACACGTGATCATTGTTCTCCCATGAAAGGCCTCCTTGTGCTCAGACCTCACATGGCCAGCAGAGGGGGTGGATGGGAGCTTTTCACGTGCACCTGCCTTAAGTGGGTCCATAACGGGACATTCTGTCTGTTAACCTCAGACCCTGCTGCTATTCACACGTCGCCTTTAGGTTTTCTGAGCCCACTGTGAAACTCACACTGACATATAATATTTCTTCCTTCCACCCCCCACCCCCCCTTCCTTTTTTTTTGTTTTCTGCCAGGTCTTGAAGCAAAACTGGATGGCATGACTCAGCTTAAGGTCAAAGGCCTGGTTGTTGGCCCTTTCCACACTGTCCAGGCTGACCAGCCAAGCACCTTGAACCTTAAAGAGATCGACCCCTCCTATGGTTCGAGGAAGGTCCTGCTGTCCGTGCTGGAAAAGGCCCACAAGAAGGGTAAGTGCAGACTCTATGAATCATTTGGGCTTGCCTTAGATGTAGTTGACGGTAACATTTGCTAGACTTTTGACCGTCAACGATTATGTGTGACAAAACTTCTCCTCCTGTTTCTTTTTCAGGTATTTCTGTGGTGCTTGACCTGACTCCAAACTACAAGGGATCTGCTCTGTGGTTCAGCAACAATATTGAAGAGATCATGGATAAAGTTAAGGTGGGTCACACAGTTCCTCTATTGACAGAATCCGCGTCTGTGATCTACTCTTCCTGCTGACAATAATGTACTCGTGTTCTCCTCCAGGCCGGAGCAGAGTACTGGCTAAATCAGGGCGTCGATGGCATCAAGCTGTCTGAGCTCTCTTTGGCTTCCAACGTCTCTAACTGGCCCAAATTACAGTCGGCTGTGCAGGGCAACCGCTCTGAGGAGGATGCTACAGCGAGGTAAATGTCTCTGCCTTTTTTTTTTTTTTTTTTTTTTTTTTTTTTTTTTATTACAGTTATCATACGCTCACAGTTGGTGCAGAACATGTAGACAGTTGTAAATTACAGATTTTGGGGGTGAGGTGCTTTGAAGAGCTTAAGGGATATATAATTTTTGTCTTATTTTCATTGTGCTGCAGAGCACAATGAAAGGCTGTAGAACTCACTTCTGCTGCAAAGTCATCAAATTTCAGTTAAATCTGCTCAGAAGAGCCACAGACCAGTGTGGCATTACAGGTGGTAAAGCGCCCCCTTGTGGTAGGCATATGTCAAACTCTTTATAAATTTAGATTTTAAAGTTGAGTCAAAATTCAATCGTACATACTGGTTTTATTTTGTATTTTCATTTTTCATCTGCAAAATTGCCATTTATTTATTTATTTTTTTTCTTCTCTCCAAATCATAATTTTTGTTCTTGTGACGTGACCGTACATAATTTTCTCTCTCAGGGTACTGATGGGTGTGGTTGAAGGCGTTTCAGCTCCAGAGGTGTCTCAGCTGGTCAATACTACTGGTGTAGATCTTCTCCTGTCTGATCTTCTCAGCAGCAAAAAGGAAGGTAGGAATGGAGTCTATCCTGCTATGTTTGCATCAGCAAGTGTGCTCGTTTTTATATTTAATTTTGGACTATTTCTGTATCTAGCCAACATACCTCCCCTTTTTTAGGTTTTGTGATATTTCTTGATGTTATGTTGTGTTTTTTTTTTCTTTTTAACGTGGTCATCAAATACAGGTGTGGAGCGCATCAGGGCCATGGACATCCTTCAGCCTCAGCAGAGAAGTGTGGGCTGGAGTCTTGGTGCGACCAGACAGGAACATCTGTCTAAACTGGCAAATACTCCAGGGCTGCTTCGGCTCTACCAGCTTCTGTTGTTCACTATGCCTGGAACACCGGTGTTTACCTATGGAGATGAAATTGGCCTCCAGGCAGTAGAGGTAGGCTATATAGGACCAGATGTTCAAGAGTTGTCAGTACTGTACAGCTATCAAACCTTAAAACCTTTCCTCCTCCCCGTTTCAGGGTGAAGGGTCACCTAAGATGGTTTGGGACATAGAGAAGGAACTTTCCAAAGACAGTGTTGTTAATGAGGCTGCTGAGGTAATTGCTGGTGTAAAACGGGAGGCTTTTAAAATAGTTTTGCTTTCAAGTGTAATTTTAAAATCCATAAATCTTATTTTTTATTTATTTATTTATTTTTTCTTTACAGGCTAATCGCACAGAGCAAGTTGCAGTGAGGAAGTGGTTCAAATCCCTCAGTGATCTGCGAGGCAAAGAGCGATCACTTCTCCACGGCGACTACTACTCTCTCCAGTCCTCTGCCTCGTCTCTGGCTTTCCTGCGTTTGTGGGACCAGAGTGAAAGATACATAACAGCTGTCAACTGGGGTTCACAGCCAGAGACACTGACACTCTCACTCCCACCTACAGGTAAGTTGCATTTTTAACAGACGCAGCAACGTAATATCATATCCTTCCACATGTATTTAATTATCAATTGTTGCCTCTTTTAATAACTTTGTTAACTTCTGTTTTTGCAGAGGGAGTAGAGCTTCCTGAAACTGCTAAGGTGAAGTTGTCAACAGATGAAAACCTGGAGGCAGATTCCTCAATTAGCCTGGACAAAATCACTCTTGGGCCTGGACGAGCCGTCCTTCTGCAGTTCCCCTTTACAGGCTGAAGATGGCGCCAAAGCGCAGCAGAAGTTGTTCCAGATTAGCGCTAGAGGTTTTCCAGTCGGTCCTAAATCTTAAGAATAGAAATGTATACATCACTATCTGAATTGGGTCATCCAGTCTTGGCTAGTATAAAGAGGGAGAGGTTTTTATTTGTTTTTTAATTTCCCTTCATCCATATGCAGACCTGTGAGGTGTTTGTTTTTTGTTTTTTTTGGTGGACTTTTTGGTTCACAAAAGCCAGATATGTTAAACACATTCCATTTTTATTTTGGGCATTCCTTTTTAAGTTGTCCTTGTGGTTTTTTTTTTTAATATATTTTTTTTTTTATCTCCTCTTCCTCAAGTTTTATTAATATTTGTGAAGTGGCGTGCATGCTGCAAAAAGATTTTATGGACATGTGACTCAAATTTTTCCATAAAACAGTTGTATTAAGAAAATAATAATAATAAACTGGTCTGCACTGACTTTTGTACTCGTATGGTTTGTTCTGTGTTTAAGCCAGAGATGGTATCAGACGAGATGTTTACTGCTCTCCATGTACGTACGTACAGGTGTGTGAAACTGTGTCAGATGTTGAGCGGAAGCACATCTACAATATCACCAGCCTAAGATTTGGAGGTTTTCTAAGTGCTCGTCGGTACACTGCCATGCATTTTCTTCACAGTTGAGTCTCACATAATACAAGTAATGCCTCTCCATTGTTCTTAAAATGTTTGATACATTAATAATCTGGAAAATTATACTAGGCCCCTATATTGCTGCGATCTAATTAAGGAACAGTGGGTAATTGATTTCAGTGACTTCCAGTTGTTCTGGAGTAGACTTTGTCCTCTGTTTCCAGATTGATCAACAACGTTAAGTCAGATTAGGTTGAAGATTCTTTTAAGAGTAAATTGGTGACCTCAAGATGAGCGCAACCATCCCCCCCACCCCCTCCAAAAAAAACTTTAATTTATTGAAATGATCCATTTATTCTTTGTTGGTGGCTTAGGATCATTATTACTTGTTGGAGAACTGCGTGGTTTACTGTCAACAGACTTCACGGGTTTCTCTTGACATTAAACATCAGTCGTGTATATGTTTAACGACTCCTGCAAATCATGCGTCACGAGAAAACCCATTTGAGATTTAAACATTTATTAGCCACTGGGTTTTAACTATTATTAAAACCAGACTGACTTTTATTTTACCTTACTGTATCTCACTGTAAGACAGACAACCTTATGTAAACCACACCAGCATGCAATCTGACACAATTAACCACAAATGCATTTGTTAAAATACTCTGTTTTCACGTCCTAACCCCAGAGTCAGTATTACTGCCAATACCTCTGAGTGCTTTAAACATTCATACACATCTATATTAATGCATATCATGCAGTAAAATACTGGCAAATTAAAAATTCATATAGTTTACTTTGAATATAAGTAGAAATAGGAAATGTAACCAATATAATGTAAAATCCTGCACTGTAAAAATTACAGCAAAATCAAAACTATAGAAAAGAAATATTGTGTGCCCTGATACATCAAATTGCAGATATCTCTTTAATGGTCAGCTAAATATACATTTGTGGCACTTCTTTGATCTTTTAAAGATTTTCTTTTTTTAATAGAGGTCATAGGAACGTATTTATAAGACAGGAACTAAAGAGTTAAAGAGTGTAATGCAATTGGTTGGTCCAAAAGAGTGCAATTGATAGTATAACATTTGACAGTGGGATATTGTAGATTTAAAAAAATGATACAATAAAGTAATCACATTGTTATAAAACAGCTTTTTAGTGTTTATCGTCAACATTGACTATAATGTCAGATAATATTGTTATATGATAGATGGGTTTCTTTTCTTTACGTGAATTGACTGAACGTCACATTGATTCAAAATGCACACATTTCCAAACTAATAATGATGGAACTGCACAAGCAACCTAACTGTATATTCTTGTGTGTGGCTGTGTAGTTCTCATTTGAAAAAAAAAAAACAGGTTAAAACCATAGACATTTGATAAAAATGTCAGAGTGTTTTTCTAACAGGTGAGACTTAAGTCAGCACAGTTTCAGGGTCTGGTACAATACAGGGCCGTCGTGTTGCTGTGGTATCACAGGGGAGGTTTGAAGTTGACGATACCGGGAATCAGAGCCTACCTCGGCACCTCTGAGTGCACCCCACGCCACTGCGAAACCAAACCACCGCCATGCACAGTCATGACTGACTCTCAGTTTGAATCTAACTCATACACTTGTACATTTTTACATCACAGTGGCATGAAGTTACATGACCTTTTATCAGCTTTCATGGAACACTGCTGAAAAAGACTAAATAGGTAGTCAAGAGTGAAAAAAGCCCTCTGATTTTAAGTGCTGGAAGCTAAATGTGCAGGCGGTCTGGTACAATAAACCAGAAATCACAAAGTGTCTAAATGCACTAATTAAATTTAATAAACCATTACACATTAAATCAGTCCAGATAAGGATAAAGCCAACTTCATGCTACGCAAGCAGCGTCTCTGTGTGTGTGTGTGTGTGTTGCGTACATTATGTGTGTGGGATGTGAAGATATACATGTTGACTCTACTGTTAACAGATTAGAGCATCCACACTCTAAACAGTCCACTTGAGCTGCCGTTAATTCGGCGCTGTCCCGTCCCTGAATGAACCCAATAACGGCGGAGACTGACACGCACGAACGTTTTCTGCTTGTTTGTGACTCTGTGTTAACATGTGCATTTTAACGACCTGGTTTCACCTGAGTGTGACTCAGCACATTTCTTTCAGATATCACCTGAGGAACCGGACACTTCCTTTGGAGCTGTTTCTGAATTAAGTGCTCAGAGCGGTAACTATTCCCGTAAATATACCATATATATATTTTAATTCTTTCTTTTTTATTTTATTTTATTTAATTCCCTGGTGATTTATTATATTTTCTCTGTCGTAAAGTATTCTGCGATAAGTTTATCTGACTCCTGCAATCACTAAATTTGACCTGACCTGAACTGAATTGAATAATTTCACATTTCAATTTTTTTATATTTCTAAATAAATTTGACCTTAAACATCATAAGATTTTTACACTAGTTTTAAAAGTAGATTATGAACACCCAGATAAACGAGCGGCACAAAATGTTAGTCAGGTAGACTTTGTACAAATGAAAAAGAAAACTGAGATGCATTAATACAGTGCTTTATAAGTGGTTGAGCGACAAATATCACCTCAGGAGTATGGTGCACAAATGGTTTATATCGCTCTCATTTTACTGAAAATGAATTTCTCGTTTTAAATTCAGGAGCAAGTTATTTACAGAAAGAACAAGAACGTTCCCATCTTTCAGCACGGCGGTAGCAGCACCGTGATTTGGGCTGGTGTTGCCCAAATCGAAACAAGCCCAACTGTACGGGCTTCTTGACCTACATTTCACTGCCACCCATCAAAGAAGAAATTCTGATTCCACAATATTTTGAAAGAAAATATCAGAGCGTCTGTTTGTGAACTGAACCAAAAAGTTTGCTGCGCGGCAAGAAAATAACCATAAGCTGACAAGTTGTGGTAATCATGCGCAGCTAAAGACGAATTTAGAATTGGATGGAATTGACTTTAGCCATTCACATAAGGATACCCACCAATATCTCAGACGGCTATATATCTGCGGTGGGTTGGTTGTTTGGTATGGAGGAAGCCAGTAAGAGTCCTCCGATGACGGCGAGGGCAGCGATGGCTGTAATTGGTATACGCTTACCAAATATGTATGCATAGTTATCTATAGAGGCCATAAAGTGCAAAAGAAATTTGAACTTTTACATTGCACCTTAACAATGACAAGTGCATTTCACAGTGGCTCTACGTACGTATGGCAGAGTTTCTGTTTAAGTGTGTTTGTGTGTGCGTGGCCCGTAAAAAACAAACAGACCCAAGGAGACTGTAAGTAATAAAATGGGGGACGAGAGGGGAGAAAAAAAAAAAACATCCACTCAAACTGAAAGTGTGGTATATATGAATGTGTGCTTGTAAGTGTCTGTTTGGAGTGTAACTCACACACTGTGGTGTTTTTCTCTTCTTTCCAGCATCACTATGATGCAGCTTGCAACACACACATATTGATAGGCACGTACACACACGGTGACGTTATGGCAAGGAGGATGAAAGGCTGACAGATCAACCGAAAGAACGGCAGGGCCGCTCGTCTTTGGTGAAACTACATCTCTCTCTCCTTCGCTGTCACACTCCTCCCATTTTGTCATACACGTGTCTACCTAGCAGCGTACCATACACATTTCTCTGCCTCTCCCACATCTGTCCTCGTAATGACAACTCAATAGGTAAGAATTCAGTTTTATACTATTTGTTGAAGGTTGAAAGGGTTTTCTTATCTTTTAGTTTCTTTTCAGAATGCTTTTGATAAAATGTGAGTAGTGGCCCCATGATAGCAGGATCGGCCCTCACGCAACTAAAACACACCTGTCTAGCTCACTGGGCATCATTCACTGTCGTTTCTTCTTTTGTTTGTTTGTTCTTTGTTTGGTTTCTAATATGCAGCTTAACGCTCCTAAAACCCTAAGGTCCTGAGATGCCCTCTCGATTCTTCACCGAGGTTCAAGGGTTCAAAGGGTTAAAATTGTGGTGCACATTTTTAGAGATACCTTGAGATTAGATGTGCTTAATATATTGAGATATGACATTATTGATTTTCTGGAGATATGTTTTGCGTTGATTGGTCCAGGTATTTGCGCTTTACGCAATAAAGGCGCAACAAATTCAAAAATCAGCATTAGACAAGGATTCATGATAATTTGCACACTCATGAAGATGATCCCACGTAATTACTCGAGGTGGGTGTAAATATTTTTGGACTCATGTAACATGACAGTCAGAAAACATGCTTTTATAACTTTAACATAGTAGTTCTTTAATCTAAGTGGTAAGTCTGTGTGGGGAAAAAAAAGGGTTGTAGCATTTCAGTGTTGTTACCCACACAAACATGTTTGTACACTGAGGTCTTAAACCACAGGCTTGACTTTGCTGATTGTAATCATTGTAAAGATGTTAAACCAGGAGCTTCATCTTACCTTGACCCAATACAGATTAACATTAAGTGTTGTTTTATCATCTCGCTTGATTTCCTCAGCCAAAGGCCCTCATATCGTTGAGAGTATCAGACGTGACCATATGAGCCACTGACTGGATAGCGGTATTAAACTATCACGTGTTGTTGTACCATTTTCACTGAGGTATGGATATCACTTCATAGCCATTTTGGACTCTGCAGCTTGTTTTGCATTTGCATTGTGTTAAAGAGATCGGTCTAAAAGAAGTGGGCAAAAGTACACATACAGCCCCTTTGTTGTTTCTATTTTTGACTTCCTTCACTTACGTGACCTTCTTTGACATCTGCAGACAGAATGGGGACAACAACTGTTTTTTTGTGTTTTTCACGTTAGGAAGTAGAAGTCTGGCGTCTGCGCCGTCAAGCAGGCCCAAATTAAAACCATCTGTGCCAAACATTCTCACCGCTCGGCACTAAAACGAGAACGAGGAACCGGCATGGCGTCAAGCTGCTGCCCCGTTTCAAAGGTTTTCACCTTTAAATGGCTTCAGTAACAGTAACTTTCTTTGGCCTCTACGCTCATGAGAGAGATGAAACGAGGAAACCAGAGAAGATGGCAGTGAGTTGCAGCATATTAGAGTTTCCTATATAGGTGCTCCATTGTCAGTCGTGCTGCAGTCTTCCTTCTCTTGTCCTGTCTTTCTGTTTGCTGTTGACATTGTTTTGGCTGCAGGGTGTGAAATAAATTGCCCACAGGAGCCAATAGAGATCTTTAAACTTTATGAAAGTGCTCAAGGCTAGTTAATTTGCTTCAGGAGCGTTACTGAACAGTGACTAAGGACTTGGTGCACATCAGACTGTGACTTGGCCTCTTTGCAGATGCTGCAGTGTGTCGTTTTTATGTATTTTAAATCCTTCCAGAAATCTTGCCTTTAGCGCCTTTTTTTTTTAAACAAAAGCAGTTTTTTGTTTCTTCATGTTAATTGTTTAATTTCACCGACGTCTCTTTGCAGCATCGTGCTTTTTCACGAGTCGATGTTGGAATGGTGCATTACTGCCGAGTTCAGTGCAGCTTTTTAGATGGATGACTGGAAAGCCCGATTTTGCTTCAGACAGACCGCTGATTCTTTTTCCACCGAGTTTCCTACATGCATTGTAACAAATGCTACTTTTTTTTTTTCAGCAGCGGTTTTCGCTTTGTCGCTCAGTTTGCCATGAAACTGTGGCAGGTGAAGTATCTTCTTGAAAAGTGTCTCCCTTGTCACCAACCATGGAAACACGTAGTTCCCTTACACTGTGCTGCTGCGGCGTCCCTTGAAGTCTTCCTTGCATAATTACTTAACAAAGGTAGATTTGTACTAGTTTCAGTTGAGGCCGAGGGCTAGTCGCGACTTTTTTCTCCCAAACTTCTCTCTGATAGTACTTTGCAACTTTATCACATCCAGTTTGATTTGTAAGCTGCAAAAAAGGCGTAGAACAATCTCCACATTTTCGTTTTCTATTCAACATCATGCTATAGTGATGTATTGAAACTGCAGTCATGCAAACATCAAATACTCAGGAAATCGGATTCACAGATACCGGAGTTGGAAGCAAGTTATTTGTGGTGTCATTCATCTGCAGTGACCGGACTAATGAGAAACATTTATCCAGTTAGCAGCAGACCAATATCTGATGACTTGGAGATGGGGTGGTTTGTAAGTTCACTGTAAAAGCATGGGAACTTCACCGGCACAAAACAGACCGGATTGACCGGGTTTGTGGATGGAGGATGACTTCAAATCAATCAAACTTTCCAGAAAAATGTTTAAAAATGTTTGTTTTGACTTTTTTGATATATATATATATATATATATATATATATATATATATATATATATATATATATATATATATATATATATATATATATATATATGTGTGTATGCAAGCTTTCACTTTCCAAACTTTGGTGGACTCGCTCATTGCATCATCATTGTGAATATTTAGTATATGCTTACAGTTACGATTTACAAAAAATTGATAAATATGAAGGCCAAGTCAGTACTTTACAATGGGAGCCAAAAGTCTGATGTTTTTTTTAATTATGTGTATGATTTTTTTTTTTTTTTTTTCAAAGGCTGAGAAAGGATGTCATTGAAAGTTTTAGGTTTTTTAGAAAACCCTCAGGTGTTAGTGCACATTTTCCAGCAAGACCTTCATTTTTTTTTCTCGGTAAAAACAACAAAACACCCTGTATTTTTTTCTTCTGTAACGTGCATTCATGGGGTACGATTCAAGAGTTCTGCCTAAGAAGATTTGGAACATGGAACGTGTTCATATAAAAAAAACTTAAGATAGAAATGAACAGCCAAATGAAGCTCAATGCGTCGTTAATCAGCATCGCAATATCAACACGGACAATATCAACACTACAAAAGCAAATATTTACTGCAACAAATGATAGTTTTTTTTTCTCAAGCGCCCTCTATTTGCACTATAAAGCTTAGCATATTTGACCCACCATGTAGAACCTTACTGCACGAGATCCCAATTCAGATGTTAATTTGCATGAATTTTAAAAAAATAAAACCATGTTGCCTCAGTAGAAATAATGAATTTCATTTGTTTTAGTGTTTGCATTTAAGTTATTTACTGTGAGGGCTCAGATTTTAGCTGGAAAGCTGAAAGGCACTGCGATTATGAACAGAGTAATTGGTTCATTTATCACAAGTCATACAGTTATTAGAATTTTCAACTACGATATTGCGTATCACATGTTTTCCTAATATCATGCAGCTCTAATTTTGATAGCAGAATAATGTGACTAACATTTATTTTGTTGTAAAGAAAGCAACGTGTTGTTTATTATGCACTATATAACATTTAAATGGTCAATATTGTTTTTTGCGTGCAAGAAAAAATATTATTTTTGCATTTATTTTTCAAATCAAAGTTAATCTCTAGTATGAACCATGCAATAGCATTTTCCTGTCCACCCTGTTGATGTTGAAAAGGTCGAATCCATTATAAACTCATCTCCAGTTCCCAGTTTTCATGACAGTGTGTCTTATTAAATTACGATATGTCTCTGCACTGCCATGATTAGAATTTAAAAGCAGCGCTTCTATGCTTCGGTGCTGTCACCTCAAATTAGGTGGAGCTGCGAATGGGAATTTTTTTTGACAAAGCTCAATAACGGACTTATTGTTATATTCATATTGCACATATTTATATTGCAATTTACAGTTTTGATTGGCTGAAAAAAAATAACAGTTGGTATTGCCGTAAGTGTTGGAATGGTTAACTTGATGACATTTACAAGTTCACCCCAATCAGAACAGGGCGGTTTGTTTAGATTACATTTGGTGGGATTTTTTTTAAGGAAAAAAAAAAAATACAGTCGTTCAGCTAAAAAAGTTTAAGAAAATAAATAATAACAAATCAAATTGATTATAACTGATTCAGTAATCCATGTCATGGTAATCCCACGTGTTGACAGGACAGGAAAAGATGTCCATTTCCTTTCTATTCATGCACTTGGGACAAATTGAGTGCATGTTTGTAAAATATTTTCCAGTTGACCTCTGTGACCTCTATGCAATTGAAAGAAATCCAAAACTCGGTCATTTGAACATACGTACTCAGTAACTGGCAATTATAACTGTAAAGGTGCCGACAGTTTGTTCTTGAACACATTTACCTGGTAGCCAGAACAATATAAAGGAAGATTCTGTCTCTTTTATGCAAGCTTGTTTTGTTACTTAGTTAATTATTTAAATGTACTCATACGGACTGCGGATGCCATTAATGATACTCTTGATGGATTGGTTCGGCAGAGTGATTGTGATTATTACTAAAACACTGTTATCACTTTTATACTCAGCACCTTCTGAGCACCACTCTTTATTACATTCATTGATAAGCACAGGCCCGCCAGGCGAACCAACATGATAATGCAAACAAATGACGGAGTGCAGTGTTTTTATTGTGTATAATATTTTGTAGACTTTTTTTTACAAATGCTCGGCTGGCTTCTCTTGACTGTTGCAGACAGAAAGCACAAATTTCACATGAAAGAGCTCTGCAGCAGTCTGAAGTATAAGCCTGCACGTGCAAGCGGTGGGATCTCTGAACATTTTAGTTATAATCTCGCTCAATGTCATGTGACTTTTATTTTTTGACGGAGAACCGTTTACATGTTGGGATAATACCACAACTATCCAGTATTTGACTTTAACCGTGTCTTTGCATTTAAATGCACAGATTCCTAATTTCAAACAAATCTAATTTTTAATTAAGATATGTCTTTATATTGAAAAGGCTTTAAATGAGAATTATGCCTTTTTGAATAAATTATACAAAAAATACACTTGTACTATGAGCCTTTCTACAGAAGTTTCGCTTCTGTTTGTTTAATGTTTTATACTTTATTTTTAGACCGTGCTACCACTTTCTTCAATCTTCCATTACGCTATGGGTTTCTAATGCAAACACTTTGGTTAAATTGTTTCATAACCGGTAGTCAAAAAAGGCAAACTTTACTCAGACAGCCCGTTTCATTCTTGTGATATACAATGTTTGTTGTTATTTGCTGGTTAGTCTTCTCATTCATGTTGTTCCACTGTTCCCGCCAGCGATCGTTTCTTTTCTCAGTGCCAGAGAGACCCGGAGAGGAAAAAAAAACAACCTTTTTCAGAGAAAAAGTCCAGAAGCATTTATCTCGTTCCCCCTCCTCTGCTCCCGCAGGTTTTTACGTTGAACTAGAGACGAATCTCCCCACGTTCACACTCCTCTGCACTCCCCCTTCCATCCTCTCACATCCTTTCATTCACACATTTTTCATTCTGCTGTTTTCTCAAGGTTTGCCAGCTCATGCAAACATGAATGTATTGAAATGTTCACTCGCAGCATGCCGGGTCAGGATGTGCAAAAAATTAGCGTAAAAAGCATGTTTAAAAGGTCTCTCGTCACTACGTCACATTAAGACTCCAAGTGTTTGATTAAATATCTTACTGAGGTCAAATGAAAGGTTTTAGCATTAGTTCTGAATGTAATATCTAAAGGACTTTTTTCTTTTAATTCCCTGTAAAATATCATGCACATTTTTACAACATGTGGCAAAACTGAAAAGTTAATTTGAACACATTGGGAATCACATTAGATGAACAGTGATAAACAGTTTCAGAAATATGCAATTTTAAGTCTGTTATTCTAGTATACATTTGCAATAAATCTGATTAAATTTTTGAACTGTGGAAAAGCTCACAACCAATATGAAACTCACTTACATCTTTCTAGATCTTCATGGCCAAAGAAATGTCAAAATATTATTTATCGTCAGACTTTAAACCGATCACAGTAGATGGTCGCCCTTCTTGATCACGGTTCTGCTTCTTAACCTAATTTATTTTTCTTTTTTTCTCTTCACTGTCGCCTCATGCTTGCTCGGGATCGAGAATTATACTAAAGTGATCATTTGGTTCCTGAAATAGGCTATTTTTTATCAAATTTGACTATCAGGATGAATTGGATTAAACTTGAATATATCCTGCATGAATTCGACTGTCTTAAAACGGACAGTGTTGAATTACTTTCCCGTTTTAAAATGCCTTGTGATAACCTTTATTTTGAACTGGGATCAGTTTTCCTGAAATATTTATGGAAATACAACAAGATAATTATGGAAGATGACATTTAACCACATTTCAAGCTCCACACTGACCTTGAATCCCTCATATTTTAAGTTGTTGCAAGAAAGTTAAACTTAAATTTACAGAATATTTAAAGAGTAAAATGTAATATAGCAATAAAACACTTAAGTTTATCATAGAGCCTATGCTAATTTTGAGGTTGTTCTGTCAAACACTGTCTGTCGTTGCCACATATCTGCAATGTGGATGTTAATGATGAGGTTTCCAGAGGTGCAGTCACACTGTACAAATGACCTCAACATTACCATGATCACCTACACACACTGACATTCACACACACACACACACACGCATGCACGCACGCACGCACGCACGCACGCACGCACGCACGCACACACACACACACACACACTTACATCTGATTTACAGCTGGTAGAATCATGAAAGACAAGACAAGTGACACCTGGCCTTTAAGACAGTCTTTGAAGAGGTGTGAGGTGGATATGTGAACACAGATAAGATTGATTTATTTCTTTAAATCGCACATAAATTTCACAAAAGGTAAAAAATAAGGTTAAAGTGTGTGAGGAGCAACTCATTTCACCAGAAAACTACACTGATTTATATAATCAATTTATCTTGCATGATAATGCACGTACTTGCATATATAGGGGGGGGGGGGACTTGCATTGCAGACTCAAAACTGTAAATTTAATAACTCCACTCCAAGAACTCAATAAGGAAAATATCTTTTTTTTCAGCATAGCATTAAACAAGCAGAACATTTTTTATATCCGATTGTTATCAGACAGATATTCATGTACTTGATTTCATTGCAAATATAGCTGTCAGTTTTTATGAATGCTTTTTTAAAAATATGTAAAATATGTAATTTTAGAGTAATTGCAGGTCCAGAGATAATATCAGTCCAGTGCGAATAATTGATTACACTAATAGGACCAGTGCATGTAGTATCAAATATCAAATATTTCCAGTCTCTTTGAGGTACAAACAGAAAGTACAGGAATCAGGTTCTGTTATATCTTAACATTTAACTTCATTCCAACCATCTTAATGGGATATTCTCAGTTTAAAAGACTTCAATCTTTGCTGAGGGAGGTCTGCTTTAGAGGGAAACTTTCTTATTTTTTCTGTAGCACCGAGGGTTTGAGAGTAACGTTATTTAGATTCTCTGTATGTACCTCACATTTGGTAGAATTGACAATAAACATGACTTTGACTTTGACTTAAAGGTGACTTCAGCTTGTAAAGGCTTTTAGTGGAGAACATTATGTAG
The DNA here is from genome assembly GCA_014839995.1 of Xenentodon cancila. Taxonomy (NCBI): domain Eukaryota; kingdom Metazoa; phylum Chordata; class Actinopteri; order Beloniformes; family Belonidae; genus Xenentodon; species Xenentodon cancila. Next base: position 17,736,903 of record CM026212.1, read on the forward strand.
TTTTAGTTTGTTTTCATGTTTTCACATGGACCGTATGGGTTTGTCTATCAGCTGATGCCAGTTATTTTACCTCTGATATGATATTATCATAGTTTCATATGTTTGTATTTTAATAAAAAGATTGGAAAAGATACATCGGATGAAAAAGCAGAGGGTTCCCTGAGATATTTGTGCTGTACTTTAGTCATTTTTCCCTCTAAACAGTTCACATGATACATCCACTATGTCTTATACATGACAAAAATATGATAGTTATATGGACCCAGCACACACAAACCACATCACAGCCAACGACAAACACTGCCAATCTTTTGACTTTTACATACATTTTAACCTGCTATTGCAGTTTTTTCTACTTTCCAGAGACTGTTCACGTCTTATGCCTGTTAGGCAGCTTTTGAACTATCTGGCTCTGTGGCATTAGCTTTTGTTACCTTATTTAGTGAACTTACTCCAAAGCAAAGCATTTCTGATGTTGGCTTTAATGTTGTATGATGAAAGTAACTTTATCTCTTTAGTCGCTCCTTATCTCTTCTGCATAACCATGTCCGAGTCAGTGTGTGCATGTGTGCCTGGCAGTGGGTGGGTGAGAGGGTGGAGCTGCAGGGTATTTAGAGGGTTCCCTGTACATCACCGCTTGTCGCCATCTTCCTTCCTGTTTCGTTCTGTCTCACTTCCTGTCAGCTGACTCTGCTGGAGAATCTTGATCTGGTAAACATCTAGACACAACGGCAAACGTATGAAAATGAACCATGCTGCCAGACTGAGACGCATGCACAGACATCCACACATGCTGAAGTGCTCCACCTGTGCAGGAAAGACTTTTTTGTCACATGTTTTATTGTGAAAAAAACCTTCCTGAGGTCAGTGAAGAGGTGGTTTATAAAGGCAGCACGCCTAAACCTAACTCTACAAGTGGTTAAAAACTTACTAACAAAGTATTTTTAAAACTACATTAAAATGACCCCAGCCAAAAGAAAAAAGAAAAACAATAAATGTTCATAGACGATGTGGGTCACTTCAAAAAAGATGAGCGATACGAGAGTTCTTATGTTAAGAACTTATACGAGAAGAGAAAGAAAGGAAAGCAAAGCGAAAAAAAAAACAAAACAAAAGCAGAATACATTCAGACACAAAAGAAGAAAGGCAGGACAACAAAGTTGGTGTTTGTGAGAAAAAAAATAGTAATGCGATAATAAAGACGAGCAAAGAGACGGAAAGATGCGCTCAGAGAAGGAGGAGGGGGGCAGAGAGATAAAGATAGCTGAAAGGAGGGAGATCCGTCAGCGTCTGTTTCCTCAGGATGTGGTTACCACGACGACGCAAAGGCAGAGAGGCAACATCACTACCCGCTGGTCCTCTTTGACACCTGCAAGAGTGTGAATTTCAGTGTGTATATGTGTGTGTGTTTAAGTAAGTGTGGGCTTGTGTGTGTGTGTGTGTGTGTGTGTGTGTGTGTGTGTGTGTGTGTGTGTGTGTGTGTGCGTGTGTGTGTGTGTGTGTGTGCTTTAGGGTTGGTTTTGTGCGTCCATTTCACTTTAGGCACGATGTGTGACAGATATTATGTATGCGCCCGTGTTTGTGCCGAAGGATTCACAGTAAAGAAAGAGAGAGCGAGAGAGAGAGAGAGAGAGAGAGAGAGAGAGAGAGAGATCGACACACACATTCACACACACACACACACACACACATTTGCACACACAATAAAAGGGAGGACTATGTAAGAGGTCGAAAATCACTTGAAACCGAAGAGAGAAAAAGAGCTCAAGAGTCAGAGAGAATTATGAGGACAATCAGAAGACAAATGAGAGCCAGAAAACATGAACTGCACAAGAAGAACACCTGTGAAAAGGAAATTAGGCGCCAAGGACTGGTAAAAAGCAAAACCTCAAAATGTATACAGTGTATTTGTCTCTTCATCTCATCTTCCTTCGTTCGTCATTCTTTCTGACTCACTCACTGTCCTATTTAGAGCAGAATGTGGTTTCAAAAGGGAAAGAAGTTAAAAAAGCATTGCAATGTAAATTGAAATTTTATCTGAAATTTGTTAAATGTTTAAGAAAGTTTAAGAAGAAAATAAGTGACAGTCAAAGCAGAAGCAGAAAGCGTTTGCTCTATGAAATCGAAGCGGCGTTACTAAACAGAAAGTTGTTTGCTTGCAGAAATACCTTCGTATAATTCTGGCTACACCTGCATGTCTTTATCCAAATTGTCACTGTTTTGTTCTTTTGACTGTGTCACGATACATTTATAATCTCTAGCCATTTATTTTTCAGATGTCGTAAGCTGCAGTACTATTTTAGCGCGCTCGAACAGAATCTGAAAGCTTGGAAAACAGTTAGTCTGAGTCGATTACATATGTGTCCATCCCTCAAACTGGCATCTTTCTGATAGAATAAATCGTGAATAAGAATTTTACATTTGAGGTTACTTTTTTGGTGGAGGATTTATAGTTTTTAGGCAAAGACGTCAGGTGAGGACTGCCGGAACATTCTGTATAAAATGGTCTCTCCAGGATATCTCAGGCCGCTGGTGTCTCCTCTGGCCTCCTGTTGAGTAGTCCAAAGGTGTGCCCCAAAGACTGGTTCTAGCACCCCTATTCATTCAGTATATCAGTCTAGTCGGCATCTCGAGCAAAACAATTCAGAAGCAAGTTTATTTCCACTTTTGTGTGGATAATATCTGGTAAAATGCTACACTCCTCTTGCTTTTTGCAGCTGATTTTCTGTTGGTTGACAACAGGAATTCAGTACTACATACTGTATGTACCCTTGTGTGAGTTTGAAATTTGCTGACGGAATAAATAAATAAATGAGTGAAAGGAAAAACAAAAGCACTAAGTGCTTCATCCATCACCACTCCTCAGCCCTCAAGTGACAATTCACTTTGCACATTTCACATCCAGTAATTAAAATTATGTCATTATGTCATAACTACATACGTCTACACATTTGTCTGCTCCATTAGGAGGATAGATGCATGCATCTTGACAATGTACATTTGAAACTGATTTGACGAATTCTTCATGGGCGCAACCCACATACTCAGCTTTGCTGCTCATCCCACAAATGCATGTTCCTCACAAATGTGTTACCATTTAAAAGTGAAATAAACAGGCTTTCCAACAGTATAAGACTCATTGCCAAGAAGCATTGTTACAACAAAGAAATAATCAAACACAAATTTCCTTATTTTTTGTGCTAAGTTTATATTTATAAATGAAATTCTTTGAAGTCTTATTGAAGGGTTCTGACCCCTGCCCTTCGCCTGTAATGAGCTGGATTCGGCTCCAGCAGACCCCCGTGAACCTGTACCGGATTAAGCAGGTATAGGAAATAGATGGATAGATTGAAGGGTTCTATAAAGGGTTCTTGAACTGAAGCCTTTTTTTTATTCATACAAATTGAATGTGCAATAGACCTGCATATTAGTAACAATATTAATTTTAAACGCTATTAAAATATAAATATTCCCTTCAATGGCACTCTGCAACTATCCTGTTTTGTTTGTGTGTCCTTTAGGTGCTCTAACAAAACCAATCATACCATCATGGAGGACTGCTCTTCCACACAGTCCCTCTCCAACCTCCACCATTGCCATCGTACATCCTTTCCTCTCACCGTGTCCTGCTTTCAAAGCTCTAAAGTGGGATACCAGCATTCCCAGCCTTCCCAGGATTCCCTAGAGCAGTATGGAAGTAAAGGGGAAGAGTCCATACCCTCATTCTTGACATCAAATCCAAATCCTTCCTCTGGGCCGAGGAGAGGGAGCAGCGGGGGTGACAGAGTCTTCCTAAGCACCAGTGGTAGCAGTTTGGATGGGGAAAGTGGTTTAGGAGTCCATGTTGACGCAGACAACAGGTTAGGCAGTCATTTCGATGAGTCATGGTATGAAAAAAGAGAAATATGGGATGATGGGGAGAGGGAAAGCACTGCAGACAACTTTCATGGTAAGAGCGATTGCTACAGCAACACCAATGATGTTTTTTATACAATGACCTCTGCTGCTGAGGAAGGTGAAGAACAGAGGACCAGAGCTAATTATAACTATAACTATGCCCATACTGGTTTAGAGGTTAAAAGTGAACCAGTTTATGACAGAAACATGAACCACTTTACTGAACAAACTATGTCCTATAACAGAGCTGGTGCAGGGACCTTTAATGACAAGAGTGCTGATTATTGTAGGGCAGATTCGGAAGTCAGTGATAATTATCTAGGAGGAGAGGAAGATTATGGCTCCAGCTGTGGCTCGGGTGAGGATCAGCTTCAGCCGGCCGAAGCTGAGGGACCATGGCTCAGTGTCTCTCCCACAAGTCAGGCAGAAAGGAGATGGAGGGCAGCACCAGAGCCCCGCTCTTTGGCTTCAGGATGTGCTCCACAGAGATCTCCTGTCGGTATCAGTAGCCACACTTACACTCAGAAACTGGACTCTTTCTCTGATGCTTTCCTCTCCCAACGAAAACGAAGATTTGCCATAACTCCTAGTGGGAACTCCTCTGGACAAATCTGGGAATTTGGAGTAGGGAAAGTAGAAACCTCAAGACAAAGCTGTGCTTTTGACTCAGACAGCTACTTGGCTCCTCCCACATCCTCATCCTCTCCCGCTTATCCCTCTCTTCCATCTTTCCCATCCCCTCCCACATCGTCTCACCTCATGCCTTTGGTTCTTAGCCCTCCTCCCACACCTTTACCTCCTCCATCCCACTCGCCCACCAAAATGGACTCTCCCTGTGCACAGGTGGGGAATGCGCTCTCAGTTTCCAAGGGGGGAGAGTCAGTCGGTGGATTTCAGTTTTTCACACCCCGCTTTCAGTCTTTGCCTCCTGTTGCTTCCTCTGGGATGATATGGAAGTTTCCAGTCCTGTCGCACTGCTTTCCACGTGTGTTAGGTGACCCCGGCAACAATGAGGGCAGCCTGAGGTCCTGCCATGGTGACAACTACGGCAGTGCTGCAGGTACAGTACTGATTCAGCAATTTTTTGATAGTGAGAATAACATTATATAACTGAGCAGAAGCATATTTAAAACATATATAAATATATATATATATATATATATATACATTTAACTTATTTTACAAGCTAAAAGAATCCCCGTGTTAATACCCATATGTAAATTCACCGTATACGTGGGTTTTCAGTGATGTTTTTAATTTCCCACATGCAAATGACAGTTTCACTTTTCACTTTGTCACAGTAAAACCGTGCAACGTATTTTATACAGTTTTATGTAATTTGAAAGTTGAAATATTCATGTCATAACTAATTTATCCACATTTTACCTACATTTGAATTTTTTTTGTGAGTTTTCGCGAGAACTTATTGTTTACAAAACCAAAGTGATGGTTTTCTTCCCATCTGAACTTGAAGTACTCATGTTTCTCACTTTCTGATGTAAGATTTAGATAAAAATATTTATTTGATTTTTCTCCTCATTTTCTCCTCCACTGTCTCTCTTTCTCTCTCTCTGTCTTTATTTACACGTCCTCTTATTGATTATCTGATTGCAGCCAAATTCCAATCCACTTCCATTCTTCAGTCTCCTGAATCATCAAGTCACACCTCTTCATCTCATCGTTCATCCCTCCAATCGTCCACATCCCCCCGTCCCTCCATTAGCCCACCCTTTCATGCCTCCCTTCATCTTCCTGTTGGTCCATCCCACCTCTCTGACAAGCATCATCAACCTGCGGAAAATACCGACACTTCTAAAATGATGGAGAAGGTAAAGAAGGACCCAGCTGCTCTGAACCAGTCACACCTGCAGGTACAGTTTGGCAATTACACCAACGGAAACGATCTTAGAACGATTTAAATGTCTTTATGGACATTTGACATAAGAAAAGACATTTTATGACACATTTAAAAGTAAACGTGTTACACAGAAAGATGACAGGACGGTTTTTGTCAAATGTAAACTGCATCCAGCAACCACGACTATGTCCAGGATGATGTCTGTCCAGATGTTGTCAGCTGGTTCATCAGATGAGAGGGTCAGGCTCAGATGGAAACACACGTATGATGTTGTTGGCACAGAAGATGAACATGGTTCAGTAATCCATTCATTTTATGGATTTTGTTACAAAAGGATAGCCGCTGTTTCTGATAATGGGCCAACCTATGCGTAGTAAATGCAAAGGTGGCGGTGGAGAAAGTGTCTGGAGGAATTTAAAATAAGAATGGCTTGAATTTTGAAACTGTACAACCAATATGCTCAGCCTGTTTTTACCTCAGTTAAAAAAAATAAAAACAACTTCAGCTCTGCAACACATGGACACACAGTACCTGTCAATGACTGTGATCTACCTGACGTTTGCGTAAACTTTATGCAGCCGGGGACCAGCAGGGTTTTCTTCATGTTTCGTCTGACAACTCGCCAGCTCATCTCAACCATTTGTCATTTGTATAAACTTAAAAAAGAGACACTCAACTGACCAACAGAAACACGACCAATACCAGTCTCTTCTGTCTGTTTCTGTCTGTTTTGGTTTATGCAGCTTCCAGTTTTAGTAATTATTATTTGTCTGTAAACAGACAGTAGAACTGAAAACTGGACAAATCCTGCGGGTTTCTGATGGGTAGTTTTTAAACCTGATGATTTAATCTCTGCTCACTCTAGTCAGGTAATTCATTACTTTTGGTATGGCATACTTTATCTATACAGTTTATTTCCATCCATCCATCCATCCATCCATCCATCCATCCATCCATCCATCCATCCATCCATCCATCCATCCATCCATCCATCCATCCATCCATCCATTTTCATCTGCTTATCTGGGACCGGGTCGCAGGGGCAGCAGTCTGAGCAGACCCCCCTCACCCCTCGTGACCCTTTCTGCAGGTGTTGACCCTACTGGAAGGCGGGCCCACGTTGCCGTGGTCTGATTGTAAGAATAAGACTAATATAAATTATATTAACTACGATAAAATTGAATTGGTGGCTCTGTACCTTCACAGTTCATCTTCGTGACCGGCCTATGTCTTTCAGAAGTCATATTTTTTATTGCTTGTTGCCAGGTTTGCACATTGCTGTCTGTTCAGGCAAAAAAAAAAACCCAAAAAACTCAGAAGGCTGGTTAGCATGTAGGCAGGCATAAACTATACATCTGGTGGAGCGCTGCAGACATAGTGGGCGGATGCCTGAATGGGTGTTTGTCAAGAAATTACGCTTACTCCACCTTTATGACAGCTTCCACAACCACAGCCTTCATCTGGGTTTTTATTTTTAGACATCTTGAGCAGATAAAGCGTGTAAATAAGACTGACTTGGAGCTGGTAAAAAACATATTTTTCGTCTTCAAGATAGATGAGCTGTTGTTCCTATCTCGGAAAAACCGAACTTATGTCAGGGACTCATGTCTGTTGTTGTGGCGTAGAGTGGAAATTATTCTGATTTCATTACTTTCTCATGCATTTAAGTTTTGTATCGCTGGCTCAGCCCTATAGCTTTAACCTCTTTATTTGCTCTATATTGGTCCCTCTGCATTTCTTTATTTTTCTGTATTCAGTTAATAGTTTCCATTTTCTTTCTTGTGTTTTCACAGCAACAAGCCACTTCAGTCTATACTGGAATACAATTTCCAAGTCTCCTTCAATCCAAAAGGGCTCAGAAAAGGGGTCGCTACACTCCTCGACCCCTCCTCAACCCGGTCCGGCAGGGAACAGGCCTCTACTCCTCCCTCTCATCTCTTCATCACAGACAGGATGAAACAGCATGTGGAGAGCAGGATGAGAAGTGCTTTGGGTCACCGTGAGTAAAATGCCGGACTCCAGAAGAAGCCCAGTATCACTAAAGAGTTTCTGCCTGATTAACCTCAGGTATCTGTCTGTTTTCCTCTCTTCAGGCATGTTAACGTGGGCCGTGACTTCCAGGCAGACCTTCCTCCTTACTTTGGGGAAGGCGAGCTGTCAGGCTTGTGGCCCCGAGAGAAAGTGCCCACCCGGGAAGAGTTGCTCTGGAAACCATGGGATGAGCTGAATAAAAGCGCTCTTTTGCAAGACCAAGGTAAATGACAAATACAATCCCAACACATGCTGAGTGGGCAGTTCAGAGTGACTGAATATTTAATATGTTTTAACATTACAAGCAACAAAAGGTTCATTAAAAAAAACATAGCTGCTTAACACCCGTGTTTTGTGTATGTTTGTTCGCGTTAGTGGGGAAGCTGCTGTCCATGTGTAGTTCCAGCTGTCTACCAGGAGGAGGCAGTAACACAGAGCTGGCTCTGCGCTGTCTGCACTGTTGTCATGGCAACACTATGGTAAGAAGTGATGCTGTTTTTTTTTCTTTATGCTACTCTTTATGCATACTCATCTTTTCTTTATCTCCTCATGCATCATAACTGGCCTCCAAGCACAATCTTCTTTCTTTCTTTCTTTCTTTCTTTCTTTCTTTCTTTCTTTCTTTCTTTCTTTCTTTCTTTCTTTCTTTCTTTCTTTCTTTCTTTCTTTCTTTCTTTCTTTCTTTCCTGTCTTCAGCACCCCTCCATGCCTCATCTGTCTGTTCTTCCTGCCCTCCACCCCTCCCTCATGTTCAGGCCACATTGGAGATGCTGTTGTTCTCACAGGACTTGCCAACAGGAGACTACCACTATTCAGGTAACTTCTGACCTCATCATAGCTGATCAATTTTCTGCAGACGTCCACACATGTGCCCTCCTGTTTCTTATCCCCGGCTCACATATCAAACAGAAAGAAAAAAAAAAAACGCTGATATTTGAGGACCAAACTTTGTTCACGGTGAGAAAAAACCTGCAGAACCAGACCCAGGCAGGACGACCATCTATCCCAACCTCTTAGGGGTTTGGAGGTCTGAGATGACAGAAAAAGGGACACCAATAAACATGCCTAATTATAACCTGAATCAAAAAGGAAGTGCTAGAAGCAGAGACCACGTCTGTGTCCTGAACGCACACATTCACACATCATCTGTACCGACTCATGTTATCTGTTTTTCTGACACATTGTTACCTTATGATCAAGGTTAAAACCAAGAAACAAATAAGAACTACAATGTGTTGAACTAAACAAAGTTTACTTTAATATTCCTGCATTCCTATCCATGTGAAAAATGTGAGGGGGGGGGTAGAAACCCTTCCCTCTGCATGTACGGTACAATGGAAGTGATTGTAAAAGACTTTACTTGCTTTCACTCAAATCCAGCCCCCTAGCTCGTTTAAGCCCGTCGAGAATCCACTACAAAGTCGGCATTGTTTTACACCACAGTGAGTATTGGCCATGTTTAGTTAGTTCAGACTCCTGTCGTGCTCCAGGATCCCCTTCGTGGACTCTCCTCAGGTTCCCAACAAATGAAGAAACAGTTGATAGAGCCACAGTGAGAATCCTCGGACTCACTGATGTCAAAGAACTCACACATTTTTCTGCAGAGCATCAGTTTGCATCGCAGCAGGTCATGCATGACAAGCTGACCTTGGTGGTATTCATTTTCATTGTTTTACAGGCCCTCTTTTTCCCTCCCCCATACCCCGTCCTTCTCTCCCTTTCTCTTTAGGTTGTGATTTTTGGACAACCGCTGAAAAGAGTGTCTTCAGTGAAGCTCTCAGGACTTATGGAAAAGACTTTGCGCTCATTGCAAAGATGGTAAAACAGTCATTCTTGCATCAAATGTCAGATATATCTTGAATGTGTGACTCAAATCTGTCTTTAATTGCCCCTAAAAGTAACATATTTCTAATCTTTCAGTGGTCTTTATTATTAGATTGTTCTTTGAGACACTAAACAGCAGCACAAAAGGAGTTAGGAAACCTATTTTTTACTGGTAAAAGTGACATTATGGACAGTGAAGGAATCTGGAAGGATGATATTCAATCACACAACACCTACTAATAAGGTTAAAATGTTATTTTATCCATATCGTTACATTAAGGTGAAGTAGTATTTTCCTGAGGTGCATTGACATTTGTGGTGTCTTTCATTCTTGCACCTGAGCAGCTTTTCTGTGACTCATCATGCATTTAATTCAGCTTGCAGTGACGCATGGAACTGCACAGAAATCAGTACAGTTTGAACGCTCTGTGTTGCAGATGAGGACTAAGACTGTGTCTCAGTGTGTTGAGTTTTACTACCTGAGCAAAAAACTTCTGGACAAGCAGAAGAAACAGAAAGAAGAGGAGTATAAAGACAGAGATGTGGCGCTGCAGAAAGGTGTAAGTGTTTAGAATATTTTCAACTTTTTGTTACATTATTTCTGATGTTAGTACTGCAGGAGGCCACTGATGTTTCTTCTTTCATATTCTGTTTTTGCTCAAGTTGTCCTGTAGCAGTTTATCTATTCCCGTCATATTCTCTTAGTTCCACTGTGCCACGAGTTCAGATCCCTGACATTGTAGGAAGTAAACTAATTGAACCAGTATGCTCACTGACTATTTGGAGTATTTGTGTCGTTTTGTATAATGAGTTAAATGCATTTCATGATTATCCAGCGTGGAGTGCAGCTCAGCAAGTCAATCAAAGCATGCAAGCTCATGAAAGGTCGCGCTTTTCAGGTGACGCCCATCTTTCAGCCAGTGGACAGACAGCTGGCGCTGGAGGAGGCGGTTCCTGCGCCCTCATTGGCCAGCTTCTTCCCCTGCAAGCTGTGTGGAAAGTGAGTAAGACCAGTTACATCAAAGCAAGCTTGCAATCCAAGAGTTCTGTGTTTGTCTTCAGGGGCAGCTGACAGATGGTGTTCATTTTTGAGTCTTTCCTTTTTCATTTCTGTGTTTCTCTTTCTCCTGCTCCAGAATGTTCTATAAAATCAAGTCCCGCAACGCTCACATGAAGATCCATCGGCAGCCTCAGGAGGACTGGACCGACAGGCATCTGCGGCACCAAATCCTCACGCAGCGCCTGGGCCTCAGTCATCCCACCAACCTGATGCCCAATCCGGGCAGTAATCTGCTCCAACCCCAAGCTCCGGCTCTGACATTCTCCCACTCTGGTCATGCACCGAGCACCAAGAGCAATGCAGACAATGCTCACAACTCTGTAACCAATAGCAACCCCGCTGCTCAAAGCAATACCAGTATCCTAGATGCTATAGTTTATAGCAACAACGCTCCTCCAGCCTCCCAAAAGATCCCCATCAATAACGCTGAAGGTGATGTGTCAAACCGAAGAGAGCCACCAACTGTCCTGCCCTTCCACCAGTCGTGGGGCTCTATTGGACACCCTTCAGACCTCGGCACCTTCTTCTGCATCCCAGATGGAAAGGAATATTTGGGAACTGGATCAGCAGACGGCAAAGAACTGAGCAGCTGGCAGTAATGACTGACACTCCAAAATAAAAGCACAATAATCACTGGTCTGAATTCCAACGTGAAACTATTTGCTTTCAAACTCATGTTGTTAATCAAACTGATTTTTTTTTCTAAAACCTCTAAAGAAAGGGAAGGTACATTTATTATTGCTGTAAATGTTGTACTTAAATGTGTCACATATTTAAATTTTTTGATATATGGGATTTTGAATAAAATGTATATCCCAGTCATTGATTTTTTATTGATTCTTCAACAAAAACAGATCTGATGAGACGCCGCAGTGGTTATGTATGACCAGATTTTTTTTTTTTTCCTGTTTTTGAGTGTTTGTTAACAAGCTTCCTGTTGCAGCTTCACATTTAACGGAGCTGCTGTTCCTCTTAGTGAATAATAATATTTCCCTAAACATCTTTTCCAACTAACCCTAAAGTATTTATTTTCAACATTCGTTTATTTCCAAAATCTCAATGAAGCAAAAAAGGCTGAGATGCACAGTTTTTTTTTAAAGGTTTTCATATAACACCATAATGGGCTAATATTGACTGTAGGAGCCCATTTCCTGCCTTGCTGGTGCCTGAGTGGCCAGAATTGCCCAGTTGATGGTTAACTACCTTGGTCATGGGAATGATGTTTGTTGATCTCCTTTTCTGTGTGAGATAATATTGCGGAAGATGCCAGGAAAGAGGCGCGTGTGGAGGGATACTGAGCATACTGGGTGATACTGGGACACTGGGTGAGTTACGGACAACAAGAAAAGAAGAAATCAGCTGGTCCTTTTTAAATCCAAAAATTATATAACAGCTAATTACATATGACATGAAAGGAGAATTATTTGGGAGATTCCCAAAAAAGAAAAGAAAAAAAGATTTTCCTACAATGGTAGTCTGTTGTCTTTTATTCTTACAAGAACCATAAGGCCATTTACAAACAATCATGAGTATATCCCTTTAAAGTGTCTGAAAAGTCTAAAGTTAACCCACTAGTGGACGTCAAAACTGCTAAAAGAAAAAGAAAAGCAGTTCATCTCACCAGGAGTGGATGTCTCTGCGGGTTCCTCCCAAGGTCAGTCACTGCAACTCACAGGGAGGATAAAAGCCAACATTGCGTACAGGGCTCATTTACTATTATAAAGATTATAATAAGCAAAAAGGCTGCCAAAGGAAAACATCTTCTCTTTACAAAGAACATGGTAGTACCAGCTTTAGTTTCTGAATGAGTCACAACAAAAGGCCTTTTGGACCGACGACACTGAAGTGAATGAGTTTGGACATAAGGCTCAAAACAAGCACCTCCTACTCAGAGTCAAACACGGCGGTGGTGGGGTAATGATTTGGGTTTGTTTTCTAGCAACAGGTCCACTGGCCCATTTGCTCCTTCTTACAACAAAGTATGAAGATATCGAAGTATTCTGGAGTCAAACATGAGGCCATGTGAACAGCTAAAGCTTGGCTTGAAACTGGGTCATGCAACAGGATGACGCTCCCAGCCACACCAGCAACTCAAGAACAGGGTGGCAGGAAAAGAAAACCGCTAAAACGTTTCACAGTGGCCCAGACAAAATTGAGACGTCAGGGTGCCAGAGAGCTGACATGGTTGAGAAGGTGCCCTGTACCGAGGAGACAGAGCATGCGCAGCCCTTTGATGCACCCGCCCCTCACTCCGCCGCCTTTTTCATTCTAACCGTGTTTTCTTTTTCTTCTTCAAAATATATAATGACACTGTCATGTTGTACATTTTATGTTATATTTGCCAAATTTTAAGATCTTTGGGACCGTGCGATTCTTTTTGTCAACACGTAAAACCTTTAATGAGGGTTTTGTTTCTTCTTTTCACTTAACAGTGTGATGACAAAAACCACAGACAAACCTTGTAATCATGTTCATAAATGTTGACAAAAAGATAGATAGCTGTGACTTTACGTGGTGTATTTTACTCATTCTCATATCCAGAGGAATTTGCTCCTTCTTTTCTCCAATGTTATTGTCACCTGAATGTTTTAACAAGGTGGTAAATGTTTGTTTATCTTCCAGATTTTATATTTATTCTTTTTTTTTTTTTTTTTACATACATTTTCCTAATATTGCATGACCTGATTTTCAGGTCCAACAAATGCGTACATTTGTGGTTTACTCTTTGTGTTTGTGTCCCTGATAAGCGTGAATAAAGGTTTTGGAATTGGTCACTCCTCCCTTCAAAAGTCCAGTTTGACTGCCCTCCTTTTCTGTTTTTGTTTTTTCCTCAGATCCTTCCCGTCACTGCACTTCCCACCTCTGTGACAGAGTGTGAGCCATTTCTAGCAGATAAATGTCATCTGTTTTATTTCTCCTACACAGACAAAGTTCTTCTTTTTCACACAATTACACTATGCGAAGCAGAATTGCCACATTTGCTCTGGAACAGACTGATTTTAAGCAGATTAATCTATAGTGAACTTCAGTCTGGCTGCAACACGGTTGGTAATTCTCCACCCTCATATTCTCAGTCTGTACAAATTCTAAAAAAAAATAAAAAGGAGGAACAGAAGTAGCTGGGGTTGTTTGATGTCGTTTTACCTTTTATAAAACAGGATAGAGAGTTAAAGAGGCAGAGCGAGAGCACACCAATGGGGAGAGGGATGAGGTGGGTCTAACGGTCACTGAGCGGTGATCCTTCACCTACTGACTGACTGAAGTTGTCCCTAAACTTCCCCATCGCCATTTTCTCACAAGTGCTGGATTCCTATTTTTCTCAGAACAGGGCGTTGACATTAAATAAAAGCAGCTTGTTCAGTCAGGACACTGTTGTGGCATGCATAGGAATGCCTTCCCAAAGAGCCTCTGCAATTAAACTGTCACAAATGCCGAAATTTATAAAACAACAACATGGTATGTATTATAGTTAGAAAAAAGGACAACATATTTGGCCAAGCAAACATTCAGTCCACAGACTAATGTGATATCTTTTTACTCTCAGTCATAATGATATGAATTAGGGTGTCAAACTTGTGTTATGCTGCTCTTTTTGAAACTGGACTGGTTACTGGAAACATATTTAAAGAGCTCTTAGCCCATGCATGTGGGAAAGGGTTTCTGTAAATGATAACAAATAAAAAAGACCGTAAAAGCAATCAACCTGGGTCTAGACATTAAGCAACTGCAAAGGTCTCAGATCTATAAATTAACAAGCAGAAAAAAAACCAAACTCTCCAAGCACCACATATCACATGGTCTACAGTTAAATCCTGCAACTGTTGCTATAAAAAGTGCACATGTCGGTGATTACAAATGCACATATTTGCATGTGAAGAGTGCCAGTGTTTAGGCTTTGCTGTTTAAAAAAAAAATGTGATGGTAGCGTGTTAACAAAATCTAATTTCAAAGCTGTTAAAAAAAAAAAACTCCTCCAAAATAGATTCTAACATAATGCTTCCGAAATAAGACAGGAAGAGTTGATGTAAGAAACAAATCTACAGTCTACTTCTAGTGAATAAAAATCAAACAACATGAGCTGTTTCTAAGGTTACAGTCTTTTATTATAACTTCAACATCATGAAAATGATATTAAGTAAATAAACAATAATATTAAATAATATTAGACAAACTGATGCATGTCAGAGCAAAGCATCAGGTCTTAAAGTTTGATCACATGGGATGTGGTCCACATGTGGTCCACCCAGATGTAGAAGGTTATACATAATATTTGGGAACATCAAATAAAAAGGAAGAAAAAAAAGGAAGAAAAGAAAAAAAAAACTTAAAGTTCAGCTTGTTCTTAACTTTTAGCTCCACTTGCTGAGAGCAAAATGTAGATAACCGCTGATCTGTTGTCTTATTTACATTCCTCGTTCAATGTGGATAAAGATCTTACTATGATGTCAGTGGGCTGATTTCATCAAAGTAAACTTGTCTTTTCACTTTCAGCACAGAGGCAAACGAACGACATCAGCACATTGGAGAACAGTGCCACTTGTGCTGTAATCGCCCGTGTGGCCGGACGATGACTTGTTCAGCCTTTTGAAGTGCTTTTCTGCATGTTTTTACATTCTCGGGTACACAGCCTGACGCCCAAACAGAGTGAGTTAGCCAGGAAAAGGGACCCATAAAACTTCTTTCAGTGTGTCTTGGCTTCACTGGTGATGGTGATGTAACACTTTGGCACGCTGTGGTTGACCTATATATAGAAGAGCACAATCTTTGCCTCGAAGGGAGAAGTGCGGGTAACTACGAGCGTCTGATCCAGTCACAACCTTTCAGCTGGAAGATTGTTGGACCTGCAAAGAGGGAAGATGAGCCCAAGCACTAAAAAGGTAGTAAAGGTGAGAGGGAGTCCAGTTAACTTAACCTGGGAAAGCTCAGTCAATGCAGACACAAGTTTAGTCTCAGTCATTCCTAGTGGAATAGATTATTGATCGGCATGTTCAATTAAGCATGTACCACAAATGTGATTAAGTTGAATGTGTCCTTTGATGACTGTTACTGACACAGGCTTTGTTATCTGAAGCTGATAAGAGACCAAACAAGAGCTGAGAAACAATCAGTTGCGCATTTCTTTATGTTCAGACCCCAGCTAGTCGGGCATCTACTAATTAGAAAATGTTTGACAAAGTTATCATTACTCCTCTTGACTTAGAGTTAAACGAAACTTCTTAGGATCGAGGAGGCAGTGCTGTCTGCTGCCAGTTTAGTCTGCGTATCACGTGACTCTTGAGATAAACGTATAGTAGTCTATTGTTCACATTTACAAAGCAGTACTACAAAGGACCGTTTCAAGGGCCTGTAATCAAATACGATCCTTTTCAGTCGAGAAATTCTTCTTTCTTTCACACTATACAACATCTTTTCCAGAACATTCTCTCACTCTCGCTCTCCTTTTTTCCTAAATCGGTCAATTTATTTATTTTAACTTGCCATATATTGCCATGCGCACGACTTATCCAGATAATAAGTAAAACAAATGTTGGAAAAGATCAAGAAGGTATTCGGTACAAACTTGTCAAAGATTTGAAACAATATGTAAAACATCCGTGTAATTGTATATTCAATGATGAATAAATCCTTTAAACTTGATATTTTATTAGAAGTCACGGAGAAGTATTGAGTGGATGACAGATCTCAGACAGTTTAACACCCAGACTCCACTAGGAAGTAAGTGTGCTGTTGAAATATAAGCAGAATGTTGTTTGTCTTGCTGAAATTAGCAAGATCTTGCCTGAAGTCTCGTCACCAGGATGTTGTTTGCTCCAAAACCTGGACATATTGTTCATCATTGATGGTGTCTTCACAGTAGTCCAAGTCCCCCATGACATCTGCACAAAAGTACTCACAAACCATCCAAGACATGCATGTTTTCCACTTTACCCAATTCCATCAGCCGGTGGAAAGGCAGTAAGTTGTGGAAGCATTAATAAACTGAGTTTCCTGAAAAGATGAAAGATGGATGAAAGATGCTTTGTATGTACCCCACTGGTTCAGTTTTGCATTGTAAACAATGAATGCACTGCAAATACACTTTAAGAGATGTTGTCTGCATGAACAACTTCATTCACAAGACTGGAAAAATCCTTGAACAGAACCAGATGGTTCTTTCAAACACTCAGTTGTGGTGCCATAAAGAGTTCAGGAAATCACGTCTACTTTTTAACATTTCACTGTGCAGCTGCGTCTGTGCATATTGTATTGGTTTGTCAATACTTAATGCCTCCTTTCAAGATACAGTATATACTGTATACTTTGTGTAATAAATTGTATCTTACACAACCATGTGTTTTTATCACCTTTTATTATCATTATCTGCATGCATATCCTGTCCAATCTATGAATTTTGTTTATGTTAAATGTAAAAAAAAAAAGATCAGTATCAATAACGAGTTAAAAAACAAACAAACAATGTTTACTGTAAGTGTTTATTTAAAATATTGCTGCTCACCGCGTGCTGCCATGCGCTCTACTGTGATTGGCTGAGAGTCGGTGGGCGTGTTAAAGAGGTGCGTCATGTTAAAGAGGGGGTGGAGGCTTTGAGGGAGAGGAGGAGGGAGATTATGAAGACGGCGGCGCAGTGGAAGTACTACATCCGCCAGACGGAGACCGACGCTGCCAGCTGCTAGCCCCGTTAGCCGCGGCAGACTGATAGCGGCCGCAGCAACTAGCCTCAGACTCCCGCAGGAGCTCGTTTCCTTCACATGAGGGGCTGAGGGACAGAGAGAGTGGCCGTGTGAGTGTCTCGGCTCCGAGTGTCCCGCTCGGTCGTCCCGGAGTGACTCCTCGTGTTTGCTTGTCCGCGCGCGCGCATGAGAGAGAGAGAGAGAGAGAGAGAGAGAGCGTTTGCATGCTTGTGAATGTTTGTATTCGTAAACCCACCTATCTCCCTCTTCCTCCTCCAGCCAACAGAGTCGGTGATTAGCGAGCAAAGAAGCGAAGGCGCACCTATAAACACTCTCCGATTGTCGGCTGTTAACACTCGGTGTCCGGTTACTTGGCAGTGGAGTCGCATCACTTACTGACACCGACACAATCACCAGCATGTGAGTACTAACGCGTGAGTGAATGTGTGGATGATTGCGTTTGTCATCCGAAGTAACTGAAAGGCCAGGTGACTTTGAGTTGACTGGCTGGTGTCTTGCTGCCAACGTGGTAACAGATGTTGCAAGAGGAGGTGTAACTACACAGTTGTTAATCGAGGACATGTGAAACCTGTGTCTCCCTGCACCAAAGAAAACTTGTTCAAGAGTGTAAACAGCCCCTTAAAACTAAATTATTACAGTTTCCATTCCAATGCTTGTGGCATTTTCAACCTTGCAGATGGTCCCTGTGCGTTCATCGTTTGGTCTTTTCTTTCCAATGTAAATGACAAAGTATGTTTCTTTTTGCCTATGCTCCTTTTCCTAGATTTTTATTTTTTAAACCATTCTACATTTGTAACTCTAGAACATTATCTGGGGTTTTCCCCTCATAGGATTGCTTTAGTATCAGACAAAAGAGCAGATGGTATCAATAAACTGAGATAAAATCAGGTCTTTTAGGTTCACATAACCAGTCCATTTAAACTAGATCCAATAAAATGTTTCTTTATAAACTCTGAGAGTAAGTTGATCATGCATGATTGCAAAACTGATACTAGATTTAATTCCAATTTTAAATTTAAGGTTTGTATGAAAAGTGTGCACTTTGCATGAGTCTTGAGCCCAGATCGTATAAAGAGAACTGGACAAACCCTTCTGTGATGTCACCCATAGGTTTCAAAAGAGTGGCCTTGAAGCCAGATAGCGCTACTCTGGTAGTCGCGGCGTTGGTGGAGGCGCATTGCCCATTGCCCTGGTTCATCTAAAGATGGGAATTAGTTGTGCTAGTCTCGGATGGTAATTATCATCACTTAGGACTAGTTTCATCCTTGTTTTCGGATATCACTCCTGAAAACGACACGTGAAACGAGGACTGTCGGCATATAAAACGAGGACTGCCAGAACGCCGAAACGAACGCCGGCTCCTGTCGGAACAACATCCGAGGGGGCAGCTACCCCTGCTGGAGCTGATAGGCTTTTGACACCATAAATGTAATGCAGCTGCCATCAAAAATGCCCCACCCCCCCCCCCCCCCCCCCCCCCCCCCCCAAAAAAAAAACCCCAAAACATTGGAAGTTTTTATACATTTATGGTTTCAAAACATTTTGAAAGCTAATGTACCAAAAAATTCAGTGATCATTGATTAAAATGCACATACACAACTTTGTAATTGATTGTTTGGTGATGCTTTTTTAAATTTGATTATAAACCCTCCAGCGTGTGCTGGGTCTGTCCTGTGGCCTCCGCCTGGTTGGACACGCCCAAAATATTTCCCATGAAGGCGTCCAATGACCTCACCTGGCTCCTCTCTAACAGTGACTTTCCTGGCTGGTGCAGCTTGTCATCTGATCTCTAAAGGAGAGTCTAGACACCCAGTGGAGGAAACCCTTTTTAGCCTCTTGTATCTGTGATATTTGCTCATTACCCACGTTTTTGGTTGGTAACATATATTTGCAAAAAGGCCTTGGGCTTTTCAGAAAGAGGGGGAAAAAAAACAACTTTGCATTAATTTGTAGCAATGTAGAACGTGACCTGACAGGATTTAGCGTCTCTTCCTAGTGATAAATGGTTCATGACAAAAATGGGTTTTGCACGAGAAGAAGACGTCAAACGTGTAGGAGAGCTCTTAAACAAATGAGCAAAACCTCAAACAGGTTGTTCAAGAAAGAGGTGGAGAGGTCAGCGATGATGTCACTTATATAGGGTGAGATATTCGAATCAGCGCGAGGATTCGCTTCTCCTCCACCTGTCTCTGTCTGCCTGCTCAAGTCACTGGCAGCAGCACGTTCAGCTGTGGCTGCGAGATATCATTTTACATGTAAATGGAATTAAAGTGAAAGCACAGCTGTTGTAAAAGGTGATTGGCTGAATAACTTGTGAATGTGGGTTCAAAGATTTTGCTCCAGCCCCGCTCTCTGCCAGGTCGGTATGGTTTCCCAACTACAGTACCCCTCATTCCCTGGATTAATAGAACAACGGCCAGCATACACTCTTCCTGGCAGAAGGGTACAGGTGACCGTACACCTGTAAGGAAACAGAGGTCATAAATAAGTTTGACATATTCTTTAACGCTGCAGTAGGATACTGGAGCTCCTCCCTCTGTGACTGGAAATTCCTAAATAGAGGTATTTGTTCAAAATTCAACTACAAAGCAATTTAAAAACACAACCGTCTTTTTATGCACTGCATTCTACGTAGAAACATGGAAAAGTTTAATATGACTACTTTGTAAAGTAATGGTTCATATTTTTTAATCTTTCTGTTGCTATTTTAAATAAAACATTATAAATAAATACAAAAAAAACATTTTATTTATATAAAATAATGTAGCTGTATTAAGACAAACTCTTGAAAAAAGGAAGGAGACTTGTTAAGTTCAGAGGCTGATTTTCAGTGGAAAATGGAAATAAATTTAGTCTTAGTGTGAAAATGCAGGTTAATACGGAGAAACATCTCTGTTCAGTCAGAAAATACAGAGATGAATTTTGGATTTTATTGTCTGTTTGATGCAAACTAATATACCTTTCTTTGCAATTAAAAATCAAAAGAGTGTAAATATTCCTTTAAACACTTTCTTATGCTGGTACAAGCCAATTTAATCCAAAACCATCTTCTAAGAGGGGACTTTTTAAGGGAATAAACAATGTTTTTTGTAAACGGGGAAGAACACCAGCTGATAAAATGTTGTTTGTGCGATTCCCAATAAAAGCTGAAAAAAGTTGAATGTCCTTAATAGTCAAAAAAATAAACAAGATGTTTAAGTATAAGTAGACTGTGGGTCAGTAAAACAGGAAAGATGTTCAGCAACCTTTACAACAACTAAAGAGTTTTGTGAAGAATCTTGTTTTTCCAGTATATTGTATACCCTGGATGGAGAGTGGCGGTGGGAGGAGGAGGAGGAGGAGGAGGAGGAGGAGGAGGAGGGTGGAGCATCTTGTTGACACAGCTGGTAAAATAGTTGAGGCTGAGTGATAGTGAAAGTCAAGACTAATGTTTTCAATTTACATGAATCAGACCATTGTTTTAAACTCAAACCGCAAGTTACGGTACTTTGTTTTCTTAGTAGATGTTTGACCAATCATACAAACAGAGCAAACAGAACACAGTTTATGTATTTATTTATTCTTTCTGTACTCACAGTTGGCCTTGTTTAAGCTGCAGAAAGCTTATTATTCTGATCATGTTTTAGATCAGGCAACACGGTGGCTTAGTGGTTAGCACTGTTGCCTCACAGCAAGAAGGTTCCTGGTTCAATTCCCAGCCCGGTGGGTCTTTCTGTGTTGAGTTTGCAGGTTTCTCCGGGTACTCCGGCTTCCTCCCACGGTCCGAAAACATGCATTCTAGGTTAATTGATCATTCTATATGGCCCGTAGGTGTGAATGTGAGCGTACGTGTTTGTCTGTCTTGTGTGTGGTCCTGCGATGGACTGGCGACCTGTCCAGGGTGGACCCCTGCCTTTCGCCTACTATGCGTCGGGATAGGCTCCGACAGACCCCCGTGACCCTGCAAAGGAATAAGCGGGTATAGAAAATGGATGGATGGATATTTTAGACATATTATGGCTCGACATTTCCTCCTTACAACCTAAACTTGATTTTTTTTTTTCTTTGTCTGGTTTTGCCATGTTCTGCCTTACTCAGCCTTATCCTGCATGATAATGGAGAAGTTCTGTCTAAAGTTGCTTTTATAATTTAAAGAGCACGTGGACTCAAACTTGAAATTAGCTTCTGCATTTTTATCAGGATTGGTTTGTAATGACGCCCAATCTGTTTTTGTCCCACTTTGAATGCAGAGATTCATCACTTCTGCCTGTGTGGTCAGAAGCAGGTAGGACAGACCGAGTTGGAGGAACCGGAGGAACGCGGGAAGAAAGCGACTGTTGGACTAAGTGTGCATCCATCTTGTCCATGTCTAATAAAAATAGCTTCTCCAGGAACCTTTTGAAGTGATGTAAAAGTACTTTGCCCCAGTTAAGCCTTCTCTGCTGAGAGAGATTTGTGTACATGGCATTCCCACCCCCAAATTGTCCCATACTAACTCTTGGGAAAGAGTCAGATGTTTTTTTTAACATTGGCTTAACCTTTGTGAAATGTTTTATGTTTACAAGAAACAACGTGGTTGCATCTTTCTTGGGGGGGGCGGGCAAGCCGTTCTTGTTATCCTCTTTGGAAACTCATGCTGGTCGACTTAAGGCGACTTAAGGCCTGTCGGCGCTGTATAAGTGTATGACTTACACACAGCAACTCAGCTTTGCATTGGGGGAGTCTTTGGTAAGAGGCGCAAAGCTCGTCACCCCTTTGTATTTTCTGTGTTACATCCTTCCAAGGTGGAACAGAAATGTAGTGAAAAGGCCTCGTGGTTCCAACCAAGTAGAGCAACAGCAACGCCTTTTTAAGTGCTGTTTAATACATTGATTTGTTGCCGCGGCTCCTATGTTCTCTTGCACCGACGTATTTCAGATAAGCCATTTGGCTCACGAGTGCAAATGTTTAACCCTACCGTTTGTCTGGGGTAAAGTCCAGATAGTGTCCAGTTGAGCGGGCAATCGTCAAGGCATCACATGGCAAGTGACAAAGGTGTTGTGAGTCCTGCACCCGTGAGGGCAGTGAAACTAGTGGAGTGTGTGCGACATAATTGTTGTCTACAGAAGGTGTGTCTGAGGCTCTTGGCGAATGACTAGGTGCCTGATAATTATCAGGTACTGTGGGAGCTTGTTTGTTCACGGGATTCGTTGCGGGCATGTGCTCTATGCTGTTTTCCACTCTTTTCATCCAAATAAACGTTGATATCAATATCTAAGATGTGCCATCTTCGATGCTGTGTAATCAAAAATCCAACTTTTTTTGAAGATAACGTCACATGTACGGCATTAATACTGCTTTAAAGCATTTATGCTGAATGATTAGACGTGTAATGTGTTATTGCTCAATGCTGGCAGGTAGCCAGACGATGTATTTATTTCACGGTTAACCCAGTAGGTCAAAGGTGAAGCTATAATGTGCATTTGTGAGTCATAACAGAGACTTCGAAGAACCTTGGCCTTTTGTGAGGTTAATGTGTGAACCAGAGATGAGTGATGTTTATTTTAAAGTAGCCCAGGATGCAAAGGTTGCCGCCCCCCTGGTTACCGTTAACTTCAGAGAGAGGGACACGTCTGATGCATTCACGTCACAGAAAACGGCCGACTGATATACAGCGAAGGTTATTGGGTCTGACTTGAAGGATGATTGTGTGGTTACGCTTTTTGGTGTTTATTTGGGTTTCACAGACTGAGGACAGAGGTCACCGAGTACATTTGGCAGGAAGACGTTCTTTTATTTTAGCTTTCCAGCTATGATTTAATTCAGTACTGATGTTGTGTTTATTAATGTCTAAAACTGTTGGTCAGATTTACGATGAGGAAGAAACTGAATGGTAAAGTTATAGAATTAAAGTGTAATGTCTGTGTGTTGTTGTTCATTTTTTATTTTTTTTTATAACAGGGAATAAATTGCAGAGTGAAAACTGGTTCGCGTCCAGACGCTTGCAACAATGAGGAGCCTGCAGCTGGTTCAGAATATTCTGGATCTAAATGAATAGTTTTAGCCAGATTCTTTCGCCGAGGCCCCGGTTGTTTTTGCTGCCAGGGAAGAACACGGAGCTTTGTTTCTGCCAGCAGTGAAAGCAACACGACTGGAAAAAACAGGTTCTTTAAACACCGTCGGCCTCTTTCAAATACAAGTTTGCTCACATCTAAAACAAGAATAACCCCACTATCCCTTGAATTTTATTGAACTCAGCAAAAGGCAAAGGTCACATTCCTGCACCCTAGTGAGTATATAAAATGACCACTTAAAAAGACCGGTGGTATTTTTGTCACGGGGCTCCAACTTTACGCCTGAGTTTTCTTCTTGCATCATTTTATCTGTTATTTTTTAAGGGAACTTAAACGGCCCTCATTTGTTTAAAAGAAGTAAACCATAAACGAATAAAACGTTAGTTTTAATCCAGCAAGCCCCGTGGCTGGTGGAGAATATCAGTATATCAGCCTTTGTCATGAGAAAAGCTATAAACATTTTAAAGATAAGTGCTTTCTGTGAATGAATGGACGAGTCGCATTTGTCGCCCTGTAGTTCAGAAGTGTCTGCAGCCTGGCGTTCTTTTCTGTAATCAATACCGCGTGGTTCCTAGGGTCACATGAGTGCAGACGTCTCTGACCCAGTTCATGTTCATTAGACTCGTCTGTTTTTTTTTTGTTTTTTTTTTATGATTTCTTAAAGGATGTACAGTAGATGTCTGTTTCTTGTTTCCTTCTTTGATTCTGCACTAAATAACAGTTAACACGCTTATCTGTTTTATCCGTTTCTATTTTTTTTTTTTTTTGGGGTTTATTTGACCCTTCCCTCCCCTCCTCAAATATCAGTTAATATTTGACGACAGTTTGCTGACATTTGTCAGCGGCGTAACGGTGCCACTCAAAGATCTGTAAGATGATCAGTCAAAAAAATCTTGTTTCTGCTTAGCGTTACAGGCTACAGTTGCTACAGTTGCCGGGGCTGTTTTTAGACGCTCAGGCTGATGCCGAGGACACTATTTACCGTCAGCATTATCTTCAACTCCTCAGCTGAAGATGACACGCGTTGATGAGATTGTACTGTCATGCACGATGAAGCTACAGTGACTCCATGTCTCGCCTTGTTGTTATTTAATTCAATAAATGTTTGATTCAGCTTTGGTATTCGTACGTGCTGTTGTGCATTACTTTAAAGCATGTTTGCCTGATTGTGAGTGGACTTTGTTCTTGTTTTTGGCCAGGGGACGGAGCGGCGTTGTTGGGGTTTGTTTGAATTTAAGAAAGCGCTTGTCGTACATGACGCACTTACCGAGTTGTGACGGAATAATGCAACGACTCGTGTCAGTGATGTAAAGCACGTTTCTTTTTGTCCAGTAATCCCATTTAGTCTTTATTCTACAGTGGTGTGCGTGGTATAAAACGTTTCTGATGTTGCAGCGTTGACTAGTAGAAAGGCATCAAAAATGTGGGAGCTGAAAACATTGAAATCATGAAAAGATGACCAGACTTCTTGATCTTACGCACATAATCAAAACTTCCAACAAAACAGTCAAACACACCAATAAATTTAGGACAAATTAGTTCCGCCCGTAGAAAGATGATAATAATAATTTGACTATAGTGATGATGTTGTCGCTCTGCTGTGTGATATCACGATGGTCCCCACACTAAACATGGACCACTGCTGGTGGTGGACCACGTCTGGCACAGGGTCTCGTATCCCTGCAGGGTTCAAAGAAATCTCAAGACTGTCGTGGCCTCCTGGAGAGAAATGTGCCGCAGAGTGTAAGAAAGCTTAGTTGGTGGTGGTTGGTTGGCTACGAAGAAAACATCGGACCACGTCATCCCTGATCCAAATCCCGTTGAACATCTGTGGACCAGCCTAAAACATGCAGTCTGGAGAAGAAGCCCTTTAATTCAGAGACGGCTGAAGCAGTTGGCTCAAGAGGAGTGAACTAAAATACCTGTCTACAGGTGCAGAAGTCTCCCTGAGAGTCGCAGAAATCGCTTGATTGCAGTTATTTGTGCAACAATATATTAAATCGATGGTCCCATCAATTATGTCCAGCACAGTTTTCATTAGTGTTTTTTTTTTCTCTTGAACCATAATTACAAAACTTTCAGTACACTTAAATGTATTTATCAAAAAAATGTTTTGGAATCATCATTTAAAGGTCAGTTGGACATTTTGAATTTAAAAAAAAAAAAGAGAGTTTTCTGTTGTTCGTTTGTGCCGAGTGACCCTCGTCTTACTCGGCGTCAGTCTTCTGAAGTTACAAAGCCACGCAAACGAAGAAAAGCCCGAGGGAGGCGACTGTTCCTCCATTTTGGCATGCTCAGAACTTGGTTAACTGCCCAACTTTTTCTTCTTTTGTAGCAGCTAAGATGCGTTTCAAGCCTTTTCTTTTTATTTATTTTCATGTACTCAGCCCTGCAGTCCCATGTGGCCGTCAATACCAATTTCTATTTCCAAAGTAGTCCAAGCTTTAATCCGTCTTAAAGTTGAAAGAAGAGTTTAAATCTTATTTTTGAACTTTGATGATTTTCCTCGCCACTTGGATTCTTTCCTTTCCTAAACGTTAGCACAAGTCAACATCCTCAGCAGCCGGTAGCCAGGCACTTGGACTCCCTTTTATTCACATTTCTTTTCCACATCGCTGCACTGCCCAGACCTGCGTCTGCTTGACAGTTTATTGTGCTCAGATGTCAGCTTGATGTCAATTGTTAAAAAAAAAAAAAAAAAAAAAAAAAAGAAAATCTTGACTTCTGCTTCGACTTTTTTTGATGTTATGTCTTATTGACACCATGAGGTGAAGAACTGTCTCTGGTAACAACGCTGGGCCGCTTTAGTCCAGACCATCTCTGACTTGTAATCGATAGTTTCTTTTTTTTTTTTTTTTTTTTTTTTTTTTTTTTTTAAAAATGCGAGTTATGTCACATTGTTTAAAGTTGCTGAAATAATGGAGTTGTTGTTTTGAGTAAAGATTATGTGGGTGTTTTATTTGTATATAGAGCGTAAAGGGGTTGGTCAGCGTTCATTGGGGCACACATTTTAAATTAAAGTACGAATACACGTTAAGCACTTGTAATTGGATTTCCCAGGATACATTTTACTGCAAAGTCTGAACACGGTTGTTGAGTAAAAGTTAACAAAAATCCCAAATAGTTTAAGTTCTCCTAAAACAATTGCTCTTCTTTTCTTAATCACTCTAAATTGTATAAAATGATTATAATACACCAAGTCTCAGTCCAGCTATTATGGAAACCAAACCTTTTGAAAAAAGCATTTCTAAACATCTCTTTATGTTTTAAGTATATTACAATCTTAAGCTGAATCTCAAGCTTCGGTTTCACCCGCATCGTCTGCTTTTATCACTCTAGAAAGTGTTTAACTGTGAAAAATGATGATCAGTTGCATGGTTTTATTTTCACAAATTCTTTCCGAAGGCGGCAAACGCAAATCACAGCAGAGATTTTGCAAGAATCTCTGTGTTTTGTTCGCTGGCAGGATTTTACAGTATGTTAGCCGCAGCGTCTAACCATCTTACATTCCTTTCATAGCACTATTGTTGTTTTTTTTTGTTGTTTTTTTTAACTTAACCTCACTGAAAGTAAATCTCAGTGATTTATTCTGCAGAGACAGAGATTTAACAACGAGACAAACAAACAAACAAAAAAAACAGAAGAAAAAATGCTGACCTTTTTGTTATTCTTCTTATCGCGCTCTCTGCAGATGGACTTGACTTATTAAAGTCTAACCTTGAAAGCTGGAGAGGGAGTTGAGCGACTGACGGGCAAAGTTACAAGTTAAATGCAGAGTATCAAAAAGGCAAACCGCTGCAGCAAATTAAGATTTTAGTAATAATGATAGCTCTTCCATCATCATTATTATTATTATTATTATTATTATTAATAACTTGAGGTTTTTTTAAAGTAAGTTGTCATTTAAAACCATCATGATGCACTAATTCACTTCACGTTTGACCTCCTACAAGATATCCAGATATTGGAGAATGTTAGATGACAGATAAAGCATCACAGATGCGCTGTGTACTGCTAGATGGTAGTATTTTACGTCTTTTTTTTCTCTCTCTCTGCATGTCAGGACAATACATTTATGGCTGATTTTTATTGTTGCAAAAAGACTTGTAGAAAAAAGTGCATCCGATTAAGAAAAATAACAACTTTTATTTTTTGAGAGTTGTTGCCAAAAGTTTTTTGGCAGAAATGCAAATTTTGTGATTTTTACAATTTCTGCTGGCTCAGTTTCTGTGGTGGTGATTCACAGTGTTTTTACACGTTGTTTTTTTAAAGTGATAAGATGCACAAATATACTGCAAACAGATTCACTGGCATCAAGATCATACTGAACATGCTCAACTGTAGCAGCTGCTGGGTGCATCTGCACGGCGGGGAGGTGGAGGCTGGTATCAAGAATGTTAGAAAAGAAGCCACTTCTGTCCAAGAATACAAGAATTCATCTGCATCAGTCTGGCTTTTGGTCCGAAACTGCAACTTGGGTATGGGATGTTTTAAAGGGTCAAAACTGGAAATATGAACTCATTGGATAAATTAGATATACGTGCCAATAAAAGCCTTTGAAATGTATGAAATGCTTTTAAATGTTCATTAATATGCCATGGAAACATGAGAAACATGATGTAAAATTACCGAATCTGCTAAAAGAAAAAAAAATGTGTCTCTTCTAAAACTTAAATCAAACTTTTATTTGTATAGCACTTTTATAAAATCAAACAAAAGCCCCATGTTTTGGGTCTTTTAGGGACAAAGATGTGGTGCAAACGTAGTGAAAGCATGAATGCAGCAAAGTCCATTGAGATTTTTGTGCAACTTCAAAACATCTTTTTCATTTTTTCATTTTTTATTTTTATAGGACATTTTAAATCAACCACGGTTGACCCGAAATTTTGCACAAGTTATACACACACACACACACATAAGTATATATATATATATATATATATATAGTGCAATTTGCAGACTTCTAAATTGAATCTTTTAATTGACTATGTGGTTATCAAGTTAGTTCATTGTGGAGTCTGTTTGGCTTAAATTAATATTATTTTTTTCAATTTCACTTTAACTTGTTGCAGAACCTACGCAATTATTTATCCACTTTTATTTTTGGTCTATAAAATATTTAAACCACCATGACTAACGGCGGGTGCTCACTTCATTAGTGTTTTTCTGACACGGCTTTGGTTGTTAGGTTGAAGGCGTCATTTCAGCTTTAATACAGTATATTATTGAAGGATAAATCCACCTTTAAAGACCATTCTTGACATCTTTATGAGTTCTAATGGGCCGGTTAAGGACCATTTGGGATTGGTTTTGTGTCACATTTTTAATTTTCACAAACTAGAATGCAGCGGTGAGACGGCATTGGAGAAGGTGTCATTTTGAGTGTTTCCAGCTCTGGTCTTCTGCGCTTTTCCCTGCTGAGGTCGTACATTGGGAAACTATCAGTTTCACAGTGTTACATTTGTTTAGAAACAGTGTATTGTTACAGCAAAACAATAATTGTTGCTCCTTTTTTAGTTGGCTATTAACTTGTCTTGTAATGTACTAGTTCTACCTGAAAATTAAGAGTAGCTACAAATCAAATCGTGAATAGAATAGAAAATTGTCATGTCTTTAACAATGTGACTGATACCAGACAAGCCTTCATTGAAGCAGGTAACCCACTGTTGGTTTTTGAAATACCTATAAAGATATGTGATTGAATAGTCCACAGTATTTTTCAGTATTAGGCTCAGTGCAGCAGAGACCACTGTGTGTTGAATTAAAGCTTAGAGTAAACAATGAAGAAACTCCATGCTGTTAATTGTCTTTAGTTGTATTCTATTGTTCATTATGTACATTATGTGCAGGGGAGTCAAACTCAATTCCTCGAGGGCCGGAGTCCAGCAGGTTTTAGATGTTTCCCTGCTTCATCACACCTTGATACAAATGTCTGTCATTAACAGACTTGTGCAGACCTTGATGACATGCTGACGACAATCATTAATTAGAACCAGGTGTGTTGGGGCAGGGAAACATCTAAAACGTGCAGGACAGCGGCCCTCGAGGGCTGGAGTCCGACACATGTGCTGTAATGAATGGATGCCCACATACAGTACAGCTGAGGTGATTTTTAACAATTGAGGCCTATTTATGTACAGTACCGCGGTTTGGCCAGAGGGTGGCAGCAACAGACTGTCAGGGAAGTTCCGGCCCGAAGACCTGAAAAAGAGCTCACATACGTGCTTCAGCGTTTCAAGCGTCTGACATCGGCGGAGCTGCAGGTTTTTTGTGATTTCCAGCAGTGAATCAGCCTCAAATCGTCCAGCTGAGGTAGCTGTGGAACAATCTGCACTTTTGTGCACATGTCTCTGTGATTATACGTTTGTTATTTTGCATGCGTGACTCAACGTGAGGAGTGTCGACGGTGCTCTGCAGGCATCCAATTAAAACTCCCATGTTGAGTAAGATGACTGGTGTTTCTGCTTTCAACTGAGCAAAAAAAGCTTAGGAAACAAGTAGATAAAGATTACTTGTGTGTGTGTGTGTGTATATATAATGTAGTCCGTGTGGTTTTTGTCCCACTGGACCCATCTGGATGATTTTGTCTCGTCTTTTTAGAGACAAAGATGCCCCCTGAGGAAGCTGAGTAAAGTTTATTCTGAAGAAAGTTTACAGGATGTTATCTGGTACTATTTTGTTAATTACAGACTTCATGTTGCATCTGTAATTTGGCTGGGAAAAACACTACAATCACCTGAAGCTTGTTTCTTTAATTAGATGCACTTGCAGCTGCTCAAGAGCTCTAGCTGATTGTTTGCCACCTTTTGTCTTTATTTTTTTTTTTTTTTTGTTTTAATACTTGTATTGTTTGAACTAAACTTTCAAATTAGTCAGCTATGATTGGTTACAACTGTAACATGGTACCAGTTGTATACTTCTTTATGAAAACGACATAGAAACGGCTAGTTGAAAAGTTTGAGAGGTTAAGCAGTTCAAATCTGCGCAGAATCCTCTGCAGCAGCAGATGCATGTTTTGGTTGAAATGTCTTCAATTTTCTTATGTTTTTATAAAAGTTTGCATATTTGACCAATTGTCTTGGGAATGATTTGATTTTTTTTTTTTTTTTTTTTTTTTTTTTCTCTCCTTTCAGGATGTTGAGGTTTGCTGGGGTCCGAGGTGGCCTCGGTCTTTTGGCCGTCAGGAGGGTGACTTTTCTCTTCAGATCTACTCACTCCGCTCCGCAGAGCCAGTATCGACCAATCAAGAAGGTCATGGTGGCCAACCGAGGTAAAAACCTGCATCCTGACACTCTTAATTGACCCATGCTGCACATGACGAGCAATTCAGACTGCGCTGCTGATTTAAAGGCGGTTAAATTGTGGTTAATTTATGATGTAAGATTAAGCTGACATTTATAGTCTTCCTACGGCACAAAGAGACTCTCGGATCCTTAAATTATTTACACCCCGTTTAGTTTGCCTTGAAACATGCTAATGTTTAAATGGACAGCGTGGGTGGGTGGCTGCACAAAATAGTTTGCTTTGCCTTGAAAGTAATGGATTTCTGGAATTATTAGGAATGGATGTGAGTTCTGTACACGAGCCCTCGCTACCCACCAGGAACTTTAAATTGTGTATGAAACTGTTAAAATATTCATTCAGGTTTTCAAAGCTGAACTGCATTTGGCAAGAAAATAAAATGTTTTTAATCCGCTGACTGACATTTAATGGGAATTGTAATTATAGAGGAGCCATGAGTTTTCTAAACAAAGCTGTCTGCAGCACCCGGCATGCTCTCTTGTAATACTTGTGATGACCAGATTTCTTCCTGTTAATGTTGTCCAGAGAGGAAGTTGTTGTGCACTTAATTACTGTCTGGTGACACACAGCGTCTGAGTGACAAATAAATGTATTCATGCGATTGATTATAATTGCTTTTTAGACCCTGCAATTACGTTAATTCCCGTGGACACATTGAAAAAGCTTGATTGGTGCGTGGGCTTCCAGCACTATTCTAACTCGGCACAGATGTGGTGCTGTGTAGGTCCCCTGCTGTACATATTTATACAAAATTTCATGTCAATTTGCTCATAAAAGCACCGTTTGATGGCTTTAATTGAATAATTTCACTAAATCTGTATCTGGCCTGTGCTTTCTGCTCGCACACAGAGGCGCTCCCTGAGGATTTCTTTGTTTTACATCAGTATGACACGCTTTCAGCACCCTGTTAGATCGTGTTCATCACACCAGCACATCAGTGTGTGGATGAGGAGGCTGGACCATCATATCTGCTCAGATTCCACTTCACCACGCTCATTTCATCTCAGCTCTTTCGTGGCTCTTTTTGCTCAACTTTTGTTCTTCCTGTTTTATGTCCTCTTTGTTTCCTTACTTTTTCAGACTTTCCTTCAAGGTCAAGGCCAAGGTCATTGTTTTTTTTTTAAAATTTATTTTTAGGCCACTAATTCACATAAAAACAAATGGAGAAAAAAAGCACATCCATATATTTATATGTCAAAGTTTAACTCTGATTGAAAGCCGGAGACTAGAGGTATCATGAACCACCTGGTTGGAAGACCGCAGTAAACTTAAAAAAAAGAAAATGGCTAAAATTGATCATAAAGCCAACCGAAACCCATTGGAATGATGCTAAAACTGGAGTGAAGTACGCATGACTCAGAGTAATTGTAAGATGGGTAAAGCTTCATTTTTCTCAAGCAGTTTCTATTGTAAGAAGGAGGTGTTTAACCAAACTTGTTTATCAGATCTAATTCTGCCGATTTTAATAAAGAAACCACTATAATTTTTGTGTAAATAATCCCAAGGGGCCAAGAAAGGGTGCACTAACTACTACCCCCCCCTTTTTTTTTTTTTTAAATTATTTTTTAACCAGTTCTTTAAATCACTAATGCAGTTTAATAGTGCCTACAGAATTTTTGATAAATCTGTCCATTTTCTGTAAAGTAATTAGGGACAGATTGGGTTTCCCTCAAAAAATGGACCCCAGGGTAGCATATACATAAGCGGTAAAGGGCCCACAGTGGACCCTTGAGGTACTCTACAACAGAGAAGCCCACAGAGGAAGAAAACTAGTCAAAAGTAGAAATTCCAGTAAATGATTATGACTTAAACCCAGCAATGGCTGTTCACCTGCCGATCAAGAAGGGATCAAAGCCGATAGTATGAAAAGCGGCAGTTAAATCTAAAAGCTTTGAAAGGGTAAAAAACGGGCATGTGACTTGTCCTGTCACTTATTTGTTGCTTTGTCAAATATTCACACTGGTCTTTTTCACCAACCAACCCCCGTCCTACTTTCCATAAACATTTAATCTGTTTTTACCGTACATCTCATTCCCCTCATTTTCAACCCTTTTCATGTTCAGATACTTCCTATAAAACCTAATTCACATGCCCATGTTTTTACTTTTTTCCCTTTTTTTCTTTTTTTCAAAGCTCCAAAAACACTTTACTGCTGTCCTCCACTTTGCGCAAAAAGACATCATACAAGTTTTCACCTCTGAACTCTCTACTTCTTGAAAAACTAGTATTTGTGACAGCAAGATGAAAGTTTGGTGTATTTTTCCTGTTGAAAGCTCCACTTTTACACTGGGATCTTTTAACTGAAGAGAAACGGCTGACTTGTTGAAATGTCTGTTTTTACAGTGTGAAGAGCACCAAAAGGGTGTTGTGTTTTTGTTTTTTTTTTTTTAAACTTGCAAAGCATGTATGGCTGAAAAAAGTACGTTTTATTCTCTTGGGATGTTTGTTACATGATGTTGATAAAATGACAGTTTGTACTTTTGCGATCTGGTTGAATCAGCCGAGAACGATGCCATTCTTTTTTTTTTTTTTTTTTTTTTTTTTTTAAACAATCGTAACACAAGATGTACCTGAATAGATCAGAGCTGAGGATGTTTTTTCTTTAAAAGGAATGATGCAGAGCCACCTTGATCTCTTCCTCATACACGTCTTCCTCTCCGTTTTCAGGCGAGATAGCTATCCGAGTTTTCAGAGCCTGCACCGAACTGGGAATTCGCACCGTGGCTGTTTACTCAGAGCAGGACACTGGACAGATGCACAGGTAATTATCTCTGCCACATTAGAGTTAAATAGGCCTCCAGTGGTTTAAACAAAGAAAGCATGACGCACAGATGTCTTGCTTGACTGCTTCATTGCCACTGCTTTTAAGCAGCGGCAGTTAAAAGAAGCCTGGAGCACTTCCCTCTCTGGTGTTTTGGAGCGGTATTGTTCAGTATGCATCAAGTGGCGGCACAACTCTAATTGCACTGACAGTATAAACCTTGAGGTTATCATCCATCTTCAATTGCACTCACGATTTGTAGCAATTTAAATAATTAAGTACCAAGTACTGATGTCTAATCTTTAGAGCTTGCAAGTGCTGCCATAATACCATAACGATGTGTGCTCAAGAGATGTTGCCTTTTTTTAATGTTTTATTTTGTACCGGCTCTTCTATTGATTTAATGTAAACCTTTGCACTTGACAGACAAAAGGCAGACGAGGCTTACCTGATCGGGAAGGGCCTTCCACCTGTTGCGGCATACCTGCACATTCCAGACATCATTAAAGTTGCCAAGGTAAGACGTTGGTGCAGAAGGGTTGCAGTGTAGCAGTAAACTGGTTTGTCTAGTTCAGCGTGGTGGTCTGCTGAACGATTCAAGGTCTTCAATACTTTAATGTTGATTTTAAAAAAAAAAAAAAAAAAAGCTTTGAAAACTGCACATTAACAGCAAAGAACAGATAAACTGGAAAGATTTTATAGGAGGCTCAACTTCTACAAGTTGAATTTTGTTTTGCCTTTTTTTTTTTTTTTTTTTAATTTTTTTTTTTATTAACCGGCGGGTAAATATTGAGTTACAACAGCATGCCTTTATAAATTTTGTATGTTTAATGTACTGCAAGTCATGCATAACCCACTACTGTACAAAACTAAAGACACATTTGGTTAATATGAATAAATGTTGCTTTAAGTGAGACCTTTGCTGCATCTGAAATGTACACTAGAATAATCAGAAACGGTTCGAGGGCTTTTTCTTGTAGCTACTGTCTGGAACCTTTTAAACTGTCATCAAAGGGAAATTTCAATATTTTGCTTCGGGGTGTGTGATCATTGTGTATGCAGTGATGGAGCTTGTGGGCAATTAATTTAGCATAATTTGATCAAATATGTATTTTAAACCTGTAGAGACAAACAGGACTTTTGTGTGTTTTTTTTTGGTTATTATTATTATTATTATTATTATTATTTAGTGTTTTTATTAATGGGCGAGTTTTTGTATAGCACAATTCAA
Source organism: Xenentodon cancila (assembly GCA_014839995.1). Lineage (NCBI taxonomy): Eukaryota > Metazoa > Chordata > Actinopteri > Beloniformes > Belonidae > Xenentodon > Xenentodon cancila. Next base: position 17,771,591 of record CM026212.1, read on the forward strand.
CATAAAGGTGATTCAAAGTGCTTGAAAATAGTAGCAGCATTAATTCAATGTTCATACAGCAACATTTGATCTTTGGTAAGATGCAACAAAGTGGACAAATGTTGGAAAACCTTTTTTTTTTCTTTTTTTTTTTTTTTAATATTTGGGTTTTATCAAGCGAGAGGGAACTTGTTTCAGCAGTCATTTAGCAGATTTGCCGTTGCCTTTTGAATACCTTGCTTGTTTTTTTTGGTCACGTTATTTCTTTGTTTCCCCTCTGTCCTCCTCCTTTCACGATTGTTTCCCATCCGCCTTTGATTTCGTGCCACCTCTTATCACCGTGCTCATCAGATCCCCTTGTTACCTCCCCTCAACCCCCCCATCCGCCTTTCACGCTGGGCCTCCAGTTGTTTGTTATATATTTATTTTTATTCATCTCTCACTGTTTATAATTTCCTACACGGGCATGTGGTCAGCCAGCCAAGTCGAGCAGGCTTCGCCATCCAACTCATTTCTCAGAATCAGTCTGCCTGTCTGAGAGACCAGCCATCCAGTGCCAGCAAGATTCGTCTGTTGGTGTGTGCGTGGACGCCTGGTCTCGCTGTGTGAAAATCAGAACGTGTTTACCTGTTGCTCACGCTGTCAATTTTTGTGTGACACAACCAACAATCACTGCACTCTTTTTTTTTTTTTTTTTTAATTTTTTTATTTCTTTTTGTGCAGCTTTTGAAAGTTGTTGGACGCGGAAGTGTGCGAGCGCACGCTTGTTACTGAGAAAGCGCTGAGCGTCTGTTCCTCTGTCTGTGCGTGCACCCCGGGGTGCGTTTGTCGGCCCGCTGCTGAATCTTCATCTACTGCCCGTGTGTCTCTCTGCCGTTGCGTAGGGGAGCGTTCTGTTTGAAGCTCCTCGTGTGCATGCGTTTGCCACGTTTCGCGCGTGCGGCTTCATGTCTCTTCTGGCCTGGCAGCTAATGGCTCCTTTTAACAACGGGACAGCCCATAATTATAGTCTGTCTTGTATCCAAGAGCAGATGGCGCATACTGATCCAGAGATGGCTCTGTTAGCCTCAGCAACTATAGTGTGTGTGTGTGTGTGTGTGTGTGTGAGGAGTACCTTCCTCCAGCTCTGCAGTTATGTGTTCCCATCCCTTCGCTCAGTCTCCTCCTGGTGTTCGTCGAGTAGTTGGTTTGGCAATCGGTACTAAGATGTCAAAAATAAAATCATTAGCTCCCAATCTGCTTTCCATGAGCGCATTGAACTGACCACGAACTGGGTTAAGAGAAATGACGGAGCTGCCCTGTGGTTTTGAGACCCTTCAAGGTTCCCTGTTTGATTAACTCTGTCGTTCCTCTTTGCCTTCTCAGGACAACAATGTGGATGCCATTCACCCTGGCTACGGCTTCCTCTCTGAGAGGTCCGACTTTGCTCAGGCCTGTGCGGATGCAGGAGTCATGTTTGTTGGACCGACCCCAGATACCGTCCGCAAGATGGGAGACAAGGTGGAGGCTCGTACCTTGGCCGTCAGTGCAGGTACTGGGTCAAAGTTGATACGTTAACACTTGTGGTGGATAAAACGGTTCTAGTATATCAGCATTGCCGCACGTGGAAGCTATGTGAACATGTCGGTGCACTGAGCCATGTGACGCATGTCTCTCTGGCCTTCAAAAGGTAAAATAGCCAGACCTAGAAAAGGATGAATTTAAAATACTGCTAACGTACAGTTTCTGAAACGCTTTAAATCAATCTGTTTTAATAAGGGGTGTCCAAACTTTCACTGAATATAACTTCTTTTCAACATTAAAGCTAAAAAAAAAAAAAACTAGTTTAGCGTGAGTTTAGTCCGGATGTCAGTGTGCTGAGAAATGTGGGCTAGTTGTATCAGGTGACCCCGTCTTCACCGTCGGGGCTAAATCCTGGTTTCTTCCTGGCATCAGTCTCCCAGCATTTGCTGTGGCAGTTGCACTCCAGGGATCAGATCACCGATGGACTGAAAAATTTTGGAATACGTTTTTCAGCATGTAACTTGCTCCGTCTGCCACAGCTTGAAACTGTGAGGAAATTAATCCCCCCCCCCTTTTTTTTTTTTTTTTTTTTTTTTTTTTTTTTTTTTTTTTAAATCGCGGAATGAGAGCTCGTTAATTTGCACTACAAATCTCTTTCCGTTTTAGTTGTTGCGACTCAATATTTCCCACTTAAATCTGGTCTCGAGTCGCAAATGTCCGGGGTTTACCGGATTTACTTCTCTGCTCCTGTGCAGGTGTACCTGTGGTCCCGGGTACAGATTCCCCCATCTCCAGTCTGCAGCAGGCGCAGGCGTTCGCCCAGACGTACGGGTTCCCCATCATCTTCAAAGCGGCCTACGGAGGAGGCGGTCGAGGCATGAGGGTGGTCAGAGAGTACGAGGTGAGCGCTTTAACGCCACTTGAACGTTTCAATCTAGGCATATAACTCCACATCTGTCGCGGGGGTGAAGAAATTGATCACAGTTGAGTTGTCGATTTCTGTCAGATGAGTTTTATTTATTTATTTATTCATTTTAAAAGCATCCCTTTGGTACGGTGGCTGTTCAGGGCATACTTCAGTATCATAATAATCCCATCTCAGGCATCTTTCACGCATGTTTAAAATCTCTCAAAGCTTTTAACGGTAAATTAGCAAAGGGTACAGCGCCCTAATGCGCCTGCATAAATGTGATCGGGCGATGGTTATCGTTAAGTAGGTAGAAAACTCCTCTATGGATCGTTATCAGTAAATGAACATGCCCTGAAAACTTGCCGCTCTTCTTCACCTCTCTGCCGTATAAAGGATTGTTCAGTCACAATAGCTGTCATTAACGATCACAGATGAGTTGTTTTTATTTATTTATTTTTTCTTTCTCTCCTCTAGAAATGATTGGACACACTAAGCTTCAGCAGAAACGAAATTATTTTTACTAGACTACAGGCTTTTTGAACGGCTCTGAATGTGCCTGCTATCTGGCACCAGGGTCAAAAAAAGTGCTCACTTTTGGGTCCTGGGGGTCGGGGGTGCAGTATGCCGCCCCTGGTTTTTACAGGATCCCAGAGGCCTATAACGGGGCTAATATGTTTTGACAACAGCCGGTTCCCAGTTCAGTCAGGTTGTTTTCTCAGGCTTATTACCCGTCCAGTCATGAGTGCAAAGTCATCATAAGTCTAATTAGGATTCGATTGGCAGTTGGCTCTCAATCGATTTCCGACTAAACCGTTGCCGAGCTTGCTTTCTAGGAGTTACGGGGACTGGGAAACTCTGCACAGGTTATGGACTTGCTGCTTATTTTTATTCATACCATAGATGGAGCCCTGATATTGACAAAACAGCCAGGCAGCGGCGGTTGGAGATGACTTAATATCGCAATTATTGTTTATTGTATAATTGCATCTTCCAGTTCTGTCTCCATCTGCTCATCTAGTACTTGGGTTGTCTGAACCACCAGCATTGTCGAGGTTCAAGCGGGAGTGTGTGCGGTGGCTTCCCGGCAGTACAAACAGAGCTTTCCCAGATTTCAGCTTCTAAAACTATGGCCATGTCAAACTTTTTCTTTTTTGAAGGCTTTGTGAATCAGGCCTGCTGAGTAAAGCTGCCTTGTCAGCTTTTACGTGGCGTTCATTGTTCTGAAAACAAACGAAGGACGCATGTGATGCGGATCACAGAAATCTGTCTTTTCTTTCGTGCCTACATTGAGATTAATACTATATATAAACTTCCATGTCTGTAACACACTGTTGGCGAGTGATTTACCTTTTGTTTTTGTTTTTTTTTTTTTTTTTTTTTTTTTTTTTTTTGTTTAAATCACACTAAGTTAAGATGCACTCTAATATTAACCCAACTCAGATATTATTCTTAATAAGGCATTGTCATACAAAATGCACTTTCCAATCACCCCCCTCCCCCTCAATAAGCTCATAAGTAGTAATCAAAGCAAGCAGCATTATGTGGAGTCTTCTGATCTTATTTACATTATGTAGAAGCTTATAGACTTTAATCCTGCTGTGTCCCAGTGGATTTTCCACGGCACGCTGCTGCTTATCTGACCCATTACCCTTGGCTCCGGAGAGCCGGTGCAGAACAGGAAAGCTGCAGGTTAAAAAAAAAAAAAAAAAAAAGGAAAAAAGACGCACTTATGGGGCGAGGGAGAAACCAGAGTAGTGCTTCGTGTTTTGAGAGATCCGGAAATAATTAAGGCTTCAGACGGATGCAAAATTTGCAGTGACATCGGAGGACGTGATGTGGGCATGAATCATTAATCAGAGCTCTGTGGCTTGTAAACGGGAATATGCTGGGATATCGGAATATCCCACACGCAGTTGGCGTAGGGTAGCGGTGCCGTAACATTTACTGAACCTCTGACCTGAGAGAAACGCATCACGTTATAGGTGACTCTGCTCAGTTTATTCACTGATCCAGCCAGGAAAACGTGGCAGCGGCCTGTTTGGAAGCCATTGAAGTCTCTCTCAAATCATGAATTCACTGGAAGGAATGACCTTTTACTGAATTGTTGCTCAGGTCTAATTAATTAGTTGTTGACATTTCTAGTTATGGAGTTTATTCACAGGAGCCTCGACAGCTTGTGGCTATGCGTGAGGAAATACTAGGTGTCTGTACTGTTTGGGGCTCCAAGGAAACACGGCGGTTGAATTTCAGCTCGCAGGCTGAGTTTGTCCTCAAATAAGAGGACAACTGTTCATGTCGCACAAAGGGGAAAAGATGTCTGTTAACGAGCAAGATGCCTACATTGCCAGGTTTTTTTTAATTTCTTTTTTTAATGTGATGATCAGTGTAAGAAATGTAAGGTTGAACGAAAGAAAGAGGGGGAGGACAAAAAAGTTTCCTATTGCTGACATTCAAACAATTTTGTGGATCTATAACTAGAACCAGTTATTTAAAATACTCTGATTTTGTATTTGTCAAGTAAAACCATCCATCCATCCATTATCTATACCCGCTTTTTCCGTTTCCGGGTCACGGGGGTCTGTCGGAGCCTATCCCGACAAATAGTAGGCGAAAGGCAGGGGTACACCCTGGACAGGTCGCCAGTCTATCCAGGGCCACATACAAGACAGACAACCAATCACACTCACATTCACACCTAGGGAGAATTTAGGATGATCAATTAACCTACGCTGCATGTTTTTGGACTGCGGGAGGAAGCCGGTGTACCCGGAGGGAACCCACGCAAACACGGGGAGAACATGCAAACTCCACACAAAGACCCACCGGTCCAGGAATCGAACTAGGAACCTTCTTGCTGTGAGGCAACAGTGCTGACCACTAAGCCACCGTGCTGCCCCAAGTAAAACCAAAATAATAAACAAAAAAACTGAAACGGCGCATCTTTTCATACACAACCAATTAAGCTTTAAGAAGAGAGGCGGCAGCGGCCGTAAACCGGCAACCAACTTCACAGCGCATGAACAGCGATCAAAGGATAAAATGAAATAAATGAATAATTGAAATCAAGCTTTTCCTGAGGAGTCTAAGGAAAGCATGCAGGGCAGTGGCAGTCCCTAGAAGGGTACACTGCCTGTCTTATAATAACCATCATTTACCAATATCAGGAATAAAATTATTATTATTTTTTATTTTTTTTTGTTTTTGCCAACCTGATTGAATCAAATATCCAACTTAAGCTCAGATGAGAGTGAGCCCGACCGGACAGAAGCCTGAATTATTTAGTTAAAAACGATGCTCGACTCGGCCCGAGTCGCAGGTTGGGCTTCGGGGTTCTGTTGGGTTCCAGACCTCCAGTCCTACCATGGTGCGTTTTGATGGAAAACCTGCTGTCTGTGGACGGACTGAAGGTTGGAACCATCCCGACCAGAACTTTCTCAAACATGGTTCAGGTTTGAAGGAAGCGCACGGTCGGTACATATTCACGAGTTCTGGATGTGTAATTCCAGTAAAATGCCACGATGACAAGTAGTGACATGTAGGTTTGTGTATATGCAACTGCAATTTGTGGTGCATTTTAAAAAAAAAAAAAAAAAAAAAAAAATTAAAAGCCGTTATGGCTCACATTTTTGAGAATTGGCATGTGTTCATAAATAATTTAAAAAAAAAAAAAAAAAAAGGCTTTGAGGACTACAGAGACTCTTTCAAGAGCGTCTTTTCTCAAGGCTCAACGATGACAGCTGAGCATGAGCTAAAGTTTGCTTTCCTGCAGCTCAGGGGGAAGGGGGCATGGTGTTGACTCAGTATTTACCCGGCGGAGGAGACTGGATGGGCCGGCAGGATGTCACAGACTGACAAACACAGATTGAGCCGTGACCTTCAACATGCCGGGGTTTTGGAAGTGCAGAGCCGGATTGTGTAGATTGTTGCTCCTCGGGGGCTTGTAAACATGTGTCAAAACGAATGAAGGAAATGTATGTGAGCGACGATAAAAGGGCAGCAAAATATTCTAAAAGGGAGGCAAAACTTGCCTAAAATCTTGAGTATGTCATGTGATTCTTGTTACTTGAAAGGTTGCACAAATTTAGACGCGTAAGAATTATTTATTTATTTATTTTTTTCTCCCTTCACAGGAACTCGAGGAGAATTACCAGCGGGCCTACTCCGAGGCCCTGACAGCTTTTGGGAACGGAGCACTGTTTGTTGAGAAATTTATCGAAAAGCCGAGACACATCGAAGTACAAATCCTTGGTAAGTGCACTCTGTGCCTTAAGTTGTTTGCATTTAAGCCCATTGTATTGTTTTTACACTTTGGTGAATTGGTTTAGTTTCATTAAGACTCGGAGGGAAACGCGAGAAAAATATTTGATTTTAGTAGTAGAGGTGCTGAGGGAGGGAAAAGGGTGTGTGGGAAAGGAGGGAGGGATACAAATGAACAATGAGTCTATGATTTATTCTTCAGCAGAGGATCCTCCTGCCTCGGTTTCCTCTTAGAGCAAATACAACTTGGCTCACACTGTTGGAGCACTAAAAACTCAACACCGTCACTTAGACAGGCGGTCTGCACCGGTACTGCACCAGAGGATGTACGTGTGCATGGACTTGTGTTAATTTCTCTGGAAGTCTTTGCGTTTTGTGTGGTGTACAGAGTTTACTATATGTGTGGCCACTGATTACCTTCCTCAGGGTGTGCAAGGCAGTCTGAGTTTCTTTAATTACCTGTTAACAACCGTGTCGTTGCCAGCCTCCTGTTTTCTTCTGTCCCCACTTCCTCAGACTTTCTCTTCATTCTGTTTTATTTTGTTTGTTTTGTATATATCAAATATGCAACATCTGGCATCAAAGGGTTAATGATATAATTGCTCGATTTACTTATTGATCTAAAGTTAGGAATGCATTGATTAGTCAGCTGGTGACCACAATTTTATTTCAGCCTAAACCCTTTTGTGATCTTGTGCACTTTTTAGTGGCGATAAGAGGCTGGGGATATGGAGACATTGTAAAAAAATAATTGACAGAATTATAATTAAAATGAGTGCAACTAAAACTGGTAAGTGTGCAGAGGCTGTGCTCCCTCCATTAGATTGAGGTTTTACGGCTTCGTTCCTCAGTTCTGGTCTTCGGGGCCCACTGGCTCGCATGTTGTAGCTGTTTTCCTGCGCCAGCACACCTGATTCAGATAAATGGCTCATTAACGGACTTGTGCAGACCCCGATGAGAAACTAAAGGCACTGGCCTCAGATGAGTGGAATGTAAAAACGCTGCGTTTGGTTCGTCCTGCAACTATGAACACGGATCTAAATCTACTGCTGCCCCTTTAGCCTGACCGGGTATTTTCAGTTCTTTTGCACCATGTTTAGTTAAAAACTTGATGTTTTTTGTTTTTCCTCTTTAATTTGCAGTTTTATTTGGTTTTCAATGCTCAATCTTGGAAATTTTTCCCAACTTGGTTTGTCTGCAGTTACACAATTGAATCAGTTTCTCTTTTTTTCCCCTTCCTTCCCCTCACCTACTTCTTTCCTCAGGTGATAAATATGGTAATGTCATCCACCTCTACGAGAGAGACTGCTCCATTCAGAGGAGACACCAAAAGGTGAGGTCCCTATTTTTAATGTTGGAATTTATCAAAGATAATCTTCATGGCATTTCTTCTGAGTTGCATTGCTAAGCATCAAGAGGATGGTTAAATGATGGGTTGGCACGAAGCAGAGCTTAAAAGATGGACCCGAGCCCACGAGCCAGTTGTCTCTCTGTTTGGGCAAACACCCAACATAAGTGACATTTAATAAAGTGATTATGAGCACAGGTTAACTGCCCCTGAGTATCGGGCTGATCTGAGCAGCGGTAGGGGGTAAAGAGGGCTGTAATCGAAAAACAGTCGGCCTCTGCAGATGCTGTGTGAACGGAAGTTTGAACAATAACGACGTTTAACTGTAGAGGTTCCTCCATCAAATCAACAAAAACCTTTTTTTTTTTTTGTTTTTTTTTTTTTTGTTTTTTTTTTTTTTGTTTTTTTTTTTTTTTTTGTTTTAGTTGATTCTGAGTCAAAAGCCACGGTGGAATGTTTACCTCGATTATTTGGACCGTAGCTGAAAAAGAGGAATTGCAGCGTTGCTTTATTTGTAGAAAATAAATGTTTGAACACCACATGAGAGACAAAGTAAAAAATTGTCCAACAGCTGTTACTCGGCATAAAAGCATTCATCAGAGGAAGTCGATCAGCATGTGTTTCACTGCACATTGTCAAGTTAGCGCCGTTTTAATGGTGTATTTTCATCACTTTAAAAAAAAAAAAAAAAATCTTTTTATTTTTTAATTCTAATCAAATTATAAATGATAATCATGTTAGTGGCTCTGTTCGTGCCAGAGCTGCTGCTCTTTGATTCTGTAAGGATTAATCTGCCTTTGCCCCTGATCTGAGACTTCTTTGAATCTGAAACACAATATTTTATCGTTTTCTGAAATGGATTTTGGATGGTTCACCGACGATGCAGCCGGCTCAGTTTGTAAGCGTTATTCATGCTCTGAGAAGGCAAAATTTAATTTACTCTGCAAGTTTAAAAAAAAAAAAAAAAAAAAAAAAAGTCATGAGTCGTTTTAACTTTATAAATTCAAATAGATGAGTTGACTTATTTGTGGAAGTCTGAACAGACTGCAGAGTTGGTGGAGTTCACCGTCCCAAAACTTGACCCTCAACGCGTCCTTGGCTTGGATGAAATGTTTTGTAGGTGGTGTGGAGCAAATGGGAGGGAGGGAGGGGGGGCACAACAATAAATCAGGGTATTACACAATGTTTGCTGCTAAAGTGGTGTTTCGAGATTCCCAGCTGGGATGGAAACTGGATAATTTGGGTGCAATAATAGAAACGCTCTGCAAATGGGCGTCAAGTTGCAGAGAGAGCGGATCAAATGGCAGCTTTTTGGGAGGCAGCGCCTCTCGGTGATAAACATCATCTGCCAACTGTGCAGTCTGCTGCAGCTCTTCAGAGCGTTTCAGCATCTTTCAGCTCATGTTTCTGCTTTGTTTTGATCTCAACACCGCACACCTGATCATTCCATAAAGGCATTTTATGTCCGTCTTGGCAAAAGCAATACTATTTATCCAGGACAATTGAGTGTGATGTCCAGGCAAAGTAGAACTGATTGTTATATTGTCATTGCAGTTTAATTGAAGTGAGTTATTTAAACCAATTGGCATGGTTTCAGTGCATCTGAATTGTGCAACTATTGCTGTGGTGGTTTTTATTGTGATGATGATGCACTGATGGTATCGACCTTTTTTCTTTTTATTCATTTTCTTCTCAAGGTTGTGGAGATCGCACCTGCGTTTCAGCTGGACCCTCATCTGAGAGACAGGCTCCACTCTGATGCCGTCACCCTGGCCAGACAGGTATTTGGGGGGGTGGAGCTAGTGGAAATGGGGCCACAAAACATCTGTCAGCGTAAGCTGTTTTGGAGCTTGACATTTTAGTAATGTCGAGATGGGACTTTAAGGATGGAGCCCTGATGATGTTAATGATGCAGTGATGGTTGTGTAGAAGTGGTCAGTCGTCTTAATACAGCCGGGATTTTGTGTGAGTGTATATAAGGGTGGAAGAAATCAGTTGAAAATGTTGAGCGCTCTGTATTTTGTTGAACAGGTGGTTTAGTAATGGACTTTCCATCACTTCTTGGACTACAACCACATGAGTGGCGTTCTGCAAACGAAAACCCATCTGCGTCCATGTTACACCACCGCTGATGCATATTACATGGCCTTTCAGTCTTACTAGGTGTGCATGCACGAGTGAATGCAGGCCGAAGTTGTAATTACTTTTTTCCTCTTGTGGCTTTCCTCCTGCAGTGCAGGCAGCTGCTGTACATGTGCCAGCATGCCAAGTATTATTAAAAGCAGGATTTGGCTGCATTTCAGCTGAGCGGGGAAGACAGAGTCGACAGCACTTGCTGTTCTGTCTCAGCATTGTCTACGCCATCTAGGCATGTCTGTATGTTATATTCCAGCGACGTCTAGATGATGCAAGCTTGGCTGGATACTCTGAACAGCTGATGGACACGTGAGCGAGTGCTGCTGTCAAGAGTGTCTTCTCTGACCTCGGGGCACAGGGATGCTACCCCTTCATCTCCGGGGGTAAACTCAAACGTACAGGCTATGAGCTGAGGTTTGCAAGTAAGCTCCCTCCAGCCTGAATCAGCGGGCAACTCCAGCCCTGTCACAGAACCACAGGGTGTGCAGAGAAACAAAAAAAGATTACAGAAAGGTGGCGGAGCAGAGAAGAAATGGTGAAACTGCTGAGACTTTTCCCAGAGGCTATTCGAGCCCTGGCTTTTATTTTGGGCGTCTGAGCAGAGTTTTTTTTCGTTGTGATTCAAATGAAGTGGGTATTTATGCTTTTCAAGCAAATTACTTTGTTTGTTTCTAAAAGAGTTTTTGCCTTTTGAAATGAATTGTCAGACTTTAGTGTTGCTGACATGATGGCTCAACTATGACGGCATTACATAAAACTCAAACCTCAGCTCCCAGCGGAGATTCCAAGAAATGGCCTCGTGGGGTAATGACCCGGTTTAGGAATGGATGGATATGAGGGAGGAGTGAGAGATGGGAAGAGATGATTTGGCACGGAGATGACCTTGAAAACTTATAGCGAGTCTCACAACATGGCCCTATTCTAGTAGAGTCCTCGTGCAGTAATGTCACTTAACCCAGCCTGCCTGGACGGTGACGAACCTCATCTCCATTTGTACCGGACTGTACCAGATCTGGGTCTTTTCTTTCATATGCAGGTCTTGCGTGCACAGTGACTCAGCCCTGCGTGAAACTGAATCTAGTGACTTTTAAGACAGATTTCACCAGAGCTGTCCTGCAAGAGCGACCCCACTGTCCCACCGGTGTAACACTTCAGTCTGCTTCATCTCTGTCCCATGACTGCAAACCCGTGTTGCTTTTCGGCGTCAAGCCCCGTTTGAATCAAAATGTTGTTCATGTGAATCGTGCACCGGAGAGCATCTTCGCAATAGTACTTCTTTGGTGGAAGGCAACATAAGAGGTTGCTAAACTTTTTAACAACTTCCTACTTTGAAGTTGATCTCTGATACACGATTTTAAATGGCCAACAACGCTGAAAGCGACACAAGTTTGCAGACATCCTGTCAGTCACAGCAGTGTAAAAGCAAGATATTCCTGGTGGTGTTTTTTAAAAGGCTGGAAGGAGGGGAAAAAATCAAGTTTTGTCTCTGAGCTCTGTTTATTGAACTTGTAAATATAGCTGTAATTACATGGATGATGGTCCATGTGGTCATTTTAAGATGCATCCATGTTAGTTTCCAGGTGTTTCTCTTATCTGACAACAGAAACCAGAAAGATTGTTGAAATTCACCTGTGTTAACCTAACAGAGGAAAGGGGAGATCTTGCGAGGGGAAAAAAATATATGAAGGGCATGTACAAAGTTAAACCTAAGACAAAATTACACCAGAAATCATCTTAACAAAAGAAACGGTGATAATTCTAAGCCTAATCCTTGCGTATCAGAAGTAAAATCTACATGTCTGTTGAACAGGTGTGCAAAAAGAGCGAACAAAGAACGGCTGAGGTTGTCGTAGATGATCTGGTACCAGGATGTTAATTACAGGTCCGTTTGGCCCTGTGGGTTTTAAACCTTTTGTGGATTCAACTTGTTTCCTCACGGATGTCATCAGATTGGTATCTGGGGGTGTTTGGAAGCTGGAAATGGCTCCGGCTCGTCTCCTACGTGCTCCTCGAACCTTTCTTAAGCTTGCATGTTTTACCAGCAGAAAATTGCTTTGTGACAAACCGAGCCTCGGCACTTCACTGGTTTCAGTGTTATGGCCACACTCTGCAATTTCTCTCCAGTTAAATTTTATTCTCTAAAAATGTCCAAATAGAGAACTTTCTGTTTTTTAAAATGGAGAGTTGCATGTAACCTAGAGGGAAGAAACTACAACAGCTATTTATATTTGATAAAAATTTTGTAGACCTTTTTTTTATTTCAACCTTAAATTGGCACGCCAAACCTCCTTGGAAACCAAAGTATGTCAAGCAGAAAAATAAGTATCTCCTAATACTATTTCCATGTCTGCAATTAGAGATGGGAATGTTAGTACTTTGAATGTTGACTTCTCCAGGAATAGTTTGGTACATGCATGCATGTTTCTGAAAATGCACATTGAGCACCAGTGTTTCTGTTACATAGTTGTGGTATTCCAGCAGAGGTTACAGGAATCTGTGTTCAATTTAACCTCCTGTGAGAATGGTGAAAGGACTTGGTTTGTGTACCGGATCAGCCCTTACAACAACAGTACATAGTAGAGCCAACATGGGGACAAAGTCTTGCAGGCACCTCGCATGGATCAAACCCGCAGCGTTTGCAGATCATCACCAGGGGTCTCACTTACTCTGTGCCTTCTCCGGCTGCTTTTTTTTTTTTTTTTTTTTTTTTTTTTTTTTTTTTTTTTTTTTTGCAGACCCTGATTTTTCACCCCTCCCCTCTCCCACTATTGTAGTTGTTGTGACTGCGTTTCAGTTAGTCACTTCCCACAGTGAAAGCTCCCACTTCAGAGCTGAGCCCAGCTCTCTGCATGTTGTGAAATTTGCTCCCCAAGCAAAGCAGAGATTGAACGTTGGCACTTAGTTTGGGGTTATGAATGCATATATGTAGTTTTTACAGCTTGTGTATCTACACATTGCAAAGGACGATGCAAGGAAACGTTTTGTTTTTTTTTTTTAAATTAACTTTGGTCTTTTTATAGCATGCAAACTAAATGACGTGTTGGTGTATAACAGCTCTGAGCCCCATTCAAATGCACTCATTATGAGGTGCAAGTTAGGGCACGTAACCCCATGGGTGGTGTTGCCATGGAATTTTAAATCCATGAAGAAAGCCTGACTTGTTTACTGATGCTACTCCCCCTGCTTTCACTTGGATGTTTATTGACTTGTTGGTCAATAAAAATGTCAACAATAAAAGGAATTTCTTTGTTTTCATGCATTTGTAATATGGAGATACCTAAAATTTACATGCTTCCTTCTTTTTTTAGTCCTTTTTCCAGTCACATGCCTTTTGAAATTTATCATGGGCACAACTCTCATACACAACTCCAGTGCTCATCCCACAAATGCATGTTCCTTACAAATTTAAAAAGGAAATAAACCGGCTTTCCTACAGTATAAGATTTATTGCTGAGAAGCGTGGCTACAACAAAGAAATAGTCTACCAAATGCAAATCTCCTTACTTTTTGTGCAAGGTTTAGTTCTGTTTGATCGAATCACCACGTAAAAAGGGGTAAACGTCACCCCCTTCCTTGCACGCACCTGTTTTACCATAGTGAGGTCCCTCCTCATTGTGTCCTCTGTTATCGACCAGCTCCGTCTGAGTCTTTGAGAGGAGCAGCTTTGTCTTTGAACTTGCTGCAGGCCACAACATTTTCTGATTCGAGTGTCCTGGAGAACAAAGCCGCCTGGCAGCACTGATGACTGCAGGAATTTACTGCAGCTCTTGGCAGCAGGGTTTGGGCTCAGAGTGGATATCAAGGCAGACGCCACGAGAAAATCAGAGATATTGTGAAATGGCCCACTTAGCTGCTATGTTTTGTCTGCTGCTCAGTTGATTTTTGTACTTTTTTAATTTAGAAAAAGATTGTTTTTTTTTTTTTTTTTTTTTTTTTTTTTTTTTTTTTTTTTCTTCTGGCTGTGATGTTGATGCTTTTGTCATTGTCCTTTTCAGGGGGAGGATTATGGCTGACAGTTTAAATGACTCATGCAGTATTACAGTCAGTCTGGATTTTCTTTTTTAGTGATGCATTTCACTAAAACTGTCTTATTGCTTATTTGTGATAAGTTTAGCATTCTGTAAATCTTCTTTGATATGTGATACTGTTCTGCATTTCATTTGTTGGATTCAATAATCTCTCAACCCACACAATCTGGAGATTGTTGGAGCAGAAAGTTGCACTTGCGATCTAGACTCAAGTTCTGCTTTCGTAACCACTAATGTGGTGGTACCAGAAATACAGCTGTGAGTTGTCGAACCCTAAATGTGGCTTGTTTCAATATGTGTAACTCATTTGTTGTCTTTGGGCATGCGGGTCACCTCAAAGCTGAAGCCTGTTCACAACGAAGTCCAACACAAGACGCATTTAAAATAAAAGAAATCGTTGACACTACAGCTTGTTGCTGTCATTACAGGTTCTTGTTTATCCTGGAGGGCATGTACAGTTCACACGTTTCAGGTGGGGCTGGTCTCCGGTTGGTTAGGCTGATATTGCGCTGGGACTCTTATTTTTGATCTTGTACATTTTATTTTGCCGCATGAACCCATTTCTTGTATTGATTTTAATTAAAACATTTTCATTACAGGGTAGCAGTGACTTCAGTTAGATTGTAAGCACCGTTATCACTGTTAGTGTATAACTAGACTTGCGGTTTGATGCCAACAGTCATGACTAATATTTGCTGTAATAAACAGGTCTTTGTCCAAATATTAACATAAGTACCCTTCCTTTCAGCCATATGAATTGCTTGGTTTTATTACACCCCCCCTCCCAGCATTGTGCTGCTCTTTCACAAACATTTGGACTTTGTTTCCAAATGATCTTGGAGCTCTTTCTTTTGTGTTTTGGCAGCAAGCTCTGGCACTCCTTGAGGTTCTGTCACGATTGCAGTTGGGCTGCTATGAAGGGCTGAAAGCAAATGAGGGGGGAGAAAAAAAAAAGCAAGTTGGATCTGCGATGATTAAGTTAAAGCCGCTCTAATGAATCCCATTCAGCCGATTCCACGGCCAAGTGTGAAGGGCGAACCGTGTGCTTGTACAGGACATAACTTCAAGATCATTAAGAGCAGGCAGTCCTTTGGTTTGATGCTTTGCTTCATCTTGGATATCTGTGCAATAAATGTGTAATTATTCATCCTATTTGCGTGGAGAAAGTTTAGCAGCTGTTTTACGGCTTTGTTTTTTTTCCGGCTTAAGTTGTGCACTTTTTTTTATTTTTTTATTTTTTTTATTTTTAAATAACGGCTAGATCGCCTAAGTCAGACAGCCAAACTCAGTCTAATATATTTTTGTCTTGATGTTTGTTTGGGTTCTGACTGTCTGCAGCCTGGTTTCATCCTTAAATGACACCAGCTCTGTTTCTGTACTCTGTGCTGCTACCTTCTGTGGTCATTCAGATCTCTTGCGCAATGTAAAGCTCTGTGTACAAACGTCTGTCAATCAACAGAGGGTATTAAATGTGGAGTTTTGCTGTCAATCACCATGGCAACCATGAGTAAAAGGCGACACACTTTCTTTCACGCGCATACACACGAGGGGCTCTCAAATTCATTCTTGAAGCAGGTCCGTGTACTGTAAACGCGATTGCTGCTGAGATGCACGGAGGTAGTGTTTGTGCTTCCTCTCTTGTAGGTGCCTCTTCAAAGTGAGTCGTCTGTATGTGCCGACGTGCTCATCCGGTCAAAATGACATCAGATGGTTGGTCAGCTTGACATGCTCATCTGTACTATCGAGTGAAGCCATTCCAGTTTCTAAAAAAACATTTTTAAAATTTTTTTTTTTTTTTTATTACATTTAAGAAAATCACATCAACGTAGCAAAAAAACAGCAAAAGGATCAAGTATCGGTGACGCAAATGTCTCTCGTCCTCAAATCTCGACCTTCCTGCTGTCTTCATTCTGGCCTTGACCCTCCCGCACTTAGATCAATATCCGTGCTGTCTGGTACAGTGTGGATTTGTCTGAATAATCAAAACGGATTCTGCTGCTGTGTGTATTTGAGGGTGATCCATGATGTCGTATTCTTACGGGTTAGTGGCACTTGTGATTTTTTTTTTTTTTTTTTTTTTTTTTTTTTTTTTTTTTTTTTTTTTTTTTTTTTTTTTTTCTCTTTTCTCGTTTGTAGCTTATAGCTGCATGACAGCTGCGCATGTTTATACTTTTTTTTTATATGAGAATTTCTGTGAATATCTGGATAGAAAACAAAGACAAAAGACAACCTATTGATTCCTTCTGCCAGCATGAGGGGAACTTGAGTGAGTCGTTTCTAAAATTGGAGCCACAAGCATGTTGAAAGGATGAGGAGAAAAATAGTGGAATGAAGTATATGGCGAGCTTTCCTACTGGACTGATCTACAACCACATGTTCAGCCATAACATTTACATGATTTTTATAATTATGCACAGATGCAAGGACACACAAGTGCCATAAGTGACTATCTTGCATGCATGCAAATTCAAAGCAGATTAACTTTGTTTTTTTTATTAAAGATCTCAGAATAATGTGCATCAAACCATGTCAATACATGCAGTAGTATGTTTAAAATGTGCCAGTGTATTTCATAGAATTGTATAAAATAAAAGGTTACTCAACTCAGTACAAACATTAATGCAACTTTTAAACAGAACTACGTCCCTTGCAGACTATAACTCCACAATGGAGTAAATTACCAGGTGTATCTTGACCCAAATGTGTGCGGCACACGGACCAACAAGAGCAACGTCGTTTTTCTTGAACTGATGGAGTGGTTTGGTGGCACAGAGCGTGCATCTTGAATGATTTACTCAGCATTTGATAACATACTTTGGAAGGAATAAAATCCCATTTCCCTGATGTTGGCATTTACTCGTTAAAGCGTGATTGTTGCTCCAACTATTTCCGGCATCGAGGATGTGAGGTTCCTCACTTTCAAACTTATTCAGTGTCAAAAAGAGAGCGACAAAACGTTGATGGTGAAAGGACACGCATTTGTAAGATGTGCAGCGTTTAATCATCTCAGCACAACATACCTTTTTAGTACCCTTGTAAGAGATGTAATCTCTGTAGCGTATCCTGGGGCTATCCCAGGGTCTCCACCTGGTTGGACGTACCCAAAACCGACTGTTGTACCATATGAGTCTGGTGAAATGCAGGCAAAGCGTATGTCTTTGGAAACTAGAGGTGTTCAGTTTTTCTTTTGTTTTTAAATTATTTTTATAACCCTGACCTGGAGAAAATGCTTTTTTATTTTTTTTATTTTTGTGTCTTGGAGAGGTGTGCCTGAAGATGTTGCAAATTCTCTTGGTGTGCTGTCCTTGCACGTCCTTGTGCATAAACCTTTTGCACAAGCGTTGTGAAGAGTAGTGGAGCGCAGCGTCCTCGTAAATAAGAGCTAATGGTGGTTTTGATGGAACTGAAGCTGCAAACCGCTTGTTCTCTGCAATTTACCTGCCTGCTGATAATGTACATCAGGAACATCCCAGGTAGTCTGACCGAACAAAGTATTTTCGGTACCTCCTGACATTGGAACTCTGGTTTTGGAGCCGCAGTTAAGGTCAGAAGCTGTATTTGTTTGTCAAGCCCAGTGACGGTGCTCTGTAATCATCTGCCAGTTTGTCCAGCCGTAAACAATAATTATGCACTTTATTGAGGTGGGTTTTCTGTCCACATTAACTTGGCTTTGCCAAACATTCTGAAAATGTAGTCATCCACAGTTTGACATTAAACTCTTCTGGCTATTTGGCTAGTTTGTAATTGAATTAATGAGGAGCAGCTGCTGCCAGGCATGCTGGACTGCTTTTTGGCAGAAGACTGTAAATTAGACTTGTAATGAAATCATAAGCATCACCCCTGGGGTGTTTCCTGTCTAGCCTCCGTTCAACAGTACTGATGAGGTTGCAATGCATTACTCCTTACTTGGCATCCTAATGATCATCATGTCTAGATATTACTTAATCTTCTTTACAGCGTTCAACTGTTGTACTTTCTGTCAATTCTGCCAGAGATCTGGGAGGAACTGAGACCAGATTATCGATACAAGTCGTCTAACGCAGGCTGAAGACCTCCAGCTATAATGCTGAGCTGCGTTCAGTCAAAAGTGGAATCTGATAAAGAGCGATGGAAAACCGCCCTGAGAGAAGTTAATTTGGAAACGAGAGAAGTTTTTTTTTCTTTTTTTTGTCTGTAGTTGAGAAAATATTTTGTAAACTGTTTTTTTTTCCTTTGGATGCAGAATGAAGACGGATTCTAACACATTTTAGGGCGGACTGATTAACTCCATAAACATCGTTCTTCTGGCTAGTGCCACACAGATATGACATTTAGTCTTTTTAGCCTCTGTGCTTTGGTGTTTGTAAAATTTAGAATATATTTTGAAACGTAAAAAACCTTTTTTGCAGATGAACGTCATGTTTTGGTAACGCTCATTTATTTGGGCATCTGCAGTGTTTCCAGGTTTAGAACGAGAGGCAGAACTTGGTAGTTTTTAACCTAATTACCCATTAAGTGCGCTTTTCCTTAATTTTGTCCCTTTCCCGAGACCTTTGGAGGTCTGTAGCATTAGACTCTTAAACTTAAACTTTCGGCAATGCGCCTCGGGGTCCACTGACCCCGCTATGTTATTTCCCATGGCCTGGCACGTAGTGGTTGAGTTGTAGTCGTCCTCAAGTGCCTCCACTTTGCTATAATACCACTGACGGCTCACTGTGGAATATTTAGGAGTCAGAAAATGTTGACTTTCTTTTCGCACAGGTGGCCTCCTGTCACAGTTCCACGCTGGAATTCACTCGGCTCCATGGAGTGACCCAGTCCGCATGCCTAGGCGCTTGCCTTTCTATACCCGTGGAAACAAAAGTATTTGATTTCAACTGTTTGGATGGGTGGGTGAATAGTTTTGGCAATGTAGTGTATCTGATGCGCCCTTTGCTTAACATCACGCATACTTTAAACACTAATTTGAATCAGGATTTCTTAATGTAAGTATCTTTCTTTTCTTTTGTTGTTGGGAGGGGGTGGGTACAATAATCTCTTTCCAAAGGATTGAAAACAAAAAATACAACAAAGGCACCATAAAAGTTTAGACGCTAATTTGAAACGACACTACATAATGTACACATTTTAGCACGTGGAATTGAACTGACAGAATTTGGGAGAAGCACTTTTTTTTTTTTTTTTTTTTTTTTTTTTTTTTTGGTTGCTTTATTCTTTCCTTCTGTCTCTCTCCATGTCATCCTTTCTTCTCTCCTCTCCAGAGTGTTTCTCTCCCTGCCGTTGTGCCAAATCCTTTAGTGTGGGTGTCGTCACACAAGCTGCAGCCAAATTCAAGGCTCTCGCATGCACACAGCCATCGGCTCACAACTGCAGTCCTGTGAAGTAGAAAAGCCACTTCTGCCCTCGCTGCCGTTTTGGAAGAAGTAAAAGGAGTGAACAGGCGAGGAGGCTAGTGGAGGAGGGATGTAGGGAGGAAGCAGTATCACAGGAAGCTGCACATTTGCTTGCTTGGGAAAGCTGTTGGAGGAAACGAGGGAGGGAGGGAGGGAGGGGGGAGGGAAAAGTGCTTTGTCTTTTTTTAGCTTCAACTTACTGACGGTGTTTTGTTTTGACTTGACACGCCTGGAAATGCGAAGGTGTTGTGGCTGCATGTGTGAGCATTATCCCTGCTACATCTGTTTCATGTTTTGCTCCGCCGTCGTCCTCATTAGGCAGCGTTTATGGACAAACATGTTCATTATGTTTTTACTTTCTGCTGACTGAGAACCTTGTGGAGGCAGAATGAGCGGAGAAGACTGAAGGAGAGAAATGGAAGTCAGCTGTCAGAAAGTGGCGAGACATGCTGAGCTGACTCACCCAACACTGAGGTGTGTTTGATATTAAAGCTTTTGGAGGAGTGATGACTGAAGAGACGCATCCGTGATCTGGGGAGGCAGTTTGGAGAGGGGGGGGCAGCCTTTTAAGACAAGTTGGTGCAGAAAGATAAGAGGGGTTGTAGGAGACAACACACTTAGTACTTCATAAAATAAAAAAAAAATAAAAATGCCAAGACACTTTGATTTCTTATAATTCATTTAGTGTGATTCTAAGTGGAAATTAGGCACAAATGTAGTAATAATAATATAAACTATAAATGGACATTTCCCACTGTTTCTTTTCATAGCGCTTAACAAACACACACGGCTCTTTATCATGATGTTTTGCCAGTTCTGTGGACCAGTGACTTGTTTTGCCAGACTGGGCAAATGGTCTTAGTAGTAAGTAGTTACACTCACGCTTCAACAAAACACATCCCACATATTTTGGCTGCCATGGCTGCAATAACGGCCTCTCGGATTGCAGCGCGAGAGCCAGTGAGACGCACACAGTGAAACAAGCGCAAGGACACCAACCATTTAAAAAAAAAAAATGGTGAGAAGACGATTGGAAAGAGGTAGATTGAAGCTGAAGCAAGCAGGAGGCTGAAGAGGGAACCTTTTTGATAATGTAGCAGACTATTACAAAATGTTATGGCCTTGTATTGCAGGTTTCAGAGAGAAGAGGACGGAGATGAGAAAAGAAAACTGAAGACATTGTTGGTAGATCTATAAAATACAAAGGAATATTTGTGTTGCAAGGAAACCATCTCTCCTTGTATATGGTAAATGTGCAGTAATAAGTTCTACTGAAGTCATGTAAATATCTGAAACATTGACTAGGCCTGATCATTTTAACTGGTAATGATGCGTTATTAGTAGCCTTTAAATGAGAAAATAATTTAGTTGTTGCAGGAAAAGTTGCAAAAATATTTATTTTATTATAATATACTACATTTTTAAAACCGAACCCTGTGTGCACCTTTTCAGTGCACTGTGAACTATAGGTTGGATTGTCGTTTTTAAATCAGTCTGTTGAACCTCTTTGTGTTTTATATACAAGCTGTGCTGAGAAGTTAGGTCTACATAAGTGAGCATTTTTATAGACTGCAGTGGTGGTTAAGCTGCAATTCTGTCTAACTTTACAGGAAATGGTCAAACTACGGTAGACCATATGTGAGGAGCTACGGGATGTTGTCTGGATTTAGTCACCTTAGGGCCTCTAGATGATGCTTAAATTGACAGATGCATTGATGTTTACCTTCAGATGTAGTTTCTGTCCTTGTGCAGTCTACCTTCATGTCCTTAATCCTTTGTCATTTGGCCCTGCTGTTGGTTCTTCTGCCATATGCCCATCTGTATTATTCAGCACTCATCAGTAGTTACTCTGGACACTGTCTTCCTTTGTTTAAATATATTGTTTAAAGAATCAGGACATTATTTTAACGGTAGTGTGCATGGACAGGTAATTTTTGTTATTTATTTTTTAATTTTAAGTTCTTACTAAAATTGACGACAAAACTAAATCTTTTCCCATGGTCACCAGTAACATTTATCCTCTTTTGATTTGAATACAACACAAATGCACGTTTATCAACGCTAACAAGGTTTTGTTTGTGTCGCTGCATCAGGCTTCCTGATTTTACTGTGGTGGTCCAGCGTTTTTGATTAAAGTGCCTCCAAGTAAAAATACCATGTATGAAAACATACTAGAAATAAGTAGCTCGTGCTAAATAAATGGTTTATTTACTGGACCAGTTTAAACTCTCTTGGGCAGACGAGACTTGATATTTTAGCAGACTTTTTTTTCCAAAACACAGATTAATAGAAGGTGACCCATTATGTGAGCATACTTAAGTATCTAAACTTGTGTGTTGACATTCATTTGTAGGCTGCTCAAGTGTGATTTGGTCAAGTTTCCATCAGTGTTTGATAAGCGATTATCTGTTTGTTTTATACATTGAGGCTTCAACTACAGCTCTTGCTGAGTAAGAATAATGTAATGTATAAATAATAATTATGCAATTGTGTAATGAGTGTGTAATGTGGTCATAAGACATCAATTATTTGAACATACCCACCAATTATTGTAAATGCAAACTCGCCCCCTCCTGCAGTATTGACGAAAAAAGTTGTTTACATGAAGGTTGGAGCAAAAAATAATGTCTTTTTTTTTTTTTCTTTTTTTTCTTTCTCTTTCTTTCTTTTAAGCAGTGCTCATGCTATAAAGAATAAATGTATACACCTTCACGGAGCTTGGTTTGAAAGGTTTTGCATGTTTTTGTTTTTAAGTCCACTTCCTGCATCTGAAGCTTGTCTGCAAAACTGCAATTTAATTTGATTTCCTTTTTTTTTTTTTTTTTTTTTTTTTATTTTTTTTGGTTCTTTTGTTGCTCTTCGTTCATAATTATCACATTCATGTGGCATGCATCGCTAGTTGTGCCAAAACACTTTTTCTCAGCGTTTTCACTCTACTACATTTGAAATGTGGGAGAATTAGAAGAAAGTTTCCACCGCCACTCCGTTCTAGTGGGTCACAAGACTTGAGTGAGATTAAATATGGTCAGGACATCAGTATACAGCCATATTTTTACACAGTGAGCATCTTACATACTCTTATCAGATCTCGGCTGAATTGTTCCTAAACTGAAAACCAAGTAAGAGTGCATCATGCTTGGCCCTTGGCAAACTTAGTATTTAGTGTAGGAATGTGTCTTTTCCATAACAGTTATATTCTCAGTGTTGCACAAAAGGACTGTAATTGGTATTGGTATTTGATTATTTTAGAGATGGCGCTGTGGCACTTTGTGATTACCAAAAAAACCCAAAAAATTCTTATTGCTTTTGGCAGTAATTTGGCATTTTAAAGAGGGTGGAAAAAAAAAAAAAAAAAAAAAACCTGCAACTGACAGAAAAAGGATACGGGGAGAGACGGAAGTGACTTTAACCCTAACCAAAGGCAGAGTGTGGAATTGGCAACACTGAAAGTAAATGTGTGATGGAGTTGAGGTGCAGCTGGAATGGAGGGATGAATACATGAATTGGAAAGTGGATGAAGGGATTCTGGTCAAGCTCCTTTCCATTACAGCTGTGATGAAATGACTATAGGTGCAAATAGGATTGTGTGGGTGCATGCATGATTATATTATATTTAATTAAATTATGAAATATGTTTGTAAAGATGTACATATGCGTGTTAATGGCTACATATCTGTAATTTGTATTCTTTTCCTTCTCTTTGCTTGTGCAGACTGTTTTGGGTGGGTAAATTTGACTGCTTTGGTTACTGCCTGCAGCAGGAGGATTAGTGAGGTGGCAGCGCTGAAATGGAGCGGATCTATTTGAGTGTGCGCTTGTGTCATTTTGCGGCTGTATCGGCTATGAATTGGATGAGACTTGTGTGTTGGGAGTTTGAAAGGAAATTCGATTGGATTACAGAAAATCTTGGCAACGGATTAATTCAATCCCCAGAAGAGAGCAGCGAGATGAAAGAAGAGGAAAAACAAGAGCTACAGCGTGAAAAAAACAAAACAAAGTTTAATTGTGGTGAGAGTAGAGTAAAATGTATTGTATGATCCAGCCTAATAACTGCTGCTGATGGAAATTGCTGTTAACCATCCCTGAAAAAGCTTTTCATATTGACATTTATATTTGTCTTGTGAAGGCCACATTTGCTATCAACTTAATAGAAAATCTGCCCTCCTTTTTGTTTGTTTTTGTCTTTTCTGGTAATATTAAATGTGACCATATGAGGTTTTTGTCCTTTAAGTTTCTTCTTCTACACTTGATTATGTGAATGTATTTTTTTAATTTACTATTTGCAGCTGTAATAACTGCACCTTTACAGTAGCTTGAATCTAAATACTTAACGTGTCAGCAGTTAACGTCAGTTTGCTTCCTTGTCTCATGTGCTGCATTTTAAATCAGCTGAATTCCTAATTGTCCTTATTTATATCTTCATCGGTTTCTGTTGTCAGACGGCACCGTCGGTCAGCAATGGTATCTGAAATAACACATCTTAACCTCTGATTTTTAGTCATATTTGAAAGTGAAATGACTGAGGACGTTCACGGCCAGGCTGCCGGACTGCGGGGCAGTAAGCGTGATGTGACTTAAGGCGGACTGACGTGAATACATTCCAGCTAAATTTAAAAGTACTTCCAAGACGTTGCAGCATTTACCAGCAATTGCATCTCACAGAATACAGAGGATAACTATTGTTGCGCGATTTTAAAATTTAACATTTTAACTGGTACCACCTGAAATGGCTGCTCGGCAAAATAAGTTGTTCACACAATGTAAAGAAGGAAAGACATTGTCAGTATTATTGGAGGAACTACTGCTGCTGATGTCAGTATGGAAAAGGTTGTAAGGCTGCTTCCTGAAAGTTCTTTTATCCAATGAGAAATTTTTTTCCAATGGAAAATATTTGAGACTGTTGCCAATCTAGCCAGAAGTGGATGTCCCAGCAAGTCCACCCCAAATTGTGCAGCTCTTTTTATTGCAGAGAGGGATCACAGTAGTGCTTGTTAAGGGGTGGCCTAGTTGACCATTAAATGCATTGCTGCATGTGGATGCCGAATTCCTCCTTCACTGGCTGGTTCCTTTTGATGGTCACATGTTGGCTATACTTCTCAAAACTGCCCCCGTGGTTTCCAGTGGTATTGCTCCATTTGCTGCATAAAGCGATGGACCCGCAAGGCCCCTGAAAACAGGCCATATTTGAGTCTGAAGTCGAGCATAAATGGGCATTTAGTGCTGCTCACATTCCACCCAATGGTAACGTTTTGAATTGCTGTCCCTCAGCTCTGATACTTACAAGCAGGCAGCAGGAGAGTTAACTTGAGGGAGCTCCTGCCTCCCTATAAGAGGTCAACAGTGAATGTCATCAACACTTCCACCTCCAAATTGCCCAGATCCTCCTTGGAAAATGGTCAACAAGTTGCATTTTGACATCAGTTCAGCATTTAATACCGTTCTGCCTGACATTCTAGTCTATTGCACATTGCCAACAACCGAATGTGGACCACTAACACGTTAGCAGTGGTTAAGAGGGCTCCATTTCCTTCAACTGCTGGCGGAAAAATCAACCGGAGGTCAAACTGCTGATGACTTTGTCAATGGATTGCTGGTGTACTGCATCACGGTGTGGTATACTGGCTGCTCAGCGGAAAATAGGAAAGCCCTGCAGGGAGTGATGAGGACGGCTCAGAAATCATCAGCTGCCTCCTGCCCTGCCTGGAAGACATTGCCAGCTCCCGCTGTCTCTGTAGGGAAGGGAAAATCCTGTCAGACCTTCTCTCACCATGGTCAAAGTCTATCCAACCTTCTGCCCTCTGGCTGGAGGTACAAGAGTATCGGATGTCAGACAAACTGTCTAAAGTATACTTTTTTATTCTTTGATAGTCAGTGTCTCACAGACGATCATGGCCCAAGTGTGTGCCCATGTACATTTTATGTGCCTTTTTTATTGATACCCCCTATCCTTTACTATACACTTTTTAATGGTCAAGTGTACTGATTGGAGCTGCTATAACAATTTTGTGTACAGTGACAATAAAAGCTGTTGTTGAAACAATACATTATGGCCAAGTATCTCCACTTTTCACACATGTTCAAAGGATAGAGCAAAGCATTTGTTGGAAACCGAAGCATGCAAATACAAACATTTTTATATCTAAATGCTGAAAAAGAAGAATGGAGTTATTGCAATGGCTCGAAGTCCACCTTGTGAGTCTGCCCTCAAATCTGTGACCTAAAGCAGTGTGAAAACTGAGCCAAAATCCCTCCACAATTATGTGACAAACTGGAAATGCACAAACTGTTAGGGTTATACATGTAGACCTCCTTTTTTATTTTTTTTATTTTTTATTTTTTATTTTTTTAACATGCTGAGCTGCTCCGTATCACTCACATGTGCTCTGATACGCTTATATACCCGGTCAAAGCCATTTGGCATGTCAGAGTTGATTACCCAATTGATTTTCGCTGCTCCCCCCCTGCAACACAATATACATCACACATAGCAGAGGAGCTTTGTACTGTATTACCATGTCCCTGAACCTTTCGTGACCCAGCATGTGTTGCTTCCTGGCTTGTGGGTGTGAGGTGTTTGGAAGATGGCAGGGGAATGGAAGGCGTTGTTTTTGTGCAGTGTGCTGTGAATTATCAATATTGTTCCATGGAAAATGTCCACGTCGTGGCAGAAATAAACAGGAAATTACTTGTTTTCTGGCCACTGTAATGCTAGTATAAATGCGATAGACGTCCACTTTTGTGTGTGAGGAACATTTGGAAGGAGTGTCTTTATTAGTTCTCTTCGCCTTGGCTTATTGTACTTTTTTCTTCTTCATGTGCTCTTGCAGACAGGTTCTCCAAATAATCTTCATGTACGTCAGACTTGACTACAGACTTCATCGGATGTGATGAATCTTGGATCATAGAGTGAAGAATGTCTCAAATATTTACACTAGACCTTTAGACACTTCAGTACTACAAACTCCACTTCCTGGTGAATTCTTTTTATTTTTTTACAGCCCCTGAAATGGTCTCTAAGTGGGAAAACGGTGCAGTTTGCGGCATGCTGTGACCTAATGTCTATACTTCACACCCAACAAGGCTACAGACCTACCGATACTGACTTGTATTGACAGACGGCAAGTGAACTTTGCTTAGTCAAAGAGACTGGTTTCAAAAGCCCAACATTTTCTTTAAGCGAGGAAAATAATGTACAGTTACCACAGAAAACATCACATCACGTAATTCTTACAAAAACTCACCAGTGCCTGCAGAGAACGTCTGTGTTTGGCTGCAGGCTACTGTTGTGACCTCAGAAACTGAAGGCTACTCTATAAATAGTCTTTTATAAAATGCATAAAAAAACAAATCAACAAGTAGGTTCTGTGTTTAACCCAAGTGAATGGAAACTGGGGTAAAGGATCGGCTGCTGGGACCAAGGAACAAAGTACAGGGAACAGAAGTTTTATTTATATGTATTTTATTTTTTTTTTGTATATCTTCAAAGCACTATTATTTCACACTTGATTCCACTTCCTCTTTACTTGCCTTTTGCTTATTCGGTCTTGCTGATAAATTGCACCCAGTGCGTACCACTTCCCATAACCGAGGATTACTCACAGGAATTTGGGCTTCTTGTACAACTGTTACCCATGATTTCAAACTGAAGCGAGTGTCAGAAATAAACCAGGACGATTGTCGGCTCTGTAACTGTTGAATCTGTTCTGTTCTACGTCTCCCTTTTTATTAAAACCCTCAGATCTAGCCTTTCGGGTCGTCTTGTTTGCACTCCTACTCAACATTTCCTTGCGTGTATCTTAATTTGATCACCGTTTTTTGATAGTGTCCCTTTCCCCATCTACCCATTAAGCAGATTTTTGTGCCACTACTTCTTTCTGAAGTCTCTTAAGTCTGCCTCCCTGTGTTTGAAACTACACGACAGACGTGCTGGTTTTTTGAAGCATTTGAGTACAATTGGAAACGCACTGGCTGGCAACAGTGAGAGAAATGTTTCAATGCTCCTTATGCTTTTTTTTGGCCTTTTTTAAAGATTTTGTGGCTGTGTGGATGCATTCGGCACCACCCACCCCAAGAAAACCTCCTCTTCTGTTATTACAGCTCATTGACTTTGCTGCCAGACCTTATAAAACAGTGACCACTCAATCTGTTACACTGGCTGCTGTTTCACTCACTGACTCGGTGTGTGAGGTCGAAGGAGAAGGAGCTCAATATGGAGTGACACACGGCGCTGCACTGTGTGAATTTGTGGGCTCGAACTACATGGAAGTCTCTACTTCTTAAATTTTGTGTCTACTATTATCAATGGCACCTCGGGTGCTACAGTCGGCTTCACATGGATAGTTAGAGGGTATGTTAAAGTGTGTAAATTCGTGTTTAGGTTTTGAGTATCTTGGCCTGCACAATATGCAGAGGGGATGATGGTAATTGTTTGTGTATAACTTGTGTTTGTAAGGAAATGGTAAAGGGCACAGCTGCATGGATTTGCACCGTGGCGTGCATGTGTGTGAGTGCGTTTCGCTGGAGGTCAATGGGCCTGTATTAATTATTCCAGCTGCAGCAGCTGGGTAATTGCTCAGAACAGGTAACGCTCGCTCTCACACGAGTGCTCATTTTAATTGGTACAATTCCTGCAAGACTGTCATGTCAGCTGGGGAACAACACTCCAGAACTGAGTAGGTGTTTCTGTGTGGGTTGGCTTTGTTTATAGGTGGCCTTCCAAGTTTTTGTGCATCTTGTGTTGAACTTTTACCAAAGTTTCATTCGTTAAAGTCTGTTTAAAGTCTGTTTGCATTCTGTTTTGAATTGTGCATGGTGTCCTTCCAAGGTGGAAGCTGTGAGAGCTCATTTCTCTCTGTGGAGAAAACTGAAGATTATACAATGCTTGCAAGTTTACAGCCAATATTAATACACGTGCTGCATATTTGCACTTTGTGGTGAACCTGAACCTAAAGACAAACCTGGATGAATTTCTTTAGGCGCTCCATCATATATTGTAATGCACATTTTGGAGATGTCTGCACAACAACACGGTATCTTTTATTTGTGGAGAGACTGCACTGGAATACTACAAATAGATGGGTTGTCATAACCTGATTTTTATTTTAAGTCCCTCTTTTTCTTTTTGTTGTAAAGCAACACAAAGGCACGGTGGTTAGCTCCTTTATAGATGTAAAGTTTAAGTCACTTTTATGACGTTCTGTGGGATAAACTTGGCTGGGCACCATTTCGTTTTTCCCTTCCAGTACTCGGTCATCTACGACTGAGATGACTGAGATGGGAGTTTAGAGCTTTTTTTTTTGGTTGTTTTTGCTGATGGTAGAGACGGGAGACCATGAGAGGTATAAAATGCTTCCTAAAAATGATCAAATGCTCCTTTTTTTTTTTTTTTTTTTTTAAACAAAATTAAAACTGATATTTCAACACATCTTATTTTAATAGTTGCACATCAAAAGATGGAAACCGGAGTTGCCCCAAGGGTGTTGAACTTTATTAACAATTAAGTATCAAATGTTTTGTCATTTAAAAAAAAAAAAAAAAGTTGATTTAGATCATTCACTTTGTCAATATTTATTCACCTACCCTGACTTATGCAAAATGTCTGTTTTGCTATGAATGGAAGTAAGAAACTAAAGATGCAAATTTAATTTCAAGATTATACTTATCCGTTCATCTGTCCTTCCCCTCTGAATATGTACGTCTGGGTTACCATCTTGGACAATGAGACGTGCTGTTGTTCTTTAGGTTCTCCTTCCACCCGGGGTTTTGTCTAGAGTTGTGTTCCCACCAGGGCCCTGCAAAAGGGAACCAAACAAAAGGGGGAAAAACATTCCTGTAGGAGGAGAGGAAGTCAGATCTACCTAGAGGAGCTTTCTGGTGGGAGATCTTTGCTGATTAGGTATTCTACTTGCAGGAGATGAAATTCAGCTTCTTTTTTTTTTTGGGTCTCCTTTGCTTGCTATTGGCCCTCTGCAAATGGCTAAAAAGGCACATTACTTCCATCGCGTGGTAAGCATTATTTGTTTGGTCAATGTTTCTTGTGTAGCACTACAGTATAATGAAAACAAGGTGGCTGAATGGGCCAAGGAGGGGCTGTTGGAGGTTCCTGTCTGGCGGGTTCACCCTGGACACCCCGCTGGTGGAATAGAACCAAGCGAACCAATGTCGAGGCTTTGTGGAGGTCAAGACTATGATCTATGATGGGACAAACCTGTTCTGATACCAGTGCCAGCATAGAAAATGCTCACCAGAACTGCTGTAAATAAGGGTATTGTATCTGAGTATTTTATATCTACGCACCAGATGGGACCTTTTTTATAATTTTTTTTTGTTTAGTATCCCAATTTTTTTGGATGCTCAGAAAACCACTTAGGTTGGAAACCTTATTAAACATTTAAGGAGCAGACATGTGGACCTCCAGTGTGGAAAAGCATGGGTAAAGTCAAATAGGAACATGGAGGAACCACGGCAGCAAACTCTGGATTTTACTTTTGAGGGAGGTTCCACTTGAAGCCGGAGATCCAGTCCAACTGTAGACTTCATTATCCTGGATGAACATCATTTTAAAAAAAAAAAAAAAAAAAAAAAAGTTGGATTACACTGCGTAGAAAAAAACAAACATCTGGAGCTGTGGTACAGTTTCCCAGGTCAGAAATGCATCTCAGGAACTCTTCTCTCCAGATGCTCTATAAACTGAAACTGAAAATATTTAATCTCAGCTAGAAGAAATGCAGTCAGCTTTATGGCTGATGGTATGTAGAGACTTTTCTTTTTGTGGATTTAGTTAAATATAACCAGTTGCTGCATCAATTTTCAAGTTTCATCTTAAAATTTTAAAAACAATAGCTCAATGCTGTGAATAATTGTGAGAAGTGTAGAAGCTGCTACTGTTGAGGCACATTTAAAACTTAAATGGAATTGATCGACCATTGTTTAATGATGAACAATTAAAACTGAAAGGAGTTGAAAAGACCCCTTGTTTGAAGAAGGTAAAAAAAAAAAAAGATGTTTAAAATTGATTTTTAGTATCCAATAAGAGTAGAGTGTAGAATTTAAATGTAAAATCTACACTGGCGCTCGAAACGTAAGACTGCACAACACACCGCCATAGAAACATTTCTCCGGGATGAGAAAAACATCTTGTGGACAATTAAATGGAGGTCTCATCAGAGGCCTTGTATGTTTTTCAGTTTTGTCATAGTCATATTCTACCCAAGCGTGATCACCTGCTTGAAGAAAAGTAATAATCCACATACCTCAGAAGTGTTGTATGGACTTTGTTTTGCTGTGCTGCTTTTTATTAATTCAGTATTTTATCCATGCAGTCCACAGCGACCCTCCTTGGTCTATTACATCTGCTGCCATTTGTTATTCTCACTCCCCACGTCAATTCTTAATTTTAGTTTTGGGTTTAAAAGTCTTCTGAACAAAGTGACTTATGTAGCAGATTGGTACTGAGCCCTACAGTTTTGTAGGTTTTATCGCAACGGTTCAACTTGTCTGCTCTCATCACCTACTAGATGACTGTCTCACTGTTTTGAGGACAGTTTTCATTGTATTGCATCACATTTTTGTCCCCTTTAGATTTTTTTTTTTTTTTTTTTTTTTTTTTTTTTTTTTTTGCTTCATTAGTGATCGGTGTAAAGATCATGGGTCTGAGGATGTGGTGTGCGTTTCATGTGCTGTACAAGTTGAAAAGCCTTTGAAAATAATGGCATTTCCAGCTACGCGAGTAAGTTAATTTGGATAAAACTGGAAAATGCTCTTCAAAGCTCAGACGTCATAAGCAAGTGAATCTTTTGAATTGCCAAAAAAGGTTCTTTTTTTTTTTTTTTTTTTTTTTTTTTTTTTTTTCATTCAAAGAAATGAGCAAAACCTGATTAGCAGACGAACAGTTATGTACATTGATGTGTCGAGGCATAGACAAGCGCTCTGTTGCCCAAACAATGACCTGTTAGCAGGAACTGACTCCAACCCCCATTAATTCAGATGGGTGGAAAAGCAACCATGGCAACTGATTGATTGGAGCGCTCCAGCCTCACGTTCGTTACCCTAGTTACAGACTACTCCTGCTGCTGTGACGGGCAGAACAAGGCTCCTCAGGTGTGGTCCTCGAGGGCCGCTGTCGTGCGTGTTTAATATGCTTCCCAGGTCTGAAACACCCAATTTGAATGAATCCATCACCACAAGCTTGTTACCAAGTCTGAGAAATTCATTTGAATCAGGTGCTTTAGAGATGGGACGCATCTAAATCATGCAGGAGCGTTGGCCGTTTTCCCGTACCACCCTTCGCCGTCAGGTCCCCTTGATCCTTCCGGGCCGAACCACATCCTGTCAGGTCCATTGACACCACAACTACACATAATTCTCTATAAAAACGTTTTAACAATCTTCTAAATAAGCCTGAACGTGCTCCATTAGGTTGTGTTTTTAATTTTTTTTCACAGTTCAGAAGTCATGTTTACCGAAAGCATCTTAAGTGATTTTAATCAAATTTTACCTGATGAGGCGCATTAGAAATTCCACAGATACACGTTGAGTGTTTTTGCAGATAAATATGTTCAATTAATACTAATAAATTCAACGTTTTAGCACAGGCGACCGCTGTAGACTGGATTGCTTTTGGAGCCAGCCCCATGTCGCCGTCTGAAGAAGTGCAGATTTTAGGACTTTTGTGTTGACGACAGACTAACGGGCCGGGTGCAACACCGTGGTTAAGAGCCTAGATTGTGCATTGATCTGCAGACATTAGATATTCACTGTTTCAGTCCTTTTTGTCTCCTCTGCTGATTATATGCCAATAAACAAGTGCAGTTTCCCTTAAGCCCAATCTGCATACTCATTTATCATTTAAGTCGCATCTATGTCCCCACACCAACAATGTAGAGACAAACTCCCTTATATTTATTGTACCTGTCCTCATTTTTGATTCTAATAGAATTTATGAAGTTGAGAGGTAGTAGAATATTGTCTTAGGCTGGTGAGATTCCAGTCACTCGCTCTTGATTGATGATCTGGTTTTGCATTACACGGAGATGATGAAAAGTACCCATCTCTCTATACAAATGAAACACAGGGCTCATTCTTTACCGTTTCATGTAACTGTGTTTGCTTCGAGAGAGACGGCGAGAGAGAGCAGCTTCTTTTTTTGTTCTCATCCCTTTGGTTTCATGGCTCATTAAGATGAGTTAATGCTGCTTAGTAATTGTTTATACAAATATTAATAGTATTACTTTGATAGTTCAGAGCTATAAAACTGTCGCTGGATATGTATATTTAATCTTTTTTCTTTTTTTTTTTTTTTTATTTGTGCTGCAGGTGGGATATGAGAATGCGGGCACCGTGGAGTTTTTGGTGGACAAACACGGAAAACACTACTTCATTGAGGTCAACTCCCGACTCCAGGTTGAACACACGGTCACCGAGGAAATCACAGAGTAAGTAGCAGATGTTTACTTGAGCTGATGGTTTTTAGCCGGTGGGCAGCTGCGTGGTTGTGGCAGTTGTCATTTTGCATTAGTGTGCGCCTGCCACAATCATTCTGCACACAGGTGTGCAACTTCACGGCTGGAGGATTTCCATTCGGAAGATTTGCTGAGTTTGAGGGCAAAAGTTGGAGGTGTCTGGCAGAGGTAGACAATTGTTAAAAGACTGATAATGTTGGGGTGAGGGGAAAAAAAAAATGAAATGGCCAAGAAGATGGAGAGATGTGCAAGATAAGTAGAGGAAAAAGAGATTATTGGAAATGAGAGTGAGGAAGATGGATTAGGGTGGAGAAGTCTGAGCGGAGAAGAATCTAGAAGACTCTGGACAGGGATGAGATGACGTCGGAGGAGAGGTGTGAGCGATGATGGAAGTTTTATAAATGGCATTCTGCTCTGCTGGTGACCTGTGACATGTGGTCAGCTGAAACAACACAGATGTACTCGTACATGTCCTTGAGTCGCATCGGAGACATAAATCTTTATTTACCGCTCTTCCTAGCGCTCACTTTTTGCTTGATGCTTAAACCAAACTGTAAGAGTAAGATTATTATAGCAAGTTCTTTCCGGAGGTCGGTACATTTAAACAAAATGAGCTGTTCCTATAGCAACTGAACATGACTGACAATTTGAGCTGTTTTCAGGCCTTGGTTACGCCCAGCACTTTCGTCCTGCTTTGACTTTTTCAGTTTTCCTCATTTTAGTTTTATGAATTAATACGTCAAGAAATTGTCTTCAGAATTGCATTACTTCACATATAACAAAACCACATCAAGAAATGTTTCATCCTCTCATCCAGATGGGAACAGCCTAAAAAGAGAGTGAGATGTTTGAATAAATTTATTTTGTCAATTGAAATATGGGTTTTAGAGTAAATTGAATTCACCAGGATGTGTGATGGGCGTTATTGGCACAAGTTTGTAATAAATTAGTCTTTGACCTCATAGGACCTGAGCGCTTTTTTTGGATTTTTTTTATTTTTTTTATTTCTCATCATTTCAGCCCCCCTCAAGCATAAATGAGCATTATGGTGCAGGCAACCCAGCATGTGATGTCCCGGATATGCACGTCATAAGTCTTAAGAGGTTAATTTTGTTTCCTCTAGTGTCACCTTTCATGACTGAGGCTGCACTTGACTGTGTCCTCAAAGCTCAGTTAAAGAAACGGAACTGTAAAGACAAATGAGCACTGAGAGTTGCTTAATTCGTTCATGCTGTATTCTGTGGAGAAGTGAAGGTTGGAGTCGGGATGTTCCTTCAGATTTCTTCATCTGTACGTTTCCCTCGCAGCTGGTTTGCTGCCCGCAGCCTCGTTTCGACTGGAAAACGGGTATATTTGCTGTACTTTCTGCAGGTGAACTGTGATAGTGTTGGGCAACGCTCACTCCTGAGGTTTTTCCAAGTTGAATGTCTTTTATGAATTTGACATGAAATCAAAGGTCTGTCTGTGAAAAATGTATAGATAAGGCCTTGCAAATGTGATGACTGTTTGTGTCAAATTAAAGTAAAGTCTTTTCACATTATAAAGAATATGTCCAGAACCTTTGGGCACAAGTCTTTCAGGTGTGCGTTAAAATAAACCGTCTATACAGTCATGCTTTTAGCTGTAATGTGCCAACTTTTGTATATATGATGCAAAAAATAGAACCTTTTATGACTTAGACTTTGTGCTTTACAGGGACTATTCAAATGTCATATTTTAAAAGGTTTAAAAAACAAACAAGAGTCTGCCCACCAGGTTTTAATTGCATAAAAGACTTGAACTTTGCTTGCTGTATAATGTTTCCTCTTTTAAGGGGTTGCTCCTTCTGAGCCTTATAATTTTCACAGTTTCACTGTTTGTGCAAATTATACTGAGGATCAGGAATGTTAGAAATACAAAGCGTTTTCTTTTGGTTGAAACTTGAAGTCTGCGTTGTTCCAAAGAATAACATTTAATTTGGAACATCTCGACATTGCGCACAGGTTTCTTTATTCCGTTTTTACGTACCAACATCCACCCACACTCCTCCGCCGAGACAATAAATTGACTGGCAGTCATTTTTCATCTACTACAGATTTCCTTCAAACCAGCAATGCACCTGTTTTTCATGTCCCTCATTGTGCAGAGAGAATGGCTTATCGCAGAGGAAATTGGACAGTTTTTGGAAACTGGAGGTTATTTGAATTGTGGTGGGAGAGCAGTAATTACAGTATTGGAATAGGTGCAGCATCGTTTAAGAAATGGCTCATGTTGAAAGTCTTTGCTGTCACAAGCAGTTTTCATTTCAGCCATCAAACGGTTGGAAAAAGGAGCTTTTCCTGCAGCAGACGCAGTGTATATCGGTCTAAATTTTGTGGACCAAATGTGCTCTTTCAGTCCAGTGAGATTACATTTGAGCGCAAATGGTGAAAATGAAAACTGCGTTGTGGTTTTATTTTAACTTTTCTGTTAGTCTGGAAGCTTTTTGTTTCATTCGGAAGAACTCGTAGTTCAGTTCGTTGTCGTTGGTGTTGGAGCACATTAATTCTTCTGTTTTGGTGTTTGAAAGCGATTCTTAGCGATAGACTTGTAATGTCATTGAATGTGAAAACTGTTATGTTATCAAGGATTATCACTTTCATTCCCGTTTTGTTTTTTTTGGTTTGTTTATATACTGAGCTTGCTGATTTTTTTTTTTTTTTTTTTTTTCTGCCTGGCTGCAGTGAGATTGACAGTCTTGTACCTTTTTTAATTATTCTTTCTTACAAAGCCAAACCGTTCTCTATAAACATCTTTCTTGCTTGAATTTTTTTTTTTTTTTTTTTTTTTTTAAAAAGTTGCATATAATACAATCTTGATCCCTATTCATATTTTGCTCAAACGCCGCAATAGTCATTTTATTTTGATTGCAAATTAAAATCTGAGTCTTTTAGGTGCTTTAAATGCCAGTATTGACTTGCAGAAACAAGGGTACTGATTCAGGATTTTCAATGAAGGAAGAAATGGTAACTTTTTTTTCCTCCAATAATTTTTCCAGCCCTTTAAACCCAGCCTATTCTCAGGCTTATGTTCCTAAATGACATGTACCCCCCTGTGCCGGGGACTCCCGGTACATCTAGGGAGGGTACATCTGGCTAAAATAAGTCCTCTTAAACAGTTGGCTTCTATTTTAAACACTCACTCACTCTACCAATTAATAGAAACGGTTCTCAGTCAGCCCAAAACAAAGCAAAACAGCAAATTATAGCTTACTGACACACATTTTAATCAACACCGCCAACAGTTGGTTGTCTGCAGAGCACAGCTGAGACGCTGCAGACATTTCTGTAGTGTGATTGAGGCCCTAAGTGATGAAAGCTGATTCGAAGACTGTGAGGTGTATAGGGGTTGAAGGCACGTTGGCCCGTGGAGCTGAACCCTGACAGCGCAGCATGGCCTCGAGCAATCAAATAAGACAAGCTCGAGGTTTGTGTCGGTATATTAGAGCTCTGAAGACCTGAACTTTAAAATCAGTTTATGGCTTTTTTTTGTGTTGCAAGCTTCCTTTTGTGCTATGAACCTGCTCTGATAAATCTTGGAGCTGGACTCCAGTTCAGAGCAGTCTTTCTCTGTAAAGAGGAATGACATTTACATCTCTATCTGGCCCTCACGAGCCCCCCTCTAAGCAGTCTCCACCTTTCACAAATGCTATTTTGGTGGTTGCAGTTTATCTATGTTGCTTTGATACTCGTCGTATCTCTTGCAGGGCTTGTAGCGTGACAAGGTGGCTTTTTTTTTATTTTTTTTAATTTTTTTTTGACTGAGATGGCAGTCTCAGACTTGCCATTTCCTCCCTCACTTCCCCCTGTGTCTCTGCAGTGGTAATTGGAGCCTACACAGGTGTCATTGAGGAGGTGGAATACACACAAGGCGCACACAAACACAGATGCAGAAATGAACCTGCAAAACCCCAAAAAAACGCCCAAAAGACTGAACCGGAGAGAGGAGGAAAAAAACAAAGAAACAAGGAGCATAGATGAATAAGTATTCATACAAAGCTTTCAGTGCATTGCTACACAACAGAGACAGTCAAGTCTGATGTGAGCATGTGTCAATCTAAGAATAAATGTGAGATAAATGTAATGTAGATTTTGTCTGGGAGGCCTGTGTGCATGAGAGAGAGAGAGAGAAACTGCCTCTGCATTCAGCTCCAGCTCTGCCTTTGAACTTCTTCTCTCTCAATGCTCAATTTCTCCATAATTTATTTGTAAATGATCCTTCCTTTTGTGGATTGTGTCTTTCCCTCTGTCTGTGTCTGTGTCCCCCAAGCGGGTGTGTGTGTGCGTGCATGATATTCACCATGGGATGCAGACGGGTGGTCAGGAGTTCTTTAGATCCTGAAGTGATGTTATTATTTCCCTTGTGTCATGCTGAGCTGTGTGAGAGTGTTTGAAGTGTTTGCAGGCAATTTCGGGTTTATATGGTGCGACATGTGGAGAATGTGTTGTATTTATATCCCGAATAAGCAGTGGAAAGTGTTGTTTTGCTGCAGTGTCAAACACCTCGACCGCAGTCTATGTGAAGAATATAAGTTTGTATTGCCGGATGTTATCAGGTTAGATTATAATTTCTGTTTAACACTGTGACTTGTTTCTTTGAGAGACAAAGATCTGACTGTAAATGGGCTGGGATGCAATATTCCTGGTGGAAAGTGTGCGAGGGAGAAGAGAGGCAGCGTTTTGGAGAATTGCCTGGATTACATTTAAATATAAGTAGACTAAAGAGATGGGCAAGAAGAGTGCTGCGAAGTGTAGTATTTATAGGAGTGCTGTGCAACGATTGTGTCTTTCTGGGAAAAGAGAAAATAAGGGCCTTTCTTGGCGTTATTTCTTCTACTTTGACAATTTTGCATCTGTCTGTCTGGGAAAAGTGAGTTAGCATAATGTTGTGCTTTATCGCTCTCGGTTGTGTTTGAGGGGAAATATGCCAAACTGTGTGTGTGTGTGTGTGTGTGTGTGTGTGTGTGTGTGTGTGTGTGTGTGTGCATTAATAAATCAGTTTCTACACCTGGTTATTTGTCCGTTTAAACTTGCGAATTACTGCAGGAGTTTTGTTTGGCTTTGTGAGCACATCATGAAATAATTTTAAGGTGATTATAATTGTGCAGCGAAGCGTATAGAGAGTGAGAAGCAAGCAGATGAATAAGAATGAGGACTGTGGCTGCGTGTTTGTGTACGCGTTTGTCCTGATACCGGGGGAGAGTCGACTTCACGTGGGCGTAGTGGAGGGAGTGAAGGCCATTTGTGACGAGGAGAAAGATGCTGATTATAATCACAGGTGGAAGTTTTTTTTTTTTTTTTTTTTTTTTTCTTTAAGTAAAGTTCAGTGGTTCAAGGCAGACTTGAGGCTTGATTTATTATTTAATTTTATTTAGATTTACTCTTTCATACATTCTGGTGTTGCATCAAGATGTGCGTAGGCAGATGGGACTTGATGGTTCTGGAAGTTATTTTTGTGAATTCTGTCTTTTAATGTGGAGATAATTGATTGTAGGTGGATTTGAAAGACGCGGTTGGTTTTGTCATTAATTAAATCATTGGTTCATGTGGCAGGACTTCTTTGGGGTTGAACGAAAGGCATTATGAAGCGTATTTTGAACCTTTTATTTGTTTGATGTTCCCTGCAGGTATCTGATTTTATTAAAATTGCAGAGGTTCAGGTCCTGAATAACATTAAGAGGCTTGGTAAATAGAATTGGGTCCATTTGATTTGTTGGTTTAGTTAATTTTTATGAAATGGCATTTATGAAAGCTGCAATTATAAGTTTGACAGAATTAAAATGTAGCGGGCTTGAATGAGATTAATTAAATTGGATTAAATTAGAGTTATATTGAACGTGTTTACTTTCTCTTTAAACTGCCCTGAGATGACTTTTGTTGTGAAGTTATACATTTTAATAAAGTGAAGGATTGTATTGTGCTTTGCCCGAATCTGTTTGATGTTTAACTTGACTATTTAATTATGGTTTTGGTAATTGAGTTTTGGAAAGTGTTTGTGGATGGTATGTGTTGCAGCTCTTTGCAAGCTTTGCAAGCAGTTTTGTAGAGGTATTAAGGCACTTAAAACATTTAATTTGATACAAAGGATAGATATATATTGGATATATAGATGTCTACATATATAGAAGCTCAAGACCGGCTGGTCAAGCAGCATCGAGCATTAAAGTTGGTGTACTTTGACACATGCAGACTTTAGTCATAAGGTTTACTTTCCCACTTGATCCTTTTTCATTTAGTCCAGTGTGAAAACAAATCACACTGAAGTGTGGACAAGCTGGACTGAGACCTCTTCAGAGGAGGGGTTGTCTCAGCTTGAGTTATCTGCTGAACCCTGGAGTGATGATTATGGTGAGAAAATGTAACAAACCTGAAAGAGGTAAGCAAACGCCTGGAATTGCATGAAATGTCTTTGGCTGATGCGGGTGTCATGGTTCTGTGCACGCGGCGCATGTCTTACGGTTCTGTATGATTTATGCAGCAACCTTCTGCACTGTTTTGGAATCCGCCTGCGGCAGCTGCAGCGTATCTAAACACTCCTGTCCAGTCACTTTCTATTTTCAAACTGAATTATTTAACGAGAGCGATAAGTACAAGCAATAAAAGTACCGTGGCGACGGCTCATCTGTATAACTTATCCCACATCATAAAATAAGTAGCACACCTGCATATTTCAGCGAATTGACTTTTCTTCCTGTGTTCCTGCTGCAGACACGTCTGAAAGACAGAAGATGTTTGTGTGAGGTTTGAGGTCACTCATTTAGATGCATTTGAGCCTGTGTGTGTCAACAGTAACCAAACCAGGGGGAAGATGCCGCAAATATTCAAGCTTATCTGATTTGGACCTGAGCAAACAAAGGTGTGAAAGGACTCAACTACCACAAACGGGTAATGGTTGAGTTTGGGGGTGGGGTCTGGGGTCTGGGGTCTGGATTGGGCTGCACACAGAGGATAGTAACTGAGGTGAAGTCCCATTTCAAGCTCCAGAGATTGAATTATTCTCTAAATGTCAATGAAACTGCAATGCAAATCGATTACCATCCCTCCCTGCCTTTATCTTTTATTATACTCCATATAATCCATCTCTGGATGTTAAAGGCATTTTTCTATGATTTCCCAGGATTTTTGTGGGCATTTTGACACGTTGGTGATCATGAGTAAAACTGGTATTTCGTCTCTGAAACGGAACGACTCCAAGGACCTTTTTGTGTTGAAGTTTTATATAAATGACATTATACTTCTACCACATTATTCCTGACATAGAAAATCCTGACAAGACTGCACACTGATGCAGGACAAATACCATTTGAACTCAAAGGTACAGTTAATTAAGTCTTAGTTTGCATGAATTACCATAGCCCACATGATAAATTATGCCGTCATTTCCATACATTACACCTCATAATCCCCTTTGGATTTCTGCTAAGCCTCTTCTGCAGACTTGGGTTCTCGGATTCTCGAAGTTTTATCAGCCGACTAGGGGGGTGGAGGGGATTAAGAAGGGTGAGCATTAGAAGGGTGGCGTGTTGTGTACCTCGGATGGATGTACTGTACACTTGGTTAGTGCAGTGAGTGTAGCGACTTAGAGCAGCGCCGTTGTGACCCGGCTGCAACATTAAATGAGGACTGACTGCACAAATCAGGAAGGTAAAGGTTTCATTATTAAAAACACACATTCAGAGGCTTGAAGAATCACAGTGCTAAGATCCACATGGCAAACAGCAAGATGCACACAGGTGCAGCTGGCGGAGCAGTTGAAAGTACCCCCATGCACTGACTCTGGCACTGCTGCGGCAAAGCCAGCAGGGATGCGGGGTTGTGTAATACACATCTGTCTCCTCACAAGAAACGAGAGACTTTTAAGCTTCCTGTGCTGAGTTGGGGTCACCAACAGAGTATAAATCCAAAGCTAAAGACTCCTAAACGAAGATGAATGTTTGTTTTTGACACGGTTTTTCTAGGATTGCTTCACTTGGTGAAGAATTGCACAATAAATACGTTGATGCATTTGCCAAAATGTTGTCTGTTTTGATCCAGTCAGTCACAGGACCTGCTGATCAGTGATGTTTGTCACTCCCGCGATCTATCCAGCAGCCCGGGTGCCAAGCGCCATCGTTTGCATTCAGATGATTCACCAGCTTTTTAGTTGGAGAGCTGTGAGTGGAATATAATGGAGGCGAAAACACAGAGGAAATTTGTCTTGGCCAGACATTAAAGATGCTGTGCTGCTTTCCTGTCCCTCACACAGCAGGTCCACTTATTTGTCTGTCACACAGCTGAAAATAATCATTTTATGAAACTGGGTTTGCAGAAGAACTGTCTTCTAACCAGCATCTGCTTGCATGTGTCAACTTTTCTTATGTGTAACAGAAGTACATGTACTACATACATCTTTTAAAGGCAGTTTTGCAGTTTGCGCTGTCAGAGCGTTGAATCTAATGAGGAAGGTTTAGTTTGGTGTATATAAACACATTCCCTGTAGATCTACATAGTTTTTTTTTTTTTTTTTTTAGTTTTTTTTTTTTTTTAATTTTCCCCCCAATGTGCATTTTCTGAGACCTGACGAGGAGAACATTTTTTTTTTTTTTTTTCTTTTTTAAATCCTAAGTCCCATTAGTGTTAGAATGCTGTAAACATTTGTCTACAGCAGATATGATTAGACGTTGTTGAAAATGCCTTTTTGTTTTTTTTCTGTCGTTCAAATGTATTTTCAGCAAAAGCATATTGCAATTTATTGCTGCTTAAAGAAGTGTTGAACTTCTTCTTTATTTGTGGAGGAATAGTTTATTTTATGACTGTTTATAGTATAGCACAATCACCCAGGCCTTTATAGTGGCCACATAGCAGCCCTTCCTAACCAGCAGGTAACTGAAAGTCAGGTGGGTTTTGTCAGAAATCGCTGAATGACTAAGAAGTAAAAGCTTCTGATTTGATAGTAGTTTGATCAAATTGGACTATAGTTGGCTCAGTGAGTGTAGGGAGAGAAAACCCAGTCAACGTGGACATGGCAGCATCATTCTGTGGATGTTTTTCTGTGATGGAGATGGGCGGAAACTACCGAAGAGCTGCAAAAATGGAGCAATCTTGAGCAAAACCTTTTTTCAGTGTGTTCAGGATCTACTAGTGAGTTGAAAAAGATTTTGACAGGAAACGTACTCTGAGCAGGATTCGCAGGTAGACTGAAATTCCTGCAGTAACTCAACTAGACTCTTAAACTCTCAACTTAAGATGTCAATTTTTTCTCTTTTATAAGTCATGTCTTTTTAAACGGGCTTTTCACACTATTTGCCAGCATCATTA
Organism: Xenentodon cancila; assembly: GCA_014839995.1. NCBI lineage: Eukaryota > Metazoa > Chordata > Actinopteri > Beloniformes > Belonidae > Xenentodon > Xenentodon cancila. The sequence continues at coordinate 17,813,898 of CM026212.1, forward strand.
GGTTTTCTCTCCCATGCATCAACAAGCAGACTGCTTTCCATTCATGCAATTCACGAGCATGTTGCACCTTGAGCAGGATATACACTAACTGGTTGAAATGACGGATAAAACTCATAAGCTAGACTTCACTTCAATTCAATTTTATTTATATAGTGTCTATTACAACACAAGTTGTCTCTAGGTGCTTTTCAGAGACCCAGAACATGACCCGAGCAATTATTACATAAACAACAGCAGGTAAAAACTCCCCTAGTGGGAGAAAAACCTTAAGCCAAACAGTGGCAGGAAAAACTCCCCTTTAAGAGGGAAGAAACCTGGATCATAAGGGGGGAGGGCCCTCCTGCTGAAGGCCAGCTGGGTAGAACAGGAAAAGGGGGATCAGAAAGAGAGAATGAAGAGCAGAGAGGAGAGACACAGACACTGTCAAAGGTACAAAAGACAAGATGCATAAGTACAAAAGACAAGATACATAAGTATAATTATCCGTCAGCAGCAGAACTAAGACTTCCATGTTTATGTGACTGATACATGGTTAGTTGGTGATCTACAGAGACGACTATGTAAACAGGTGTAGACAGCAGACACTGAGGTGGTCAGGGGGTGGGACTGCAGGTCAGGATGTCAGCAGGTATCCAACAGAGACGTCTACACAGACAGGTGAAGGTAAACACTGGGATGGTCAGAGGTGGGACTGCAGGGCAGCATGCAGCTCCCGAGGATCTGGACTGGAAACGTGTGAAGAAGATAAAAAGAGGTAGAAGACAGCACAACAAACTATGAGAACAATGGACCACAATTATACTTGTGAGATACTTCTAATTAATAACTGAGGATTGAGCTGAAGAAGGGAAAGAGAAACAGGAGGTGAGGGGCACCGGTCAGTGGATCATGTTGGGGTCCCCCTGCAGCAGGTCTACAGCAGCAGATCTAGGATGAAGCTGTGTTGAAGACCAGCTGCTCCAGTCTGGTCCTGCAGCTGCAGCTGTGACTACTGGTCCTAACACACTAAAGTTTACACTAACTATGTTTTTATTAAACAGAAACATTTAAAGTTTGGTTTTAAAGGTGGAGGTGGTGTTAAGGTGGTGTCAGCCTCCTTCACCCAAACTGGAAGTTGGTTCCATAGTGATGGTGGTTCCTGATAACAGAAAGCCCGTCCTGCAGATCTACATCTGGATCTTCTAGGAACTACGAGTAAACCTGCACTCAGAACGGGGAGCTCTATTAGGAACGTACGGTTCTATCAGGTCTTGCAAATATCGCTGCGCTAGACCATTTTGGACTTTGGAGAATTACTTGGACATCCTGCTAATACATTACAGTAATCTAGTCTAAAAGATACGAACACGTCAATTCGTTTCTCAGCATCACTCTGGGAGAGGATGCTCGTAATCTTTGCGATATTACGAAGGTGGAAAAACGCAGTCTTACAAACCTGATTAATATGTTTAAATGACAAATGCTCATCGAAATGACACCAATACAGCTGCGTATCATCAGCATAGCAATGAAAATCTGGATAATACTTCCCAAGTGCTGCATGTACAAACTAAACAAAATTGGCCCTAGCACTGAACCCTGCTGGACACCATGGCAGACTCTCGTCTGTACAGAAGAGACGTCATGAACATGAACAAACTGGAATGTATCAGACGGATATGATTTAAACCAACCTAGAGCTGTCCCTTTAATCCCAACAACATGCTCTAGCCTGTGCAGTAAAATGCTGTGATCTATAGTATCAAAAGCAGCGCTGAGGTCCAACAGAACCAGTATGGACACTAATCCATTATCTGAGGCCGTAAGGAGGTAATTCGTGACTCAAACCAGCGCTGTTTCTATGATACATTCTGAACCCTGACTGAAAAACTTCAAATAGATAATTTTCAAATGGTCACACAGCTGGCTTGCGACTTAAAGGAAGCTTTATTGCCTTTTCTGTCCATCTCAGATGAAGTACGTCTACCTGCAGTGGATGACTCTTTTACAGAGGCATGCGAGTCATGCTGAGAACTGGGTACCAATCCCAATTTATTTGATTATAATTGCTCATAAATTGTCTGACACACTGTTTTGATTGCATTGTTTTCTCTCACATGACAAAGGTCCCCAAGTTGTTTACAGTAACACATTATATACACATTTAAAGCATTTTCTGTCTTTAGATTTTAAAATTCCCTGCTGAGCTTTGATAATGAACCCCCCAGTGACTATTTTAAAGATTGACCAGCGAGTACATCCTGGGATGAATCCTTGAACTTAACCTCCAGACATGCCGGTGAATATTTACACAGGCCTCTGAATTCATCAGTGTGGACAAAGTTTCCCTCACACTGAGGTCTATCTCCTTAGCTACTCTACTACTAATTTGATTAAGTAAATTGGCAAAATCTTTGATTATCGGGGTTTCTTCAGATTAAATTAAATGTGACAGAACAACGCTTCGTACTGTGGATTCCTCATGTAGGTTGGGATATGGATTACTGACCGCAGTGTGATATCTGATCAATAAATGACATCTACATGGGAAACTGATACCACTGTGGAACTGCATCTGTTCCAATATCATTACTGTGTAACGAGTGGCTTTTGCCACGACCATATGTGGTGGCATATTTTGTGCACGCTCCGTGTTGCATATGTAGGTGTTGGATATTCTGTGTGGAAGATTATGCTCTTTTTTTTTTTTTTTTTTTTTTTTAAAACTACTTGTGCATTTTGTAATTTGTGTGGGGTGTTTCTTTGTGCATTTGTCTTCCACCGTCCAATTTTCCCTGAGAAAGAGCTCTAATTATTAGGTTTCTGTGGGGTTTTTTTGTATTTGTCAGTCAGCTGTCACAATCACGACTTAAATAGATGTTTGTGGCTTTGTTTAGGAAAACTGTCGCATGGCTGCGATTCCAACTGAGATTCATAAATTGTGCTCTAAAATGCCAATAAATTGGATTTCCAACGGCATTCATAAATACCGGTCAATGTTTTTGCAAATGCCTGATGGCGTCGGTAGCGTGTTCAGATACCGTATCTTTCTCTCCAAACTAAACAGCTGTTGAAGTTACAGCACTGCTCGCTGTCTGAATGTTAACATTTCTGCAGTGCCAGATGCAGAATTGGATGCATCTCAGTGTTCTGTCTGCTGGTCAGGTTTAAAAGCAGCTCAGTTCAGGGCATCGGCTGATTGATTTTGTGCAACTCCGAATCAGCGTTGTTGAAAATCCCTTATGTGTTACAAATATTTATTCTCCGTTAAGCCTCTCCCCATCTTTCTTTGCTGCTTCGGTCCATCTTCCTCCTCTCCCCTGCATGCACGGTCACTCTCCTTCCCCTGATGCTGGAGTCATTTTGCATTCCTGTCCTCACTCTTCCATCTGCTTCATAACAAGGAAGGCAAGAATTAATCAGCCGATAGTGAGGCCTGAAAAAGTTGGCTAGAAAAGCCAACTAAAAAGGAGGAAATTTAATCAGATGAGATTGTGTATGTGTCTGTCGATGTCTGCAGGGCTAATGTTTGTCTGTTTTGCATCCTTCAGTGCCCTCCTGCCCCATCTTGCTCCACTTACATTTAACTGTTACTCATTATTTTTCCATCTATACCAAACAATTAGTTACACACACAAAGATGCAGAATTTGGAGTTTGTGTGTCTGTGTTGAACTGGCAGCAGTGTTTTGGCTGTCAAATTTTATCTCATAGTGCCCCCCTGATGCTGTAATTACTGAAATTTACTTCCTCTTTACTTTCCATACCGTCCGTCCTTTTGTCCTTCCACTTGTCTGTCTGAGTTTCCCTTTTTCCGTTTGCTGGCTAAAATGCTCAGTTGTTCTTTCCAACTGTCCTTCATCCCTTAATTTGTGGTCCTGCTCTTTGCAGCTTTTCTGGGTTTTTTTGCCTCATTCCTCCGTTTCTCTCTGTTCTCTTGTGCTTCTCTCTTTTCGTACTTTGCCATCTATGATTTTCCAACCAGCCCCACTTGTCCTAGCTACTTTTAAAGTAATTCGTTTAGACCAGGGTTTGCATATCTGGGAATGTGTGGTATGTATACGCATATTTAGCACCCAACAGTCTGGTCTGCCTTAGTTTTCCCAAAATGAGACTTATAATTCTGCTTTCTTTTTTACATCTTGCCCTGGAGCCATCTTCAGGAATATATTTACCACGGGATGTGGCTTGCACAAACAAAAATAGTGAAGGGGGGGAAAAAAAACAAATCTCACCCTGATGGAGTGTGGACCGATGGAGTTATGAAAAATGAGTAAATGTTTTCCATTTCACAGCCAGGCAGGTGGGAATAAATGACGATGGTTGAAGATGAACGGCCATGAAGGGGAGCGATTGAAAGAGTTGCAATACATGCGTTTGATGATCTGTCCTTTTTTTTTTGTATTTTTGGCATGTTAAAATGTTCCGTTGTTGTCGTTTACTCTCCAAAGGGTTGAGATGGACGTGGACTGTTCCCTTTGTGTTTAACGAGCTTTTTAAAATGTGAAAGGGCAGGACACTTGGGGAAATGGCTTACAAAGATTGGTAGTTCTCCTCTGCAGTGAAACTACATGTACGGTAGTTGAGGTTCATGAATGTGCGGGTTACACATAAAAACTTGGCCCTGACGTGAATTTCTTATCTAAGCAATAGAAGAATAAATGGTAAGCAAGTCATCTAAGAAATGTATTCCGGTTGATCTTTGACACGTAGAGGACGGTGCTTTTTTTCACTGTTGCGTCTCCTTACATGACTTCTTCATCTTTTTTTTTTTTTTTTTTTTTTTTTTTTTTAAAAGGTTTTTCCAAAGTTACCTTGAGTCATTCCTTATTCCCTATGCCTTTAATCCCTCTTAATTCGACATGGATCTTGCATTTCTTATCCCACTCCCTTCACTCTGCCATTTATTTATGATATCCCTCCATCCTATCCTCCCACGTGAGTCCTCCTCGCTACTCTCCCTCGGCTTTCTCCCCTCACTTGCCTCCACCTCCTTTTTCCTCCTTTTTTTATTTTCTCTTTTTGATCAAGGCCAAATCCAATCTCTTCCACACTCCCACTTTTCCCTCTCGTTCTTTCAGTGTTGGCATCCAGCTCTTTATCCTTTTCCACACTCCCACTCTCTTCTTTCCCTTGCTTTTTTTGTTGCCGTTTTGCCTTAAGTAGTAACAGCATAGTTACCATCTTGCATTTGTTTGTTTCTTTCACCCTTCACGATCTAAGAAAAGACTGAAATATTATCTTAACCCTCCTGCATGTTTGTTGGATCTTCTGGTATTGTTCCCCCCTCCTCCTCTTCTTCTTCTCATCTCTGGACACAACAATATGCTTTTCTCCCTCATATTCTCTCTTTCGCTGCATCTCTTTGCCTCCCACTGTTAGTTCTGGGCGCACAGCCACTCTTTTTGTCCCTTGATCTGAGCTACGAGTGATACAACTGAGTGCGATATGCAATTAGCACTGATCTTTCATTGCTTCAGTGTGTTTGCACATGTGCACGTGTGACTTGGTGAAAGTTTCTGCACGCTTGCTTGTGGATGTGACGGTGTGTGCGAGCTGGACTTTTAGGGTGGTGAGTAATGTACTTTCCATGTACAGACATGATGTAGCGACGCGTCCAGTCCGTTCATCTGACTTACATTGGTTTCTCACGTACACGTCGTCGCATCCATGTAGAAGTCAAGATGACTGTTATTGCCGCTGGTATTTGCCAGTGCAAACATGGAGATTTTAAAAATTAAATGGTGAATGAGAAGTTTGCTGTCGATGTTCACCCGTCTGTCGCGGGTCGCCACATTGTACATCCTCGTCTCATCTCCATCCTGGCGGTCCAACCTCAATATAACCTGGCCCACACAGCATAGCTGTGTTTTATTTTCTTTCTTTTTTTTTATTGGAGTCAATTTTAAATTTAAATTAAAAAAAACAAAAAACACCACACGTTTTGATGCAGCAATACTGGAGTCTTGACTGGATGTAAGCTGCGGTAACATTGTTGTCCTTTTTTTAGAGTTGTAGTAAACATTCCCTTTGAAATTAGAGCTGCAACTAATCTTATTAGCCGTTTTATTTATTTTTTTAAAAACTTGTTGACCTAATGGATTATTTCAGTTATGGCCTTGCTGTGAAATCTTGTTTATCGCCACTCGCCACTACTGCATGGAAGATATTTGATGCATCCAGAAACCAAACATCACACCATGTAATCAGGACACGTCTTGTTTGGCTTTCTTTTGTCTCCTTATTTTCCATTTGTGTTCTTCTTTAGCAAGCAACATGAGCCATACTGCCCCCTGCATTTCCTGTAGATCTTTACAACAAATGAACATTACTCCTGCAAGCGGTGAAAAGACTCGTCTGTGACATTGTGATTTTATACGATGCATTGATGCTAAAAATTCCACTTTTGTAATGTTTCATGTTTGATTACGGTGACTAATTGCTGCAGCCATCCTTGAAATGTATCAGTGGCCATTTGTTTGCTCAAAGCTTAGTTTTTCTACATTTAGTCATAGCGTATTTAGAACTTAATTAATCAGACCAGATGTTTGAAGAGCTGCTTGCAGAGGTTTGAGTGGACGGCCTGACTTAACCTCCTACAACTGGCTCCCACGAACAGAGGTAGGAAATGGTAGCATATCGTTGGTATTTTGACCAAAGCATTCCACAGAAAGTGAAATAGTTCTTCAAAACTGGGATATAATGTGTGTCTTTAGTTCCAATAAGACGTTTATTCTTTTTGTTAAATGTTAAACAGCCTTGAGACCAAACAGGACAGCTATACACGAGTCCATTGTCTGAACCCATGAGATCATTGGCAGCTTTTTATATCGGCTCCTGTGACGCGATTAAAATCCTGACGAGCTCTTCAGATCACAGCTGTGAGAATGGGAATACAGTTATTCACAATAATATTAACGCATAGTATTGATGTAAATGCCAAGTTGGGCTGATGTCTCAAAAACAAGACGGGTCAAGTCAGACCTCGCTGCCATGGCGATCAGACATGATGGTAGAAAGAAGTGGGAAGGTTATATATATTTTTAAAAAAAAGACTGTTAGACTGTTGAGTCCTGCTTTCACTTTGGTTAAAAAGATTTGCACTGGCAGATTACATGTCCGTACCCCTGACCTGGACTTGAGATGAAGGGTTTTTCATCATCTTTGAAGCTGCTGGGAGGGAGCCCAAATAAGATCAAATGTAGTTCAGATTTTTTTTTTTTTTTTTTTTTTTTTTTTTTTTTTGGCAGAGATGATAAAAACTGATTTCCTTTTTTAAAATAGAGCCATGTACTGAAGTGTAGAAAATTAATTTTCCTTCAGAAATAGGTTGTCCTTAGAATAGCCTTTCATTAATTCAATTTCAAGTTAAAATATGAAAATGCATATAGACATGCGTTAAACATTACGATTTAAAGTGGAGTGTGCCTCGATACTAAACTTTTTCCCACAATCCTGATCCTTAGGTCCCACTGCCTTGCATATTTTAGATGTGTTTAAACTTTTTATTCATTAAAGAAAAAAGTAAATGACTGCTATGAAATCTAGGTAATAGTATTATAATAAAGCTGATTTACTTGCTGTTGCAAAAAAAAAGAAAAAAGGATGGAATACTTGCCTAACGGAGGAGAAAGTATGTTGTTGAAGATGGTCATGTGCAGTTTCTCATGCCTACACAGTGTTTGTTGACACGAGTTTAAGATAATTATAATTTGTTCATGTTATTGATATTGCTCAGAAATGGTTCTGTTTTACTGTTTGTTTGCGTAGGTGGTGATTGTATTAAACCATGAGCGAGACTACATGTGCAGTTAGTGAGCTCCCTTGGAGGCGTGCCATTACGCTGGTTCAGACTTGAACTCGGGCAATATATTTACGACCCAGATGTTTACAGGAGTTGCAAAAGGTTTTATGAAAAATAGGAGCGTAAAATCCCCATGCAACGTAGCATTCAGTTTATATTCGTGTGAAGTTAAAATCCCAACATGGACTTGAAAAATTCAGAGCTAGTGTTTTCCGTGTGCAAATCACGTCTTCGTAGAGCGATGGTTCCTAGGCGATCCAAAAGCTTTCCAGTAGGTGGTCAGCAGGCATCAACTAGTTTTCTGAGCTGGCATTTAAAATAAGCTCTGCAAAAGGCTTTACATGCATTGATTGAGTAGGAGGTGAGCTGCACTGAAGGAGGCAAACGTGTAGGTCCATGAACTCCCTGGTCGGAGACTCCAGGCTCACTCACGAGCTACACGGATGGTCTTCAGGTGTGCATCAGGCTCAGTAGGGAGCATTTTGACAGCCGCCTGGCAAGAGAAGCACAGAGGCTCAAAACTGTGCACGATTTGGTGTAATGGCATGTTCCAGTTTACGGAAAATGTTTACTATAGAAGTAGAGAAGAAAGGATAATAAAATCACAACTCCTTGGCTTTTTAAAAAGGCCGGCCTTTAAGTATGAGTTGATTAGTTGGCACACCAAAACCCTTCTCTTAAAACTTATATGCATCTCAAAAAAGTGGGACATCACCAGAAACAGCTTTTGCTCTTTCGTCTGAGCTGTCAGGTCGTTGGACTTGCTTTGACAAAGTTGAAAAAAATATTTAAGTTGAGTGAAGCGCACAGGAACGGCGCTTGTCCTTGTGCTGAGTTCAGCTTGGTTCCGGTTTCCAGAGCCTCATGTGCTGGTCTGAGGGCGGAGGACACTCTGGGACCAGAACCCAGCCGTCTGCTGGATGTTAAAGGACTACTACTATCTATAACCTTTTAGTATCCAGCTAAGAGTCTTTGGAGGCCTTTCAGTGTTTTCTTTGGTATTTCTCGGTTTCTATGTTGTGGATTTATTTTTCTCGTTAATTTGTTTTTCATAAGTGACTCCGTCTTCATTCTTATCTTTAAAAATCGAGATGTTTGACTCCAGACTTTATTGGTGTTTAGGTAAATCAATTCTTCCCTCCACTGTTGAAAGGTTTCTTGCGCCAGCAGCAGATATCTAATTTTAGGCTGGAATAAACAAATATAATTATTAAAAAGAAAAATGAAAGCAAACATTTTTTTAAAACCAAAATATATTTTCCCTTTGGGGATTAATAAAGTATTAAGAGTGACTTAAACATTTTGTAATACACAATAGTCAACACTTGTGGATTAAAAAGTGGATTAAAAAAAAACTTTTCTATGCCAGAATATGTAATATTAGTTTGTCCTTGAACAACTTTGATTAAATGCTGTGATCCACTGCAAATGTCTAGTATTTATTAATAGCATTAATATTTGAACAACTTATATAACAGCTTTTATGTATTTCTCCTTTTATCTATTTTTACATTTACATACACAGGGGAGTGGGGTTCGAACCTGCGCTGCCTGCACGAGGGCATCAGCCACTGAATGTCCGGCGGTGTTTTGAGGCCTTCAACACCTGCCGGCTGACACTCAGAGTTTGCAGTCGGTGTATTTCATAGTTATGTGGCCTTTTCTAGCGGCGATTTTTAATAAACCTTAGCTCTTCGACTTCACCCATCAGAGCGGAGGGTTTCCCCCACTTCTACCTGCTTGTGTTGCTCGTGTTAAGATTGTACAGATGCAGTTATTTAAGAATAGTTTTTCCACCCACAGTCTTGTCAAGAACTCTTTTAAACTATGTCTAACAAAATGAGGAAATTGCTTTTACCCATATGTGTTAGACTGTGCAAGGTCAAGAGGATGAACCCAGGAAATCACTTTTGAGCTTTACATTTAAATAAATGCATAAAGATGATCCAAAATTAAGTTATAGGTCAGGGAAATGGGGAAAAGGAAATGATTCTGTCTGGCTTGCACTTAAATCCTACTTGTGGAGGCTTATTACTTTAAACCCCCCCCCCCGTCAATAAAAGGTTCATACATGTAAAAGATGAATATGGGGAAACGACCTCGCTGCGCTCAACTAATGCAATATCTGAATTATGTTTTAATATATTAGAAATTTTCTTAAGTTATGCAAACATAACGGTCACTTGATCTCAATTTGCACAGGAGGCTGAAGACGGCGTCTCGGGTTATTGGGTGAAGCCCAATGCAATTTTTTTTGTAATTAGTCACGCAGATGCTGAAGATGCCGGCAGGACTTGAGTGAAGCCACGCGTCCACATTCGGGTTGAAGGTTTGGATTTGAGTTAAACAAAGATGGTCGTCTTTGACACAAAGAGGCACTGGTCCTGCAAGCATCTTTTACTGCCGCAGAAACTCAAAGACCTGATTTGAGAACAAGATATGGTGAAATATTAATAAATTTGGGAGGGAAAAATGTGCGAGTCTTTTGCTTGTAAAAGAAGGGAGTTGGAGGCAGCGTTCATGTTGTCATTCCGTCCATTCACCACATCGTCACCTCTCTGTCAACAGTGTGGACCTGGTGCATGCCCAGCTGCACGTGTGCGAGGGCCGCAGCTTACCAGAACTTGGCCTCAAACAAGAGAAGATCAGGGTGAACGGCTCCGCCATTCAGTGTCGAGTGACGACTGAGGATCCAGCCAGAGGCTTCCAGCCAGACACCGGCAGGATCGAGGTATGCTTCGTCTTCACGTGCCTCACCAGGCCTTAGCTACACCGTGGTCGTATGTCCTGCAGAGGAAGGTGCAAGTAGACTTTTTTTTTTTTTTGAAAATGTTGCCTTATGCAAAAACAGTTGCATTGAAGTATGACAGATTTGCCTTAATTTGAAGATCTGCCTTCACCTAAATCTGAAACTTTGGCTGGCCTCTGCTATAAAAGTATAGATATAAACATTAAAACAAGGAAAAAAATGTATAAGCAGTAATTCAGTAAATTTGGTTAAATGCAATGTTGTAGGAAAACTTCTGCAGCACATAGGACACGCAGTGCTGCAACGTATCGCTGGTTTCAGTGTTGCAGCTGTGAATTACACACTAAACCTGAGAGCTGCATTGGGATTTCTCTGGGGAGCAGGAAGTTTTAACACTTTCCAGAGCAGATGGCCAAAAAAAAAAAAAAAAAAAAAAAATGACACTGCTACACATGCTCGGCTGGCTTTAACTACAGTGTGGGAGTCAAAAAAAGAGGTTGTTTAACATTAAAACTGAATTTCAAAAATGCAAAGATTGAACTTGGTGAGTCTGTCGGTACACGCGCCGCGTTTTTATACTTGACAGCAGTTTGTTTTACTCTGGTCCACATTCACACAATGGAGGGAAATAAATTAGTGTTTTACTGCAGATTTATCTTTTAACCTTTCACCGTTTTGTTGCGTGTGAGTTAGTAAGCCAGCAGCGCTCCGGTTGTGGGGTCATGGAAGTAGCGGTCGAGGCTGTCAGACGTGGCCTTGTCAGAACAGTCCAGCGCTTCACTGCTGAATTTTGTAGCTGGGAACGATGAGAGATGTGCTGCACACATGCTTACCACAAAAAAAATGCAAGGCGGGAGGAAGGACATGGGCGATCAATACGTGAATTTCTTGGCAGGACGTGAGGCAGCGGGTGATGCGTTGAAGAATCCAGCAGTACCGTCTAAGTGTTTTTAGTCGTACTAGTCAGAACTTTCTTTTTAGATGAGAGATATCTCTGGTAGTAAATTAGTGAATCTTTTCTGCTGACCGTGAGTTGACCAGAATTTACACGAGATTCAAACGTCTCCAGTATTGATTTCATCCTTTTATCCATCTTTAGATCTCACATTGCAGTCTCATGTCGATTTTGATTTTCCTCTGATTAAACTCCACGCGGTACTCCTGAAACCAAAGTGAAGTTGTGAAATGGTGCCACGACCCCTTCTGCAGCTCTCACTTTGGGTTTTTGGCATGCGTGTCAGCCCTCGTAGTTGTCTCAGGTATGATGTGACGAGCTTTGCATAAAATGGATTTGTGGATTTTGTGAAATTCTTCCTCGGATCCTCTCAGGCTTCGTTTTTAGGGGGAGTGTCGATGTAGGGCTATTTCTAGGCCTCACCAGAGGGGTTTTATCAGGTTGAATTCAGGTCTTTACTAGAAGAGCCAAGAACCTTTTTGCTGAATTACCCCAAATCCACTCCAGCGTCGTCGCAGCTGCAAGGCTTGTGATATTGTCCTGTTGGAAGATTTACTGTCGGCTAAGTCACAAGTTCTGAGCGCTCTGAAGCAGGTTTTCACTCGGATATTTATGTGATCCTTTCAGTTTTGCCTACACCTGGACTTCAGCCCCAGTGTACTTCTACCAGGGCTCAGCAGTTACCCCCGTAAATATATTTGCATAATCTACCTGCTTTTTAAAAAAATTAATTTAATCTTTTATTCCCCTTTTGTTCAGTAGTACACTGTAAAAATTTAATTTCCTCTCGACATAATTAAAGCACTTCATTTCAGTTTTTACTGCCGACTTCAAAAAGGAGATCTAAACCACTTTTTGCTTTTTAAAGCGGAGACTGAAGCGAATGATTCATTTGTACTAAATGCCATCTTAAAATCTTTTTTTACCTACACATGAAATCGTCAAGCTCAGCCAGTGACATCGAAGTCCTGTTTTTGGCCAGGAAGCGAGATCAAGGACGAGTGCTGGTGTCCCCCAAACTCTGCATTTAAGATGTACAGCGTGGAGGCTGGTGTACTAGGAGAAACCTTCAATCCATCATGATATATATTTCATATGTTTACTGAGCTCTGTGCTATGGCCCAGCCTCGTCCTGCAATGATATGTTAGATCTCTCTCGCTTTTCTTTAATCTTGTTTGCAATAATCATTGTAAGGCGTCGCATATAGATCGAGAAACAAAGTTAAACTGAGCTGAATAAGGCTGAAGCATTTGAAATAAAAAGCTTATTCTAAGGGTCTTCCACATTGGAGTTTGGAAATGCATGCTGCAAAAGAGTGGGTGATGGCTGTGGATAGAGTATCACTGATTCCAAGTCAAGACTTTGGCAGATGAAAGATGGAATAAAAGTGAAATGAAATATTAAATGATGCAGAGAATCAAAAGCGGAGTAATAGAATTTCTCCTGTCAGAATTACACAGTTGAAGCCTCTCTTGGAGATCTTGTCTTTCCTTCTCATCTGACTGGTTAACGCTACGAATAAAATGCTTGATGACGACGAATTTAACCTGCAACGCCGGCTTTTCAAGCAAATGCCTCTGTCATTTGGTTCTGATCAGGTTTAAAAACTATTAGTTCTGTTGTGCACCAAGGTTTGTCTAAATCGCCCTGGAACTTGTTAATGCATCTCCCGTGGGCCCTTGATTTGAGTCGTATTCCTGGTATATGTGGCTCAATAAAGGGACCAAATTTAACTAGGAAGTTCAGCTTATTCAAGTAATAAACGTCTGTAAATATTTTTTGTTTTCATTCGCTATGTATTGAAAATAAACCGTTTGAGATTCACATCTAATCGGCCAAAACCCACAAGCTGTTTGAATAAAGCCTCTGTTATGTGGGTGTCTCGCGTTTGCGTAAGCATTGCTTCATGCTGGAAATTGAACAGTGTCCTGCCACTTCAGGGTCTTAATGTCTCGTTGCTACTTTTCTACATTCCCCTCCGTGCTCAGCTCCTGTTCCCCACCTACTGCACATGGCCCACACATCCTTATCTCTTGCTTAAAAACTTCGCTATCCCCTCTTTAATCTCTGTGTTCGGTTTCCTCCGTTTCATTTATCGCCGCTGCTGGGTTTGGGGAGGTACACGCACAGCAAACATAGGTCAACGGAGGCAACGCCCTCCCTAATGATCACTATGCAATATAAATGAGTCGAACAACACAGGAAAGCTCCCCACATTTGAAGGACACATGAATAAATTATCTGTGGAGATCGGCCTCGGTGCAACACAGCTGAAGGCCGGGAGGGGCAAGATGTCCTCGTGCTTGTTCTCAAGGCAAGTTGATGATGGGTTGAATCGACTCCTGAACTCTTATTGGAGCTCACGCAGATGTCCCACGACATGATGCTCCAAGTCTGAGAGAGGCACATCAACTTCACTCGCCAGATATAGAGTGAAGATGCAAATGATCAGACTTTGAACTAACACTGGTCTGAGAGCACTGAAAACCTCTCTGGCTTGCTCCCTGTGCTCACTTCTGTCAAGGAGCTGCAGAGTGCATCCGGACGAGAGGGCAGGAGTCGTATACTGTGCCGGAAAGGCTATTTTCTCCACAAAGTACCAAAATTCAGCTTTCTTGTGCACAGTGATGGAGGATCACATAATTTTCTATCAAAGAGAGAATGGAAAAAATGGCACCAGAAAAGACGGGAGAGGTGGAATAAAGGTTTTTAGGGTGGGAAATTTGGGAGCAGGGAAAAAGTTAATTTAATAAGCAAGTTTGACTTTGGCTGTTGCGATGAAAAATTGAACTCAGTAATGCGTCCACTTGTTTTGCATCTGCGACTTTTATTTTAATGGGGCTTTCAGAAAGAGTAAAGCAATTGGGAACTTTTTTTTATTTATTTATTTATTTTTTTGGACCAAGTTAAATCATCACAAAGGAACTTTTTGTTGTTTTTAAGTCAGTGGGCCGTTCTGTAGTTACTAAGGTTAAGTCACTTTTACGACCCGGTACAGCATCTCTTCAAATGGAATAAGAATGGCTCCTGTATGTGAAAAATGACATTTGAACATCAAAGATAAGTCAACAGATCATTTAGGGAATTTATTTGAATTCTTTTCACATTTATTTCTGGTGGTCTGAAGGCCTGTGCCAGCAAATATTATTGTCTTGTATTATATAAATAAATGACGTGATCATGAGGAGAAAAAAAAAAACTTGTATATCTAGTTATGACATTTTTAAAGTTTTAACCAGCTTCAGTTTTAAATGAAGTCTGGTCAAATGTTGACCAAAGATCTTAAGCTGGTCTTTTTGACCCATTTATTTCATGACTTCTTTTACAATAACATGGTTGATTTTGCTTAAATATCTACCATTTCCTTAAAATATATACTTTTTCTTTCCCCCCCACTTAACGCTTCATGTGGTGCTTACCATAAGATGCAGCACTCGAATTGGAGGAAACTGCATGAAAATGTTGATTTAACTTGTGAAGTATAGCATGTTTATGCAAAGCAGGGTTCACAGGGAAGCGTTGGACTGAGGGGAAAATTATCAGATATGAGTGAGGGATGGATTTTAAAGTCGAGGTAATGAGCAGCAGTGCTGTAGAAAAATAGCAGGAAAAGATGAGTTGAAACCCTTCAATATTAAGCAAATAGGAAATAGCAAGAGGGAGAGTATTAAAACAGCAGCTTGGCATTAAAAAACATAAAACCTTGTTTATATTTCTAATATAACGGCATTCATCACATTGACTGTATCCATCAGGATTTTGTGAAGGTGATTGTGGGAATCGGAAGTGAAAAGCCTTTACTCCTACAGTGTGATAAACTGAAATCAGGTTTAGTAAAGGGGATTTAAAGGGGGACGACCGCGGCTTTGTTGCTGAGCAGGTGAAGTGGTTTGGATGATTCAGATGCGTCGTCGTACTGCAGAGAAGGAAAATCTGAACGTTTCTCTTTCTAGTAGCGGTTTACCTTTAAACTCTACTCATCCGTTTTATCCAACATCAGCTATGTTGTGTAACAAATCACTTCATTGCCAAACATGTTTTCCTTTTTCCCCCGTTTTCCCATCTTGCTAATAACTTTTGTTTGCAAGTGAAATTTTCCCTTTTTTTCCTATTTTTTTTTTTCCTGCAGTTTTACATCCGACTTGTCCATGTCCATCTGTCAGCCTCGTCTGTGACGATTGTCATCCATTTGTCCATCAGCCTCCCAACAATCCTCCCTCCCTTCTTCCTCCTCCTTCATGTTTGTCTTTCCCCCTCCTCCTCGTCCCACCTCGTGTTGCCATAAAAAGACTACAAATGAGGCCATATCTGACGGTTTCTGTCTCCACCCAGTGTTCCTGTTTTTTTCGCTAGACTGTAATTCGGCTCCTCATTTCTCTTTTTCGCTTTTCCTCCCCTCGTTCTTGACTTCCCACTGTCGTGCTTCTCCAAAGAGAGAAGCACTTACATTAGCGGCATTTCATCATTTTTTTTTTCTTCTTCTTTCTGCATTTGTCTGAATTTGAAAATCAGTGATCTCATTGTTACCATAAATCGGTCGTCTCTTCCTCTCACGATGTTGTCGGCGTTACTCGGATCTCTCCGTTTCAACATTCCCGCCCCTATAGACGTGTCTATTCCATTTCTTTAGTGGGGCACATTTGCATGAGCCACTCGCGCATTAATGCTGTTTAACAAAGCAACTGTGGGGTGTTTGTCTGTGAAAGCTCCTCATCCCTCTGTAAAATAATTTGAAAATGGGTTGATTCCTAATTAGAGGAAGGGTGTTCGTCTTGCTTTTCATCATAAAAACATGTTCAAATGCACATCATAAACATCCCTGCACCCCACTGTTTCTTTTTATCGGTAGGTTCATCGTCATTATCGTTCATTTTCTTAATTGTCATCCCAATGTCAGTCACCAGACTAATCAGACGTTGGAGGTCGGCTTACTTCATATCAGATGCTTGAACTTCTCATTTCCTCAACACCATTGGATTTTTAAAGCCTTTAATTAAACTTATGCTTCTGCATGAATATTTTACTATATTTTATACTTTGTCAAGTTCTTTAAAGTTGGAGGTCAGTGAAATGTAAGATTCCTACCATTTGCATCAAATAATTTCCCTTTGGGGATTTACGAAGTGTTAAAGACAATTGAAAGATCTCGGAAAGACATTACTATTGTGCTGCAGGAAAAAAGATAGAAAAATGAGTTTAAAGGCTAAACTCTGGAATAAATGAAGGAATACATCATTAATCCCTAAAAGGAAGTTGTATCTGTGCAGTTTAAAATATTAAGGAAACCAGGAAGAGGAATAATACATATTTGCAACACAAAAGGTTTGAAATCCCTGGTGATCACTGGGAATACATAAGTGTTTTCATTGTAGCATGCCAGTAAGTGAGCTGAAGACATTATTCAGTGTTTGCAACCCTGCTGGGTGAAGTGTACGTACACTCTCACACACAGGTGAAGGCCACCAGCTCAGTATCCAGGATGCAGAGATGCTCCTTCACAATGAGGGTTACACCAACTATCCTTAACGAGCGCTGCGATCCCTCGTTTACTTTTGCATGTGTAGCCTGACAGAGGTGGAGAGGCATCAGTCTAAAACATGTTCTTGCAGGCATGCTTTCATTTCTGGAATTCCTGCTGTGTCCAAGTCAGCCATCCAAGCTCATCCATTTTATTGCCAGATCTTGCATTCCCCATGATGATCAAAGGAGGAAGAGAAGAGGAAGAAAAAATAGTCTTTCTCCTCGCTTTGTGTTTATCTTGCCCCACATCCCACATCTTTTGAAAGCTGTCGGCTTTTTTTTTTTTTACATGTAAACAACTCTCCTGTTGGAAAGGTTATTGTTTACTGATGTTTGAGTGCCGAACGTTCTTGTACGAATCCTTTTGAAGAGCACCACATCCAAACCAGCATGTACATATCTTCCAAAAATATAATTGTGTTAACAAGGATAAACATAGGCTCAGTCTGTTGGAGGAAACGACACAATAAAACCTAAAATGCAGCAACAGGCCGATACTAGTGTGGCGGCACACACATCCTTTTTGAACATTAAGTGTTACATTCGTTTAAGGTAAATGGAAACTCGGTCAACTTCCCCATTAAAAACAGTCCTCTGTCACACTCACCTGCAGCTGGTTCACGCAGGGTCTCGTGTTGCTGCTGTCGGATGATTCAAGATGACATCTGCTGGGTAACGATCAGCTAAAGGGTTTTTTTTTTTTTTGTTTTTTTCCCTCGTTTGTTCCAATGAAACATCATAAATTCTGTGTGAAACAGTCACAGATCGACAGGTTTTTGCAAACAAATGAGGGATTTTCATTAGGTAGACAGTGAAATATGAAATAAATAAAAGCTACAATAATTTAAAAAATATGTACATACTATATACAAGGCAGAACCACTATTTACAGACATTGAATATATCACATAACTGCAAAATGGTGAGAACATGCAACAGCTTGAGAAGTCAAACACTCCAAGGACAAACCTTGATTCATAAAGGGACGTAGTTGACTGAAAGCAATTTAACTTGTAACGTCCAGGTGTTGGTGGAGCAGAGACACGTGTCTGAAGGCCAAGTGGCTGCACCGCGGCGGCGAGGTGCACACAAAGCTGCACAGAGCTGCACACTGACAAACCAGGGTGTAATTTCCACAGAAATGATCTTTGACTTTGAGAAGGTCATGTGTAGTGCTGCTCTCAGCAGGAGCAGGCTTACTCGGGCAATTTTTGTGCACGGTGTGTATTTGGGCAAGTAGGTATAGTGCCATTTGGGCTTTTGTGCTAAAAGAAAACATTAAGGTCATTGCGTGTACATGCACTTTCTCTCTCCCCGCTCACACAAAACTATTGAGTTAAACCTTGTATTAAGTGCAAGGCGATGCTCTTCCCACTCCGTTTCTGCCACTATTTACTGATGGGAATTATAGGCCCAAACTGGTCCACTATTCCAAGAAGTGACATTTTTCTCAAGACTCTTTAGTTTTAGAAAATATCTGGGGTTTTCTAAGCCGCTGGTTCTCAGCGGGTCTGGCTTCAGGACCCACCATCACCCCTAAAGACAAGCCAAAAAAGCAGGATTTTCAAGTTCTAATATTTATTTCTTGAATTGATGGTGCAGTTTAATCTTTGATTCTAAAGAATCAAGTTATTTCATGCACTGTTATGGAATAAAGTGAGAATTCATTCCAAACATACTCCAAAAAGACTTCAGCTTTAGCCGGATACCCTCTCACTGAATGCAAAACGAGCACTGTACTGACAAAACTATTCAGTCACTTAAGCTTTGCACATAACGCAAGATGAGTTTTTATGTACAGCGCAATTCAACGAGCCGATTCAAGTGCTTTACAGAGGCACTTCAACAGCCATTTTTAACGCTCATCCAGTGTTTTCCTGCAAAGTATATTTAAAAAAATAAATAAATAAAAAAGTGCAAGAACAGAGAAGTGGGTCTGAAAAGACTGGTTGTTGGTGAGTAATCCAGTCAGCTGTCTTAAAGCGTTTGCTCTGCAGACTGAAACTGTCGGCATCTCCATCACTATCAGATTATCCACAAGTTAACCTTTTATAGAGTAAAAGGTGTGTGTATGTAGCACAGATGCTTTTAACACTTGGATTAAATGCACAAATTGATGTTGTCATTTAAACAGTCACACAGAACGTTTCCTCCTTAACAGGCTTCATAAAAGGGACTAAAATGTCTCAATTCCACTTGGATATGTCACCTTTCCATCTGTATATTTGTAATTTGATCGGAAACATCAGTAAAAAAATGTTTTTCTGCACAGGAGATATGGACTCCATTTTTTTTTTTTTTTTTTTTTCTTTTTAATAAATCAAGTACTTGTGTTGAGATGTCCACAGTTGAGCCTGGAGCGGAGACATAGGGAAAGACCAAAACCGAGCGACAAACAGAAAATGGACAGGGCACCGAGTAGAGCCGAGTAGCCCCCCCAGAGATAGAGGAGAGAAGAGAGAGAGAGAGAGAGAGAGAGAGTAGAGAGAGAGAGAGAGAGAGAGAGAGAGAGAGAGAGAATAGAGAGAGAGAGAGAGATAGATATATAGATATATATATATATAGATATATATATATATATATATATATATATATATATATAGTATAAAAACACACAGGGTGTCGGCCTGCGGCACTTGGCCTGGATATGATGAACGCCAACAGGTGTGTTGGTAACGTGCGCGTCGTCGAGGCCCCTGTGCAGTCTCATATTCCCGTCATCTGTTGTTTTCCAGGATCTCCTGCCTCCTGTCTGCTACGTATCATTCCATTTTCTATCTGCTCCTTTTTCCATCCTCTGCTTCGTTTTCATTTTTCCCTAAGCTTGTTCTCTTTTGTAGTTCCCTTTGTCCCTTTTTCTCTGTCATTCTCATCGTTTCTCTATGCACCCTCTTCGCTCCTCGTCTGCTTTGGATCATTTGTTCTGCAGCTTCACATTTATTTCCTCGTTATTCTTCACCCTTTTCTTCTATTTTACTTCTTTCCCCCTCACTTCTGGTCTCATCTTGTTCCTGATTTTTTTTTTGCAGGTTTCCCCTCACTGTTCCTGGTCTTTTATTTTCATCTTGGCCTCTTTCACCCTTCTCATTATTGTTCCTTTCATTTCTTATATGGAAATCTTATTTATCTCTTCCTAGTCCTTCATTGCTCCATCCTGCCGGTTCCTCCTGAACTCGTTCATTCTAAATCCAATTCACCCCCTCTCTACTTTTTTTATTTTTCTGTACACCTGATCCCCTGTTTCATGTTTGAACAATATACTTTCTTTCTTTTCTTTTTTTATTTATTTATTTTTTAAAGTCTAGTGCTACCCTACTCGTCATTGTTTTCCCTGCCTAGGTTGAGGCGTTACATTCGACTATTCACCATGTTTTCACTGTGCATTTTGAAGGTCCTGCTTTTTGCAGCCACCCCTCTCTTTGTGCACATTTTAAATAATAGCTGTTTAATCTGAGAACGCTTCCGGTTCCGTGTGCCACATTAGGTCCATTTCTCCCAGTAGGAGCTCTGATGCTTCTTGCCATCCATGAACTTTCCGAGGAAACTGGGGCCCGTAATCAATTCCTGCTCCGCATCAGTGTGTTTAAGTTTGAAAACTTGATTCCTCCTGAGATGAAAGATAAGTGTGAGGTTTTGGTTCAACTTGTAACTCAACATGAAGCTTTAGGTCTTTTGTTGTTGTTGTTTTTTTTTTAAGCAGTGAGATGATTTAAATTGTGGCGTAGCTTTTTAATATAGCTATCAATCGACTGGAGGTGTATTTATAGAAATCGGCTAAGACTAATTTTCAGCTGTTACCCGGTTACTGCTTGAGTGACAGCTTCATTTATTGGTTTCGGGACACCAGGAGTCTGATCTCATTTTTACTGGAAGAATAACGCTGTCGACATGAAAGAAGACTAAAAGAAACTGTTGTTACATCCGTGGTGAAAAGGCTCAAATAAATGATTAATTTAAAAGATGGAAGTCAAAAGTTGAGTATATGACGATGATGATGATGGCTACTGATATTAAATTTACGGTGGTTAAGTGTTAACCAAATGTCAGATCTGGTGGTGTGGTACTGTGTTCAGACAAACTACCCAAGCTGGCTTGTTTTAAAGACCCATTTTAACGTTCTGACCTTTTCTTCCTCCAAGGCTGAACAGAGGAAAGCCAGACTAATCAAAGCATCAACCTCTCCCTTATTTTCTCGGGCAAAGTAGCAACTTTTAATTGGTATAAGTGAAAACAGCGGCGAGTTTCCTCCCGGAGCGTGGCTGCAGAGTTGGATTGGCAGACAAGCGACACTCTGCATGCTGATGGCAAAGCAGGTGCCCCGGATTATTTTCACTTATAGTTGTCGTGAAAGACTCCCGTGTCCTGCAGTGGTCCTGCGTTAGTATGACGGGTGTCTCGGCATGTCCGCGTTTCTCAGACCTCGACGCCGGCGAGGCCGTTGGAATGCAGAGCGGCTACCTGTCTGTTTTTACAGGGTTGTACGTCGGGAGGGGGGTCGTCTCTGTGCATAAAAACGAGCAGATGACTGAAAGGGGGACTTATGAATTAATGACAATGGATTAATTGAGCGTGTTTGAGAATTCGAATCCAATTAGACAGAACTATGACTCAAACAGGCAGCTGATTCCCAGAGCTTGATCATTTTATTGTATTATTAATGGATAAATTGCTGCATGAACTACAGATACCAAGTGTATATGATGCTAATAAGTGTGCTTGTTTGGTCTTGAAGGCACTAAAGCAGTTGGCTACCACAATGTGTTTTTTTTTTTTTTTTGTACCCGCAGTTCAACTTTTTCACCCTCCACTGTGCTGACCAGTCCTTGATCTCTCCTCTTCATCTTCCTGTTTGTCTAATCCGTCCTCCAGGCCGCTTTCGTCCATCCCTCATTCTCAGCCAACCCTTCATTCTTGCTTGCCGCCTCTATTTCACTCATTCCCTGCCCTCACCGACCCACACAACCCCTTAAAGGAGACACACGTCTTTTTTTTTTTTTTTTGTCTGCTCCTTTTGGTTAATGCTGTGTACACTATTTTTTCCAGTGTGGTGCTGGAGTGCATCAGTCGTGTGTGTGTGTGTGTGTGTGTGTGTGTGTGTGGGTTTCATGGTGCATCTGCATCATTGTATGCACTTGTATCCTTGTTTCTGCGTGAGTGTTTCGGGGGGTGTTTTATCAGCTCTCGCAGATGGCCCCAGCCTCTCATCCATCGTTCCAGTGAAATGAAGAGCCCTCTGAAGAGTGAATGCCGGCAAGAAGGGAATGGACACGCAGGAATGGAGAGATGTAGAGAGTGAAGGATGATGACGCACCGAAGAAGGGAGAGGTGGAGACAACGGGGGACGGCTGCTCGGAAACGGCGAGAAAATAAAATGGTGATCAAAACGTGGTTGGGAGGTTCGGAGAGATGCCACCAGAAGCGGACACTGTGGGGCTTGTGTGGGCTTTTAACATGAGCTTGAGTCTTGCACTCATGATTTCAAACCAAGTTGTTGACATTGCTCCAATAAGCTTGTTAGACTTGGCAGTTTTGGGTGACAGTCAGTATGTATTTTCTTGGCACCTGGGCCTTTGCAAGCGATATTTTCTTTGGTCAACTCGCTTTGAAGGTTTGGTCACAGCTGGAGGTACGTGAGTGCATTTCTGTGACTGGTTAATGTGCATTAAATAGACGCTTTTCAAATCAGGACACGGAGTATTTACGACATCACACGCAACGGGGAAAAAAATGAAAGGAAAAGAGACGGCAAGCGAGGTTTTAACTGGAAGGGAACACGCGAGGATGAGACGAGGTGAAGGAAGCAAATTTGTGCTTTGTCAAAGAGCCGGCAAGAGGTGAAATGAGAGCCAAATCTGAAAGCAGTCTTTAAACAACCAGTCAGAAAAGCAAATGGACTTTGGGCTAGTGAGAGACGCACAAAAATATGGTAAAAAGGTTAGGAAGAGTCTTTTTAAAATCACCCAGCTATAGAAAACTGCATCAGTCTAATAAGAGGATGTTTTTGGTAGTCTGGAGGTGTGTCCACTGAGAAAAGTGATGGATTTGGGAAGCCCACAAACTGGGAAATGCTTCTAACGAATCCCAACTGCTTGACGTGAACTCAGCACATGTGCCCTGCGGATGTTAAGTGCTTTGGCTACCTCCCAGGAGGAGGTTGGTGCTATCAGTTGTTGCACCTTCCTTCCACGTGGCAGATGTGTCCCGTCTCCGTTGCAGTCTTCGGCAGGGGAGGAAGAGGGTCAATCGGGGCCACAAATGAGCTCTTTTCTGCAGCCATCTCCAGTAGGTTTATGAATCTTCATCATCAAGCGTGCACGTCTATAAAGGGAGAACCTTAACTAGCTACCTGTTGCAGGTGAAGACGGAGGGCGTGAAGCAGTAGTCGGAAGCAACTGCATCGGCGTTTGCATTTGCAATCATTATTCTGCCCCGTTGGATGACTTCACAAACGTCTCACACAGAAATCAATAAATTGTTTGAAGTCCTCCCCTGCAATTTAACGTCGCGCAGTTCTTTCAAGTTGTTATCATCTAATATTTTCCGGCAAACCTCTATACTTTGAATCTCTAAACCAAGCACCACTCTTCAGACCACAGAAAGTGTCTCTATAATCATGCTCCTGCTGTTGTACAGTCACACAAAACCAGTGGCGGGTTTAGAGCGGCATCATGTTTTGGAAAAAATTAAAGTCCAAGCAAAAATACTGCCAAGAAATAAGCGTTGAACCCAGCTCTTATGTATCATTGGAAAGGTAATGAGAAGGAACAAAGGAAGATAATTACATATATTGGACAGAGGGGTTTAAGACTTGTTTTAAAAAACATTTTTTTCAAATTAATTTTCTCCATTTCAGTGATTCATAGACGGCATCAGTCTAAATGAGATGTAATGGTTTGGAGTGTGCAGCATGGTGTGATTCATGGATGTGCGTTTCAGTTTTTATTGGTTTAAACGCATTCTTCTGAGCGTTTCTGGGATGAAGTCAATTACACTGAAATTACACTCACATTAGCAATGAGAAAGAATTTAAAATTTGACTAAACCATTTTTTCATCCTACGTGGAATGTATGTCAGACACCGGCTGCACGAGTTGGATGTGTCAGATGAAGTAAGGCAGATTAAATTTATTTTGTTCACTTCCTGGACGTCGTTTTTTTTTTTTTTTTTTAAATGTGCGTTCTGTGATGCCGCTTCGTCTGTCATATGTGAGACTTTCTGCTTTTTTTTTGGTTTTTTTTTTTTTCATTTTTTTTTTTTTTTTTTTTTTTGGAGTTAAATCCTCCAACGCATGTAGACTTGTATCATTCCTCCAGACTTCAGCAAAAGCATTGATCAAGCTTTTTCCAAATATCAGAGAAATAATGAACTTCTCGCGTCGACGCTAGATGAGGCGGCGAGAAATCAATTAGCTCTGCTGTCAGCGGCTCGACTTTGAAGAAGCAGCCTGAGCTACAAAAGGATTCAACAACAAATCCAACAACTGAATAGATAACTTTAGGTTTTTGGCTCCAGCTCTGCAGCGACATTTGTTTTTCCTTCTTTATAACCCCCCTACCCCCCAAAAGCTCCTTTGCTCATTCTTTCCTGCTCTTTGTCTGCATTAGTGTACTTGCCTCTGGCTCACAGGTTGCCGACTTCTCGTTTTTCATCACAAACAGGCTTTCTCTCTTCACTTTGAAAAAGCATTTCTCTGTTTCACTTGCTTCAATCTGCATGTGCCACGTCCTCATTTTCAGGACAAAGTGTGCAATTTGTCTAAAGGGGTGGGCGGGGAAGATTCCAACAAAATATTTCTGTAATTGTATCACATGAGGAGGTGAAAATTTGAGTCCAAACTTTTGGGGCATGGCGCAGAGATTTTGATTTTAAATGGATGTCTGACATCTGCAACCTCACCATTTAGCTAAAAAAAAAAGTATACGCCTGATGGGCATAAAAGCGCCGATTCTCCAGAGTAGACGGTCACTTTTGCATCGGTTAATTGTTTTGGTCACATTTTTCTTTCCTGCAGAGCCTTTGTGTTGCAGCATGATCATGACTGCAAAACAAATTGTGTTAAGCTGACCTCTGTGACACGGTGTAAAAAAAAAAAATGCATAATAAAGCCACTCACTTGGCTTTATTATTATTATTTTAGCACTGGCACCCTGCAGTTTATAACAATACTTGAAACTACGCGGCTGTGACCTCTGTTTACTGCAGGGAAGACGCCAGCTATTCACAAGTTTATATTCATGAGCACAGCGCCACCAGTGCAAAAGCGAAATATCCCTTTTGCCTTTTGTAAAGAAGCTTCTTACTGTTTTTCCTCTTGTTGACTTGAGGACCCGGCTGAAAGGCCTCGGTGGGTCCGACTGTCCTCTCACAAGAAACCGCCTCAAGTAGAAACTGGAACCCAAGTCTACATTCGAGGAAAAATGTCACCTCCAGTGTGAGCGTGTGCATTTGAAATGCCATGTTGACGGCTCTGAGGTAACGAGATGGACCTGCTCCAGTGTTTGCATTTTAAAAGGAAACATCTTTTCGTAACTGGCTGGCTGTTCTGCATAAACGCAGCAAAACATGAAATGGAAACACAAATGGAGCGGAATTAATTCCACTCAAGTTTCAATTCACTTGTGCAGCACCAGTTCATAACCGTCATCGGAAGGCACCTTCCACGGAGAGGACTCTGCTCGCAGGGTTCAGCACAAGTCCAAATTGTTGTCCAATTCACTTGTAGTTCATGCATATTCCAGTTCAATCCAAAGTCCCTGTAATGCAAGTTTATAAAGGGCCTGGCAAAGGAATCCATCAAATCCCTGCTTTGGTTCAATCTCCTAACCTGAACAAGCAAACATTGGAGAGGTTTATTTATTAAAAAAAAAAAACCTGGCTGGGGAGCTCAAAAGCATCTATCAAGACCAGGCTCAACGATTTGGGAAAATAACTGAGTCCAAAATATCTGCTCATGTGTAAACTTGGGGAAAAGGCTTTCGCCAAAAAAAAAAAAAAAAAATCAAACATGTTCAGGGAAAGTCTTCTTGTAACATTTCTTTTGGAGCGTCTGTGCTGGTCAGCGTGGTGATGTTGGGTCGTACTGACAGCAGCTGTCTGTGCAGCAAAGCTTTATGGCCAATGTGCTATAATAACTTGGCTGAATGGTGACATGTGAGCATAATGTCACTGACGCTGCCGGGCAATGAAGTCACTAAACTGACAACATCCTAACATTTAACACATGACAGATTATCGACTGCTGAGGCAAGAAATGTCACACAAAGTCGAGTGCGATCATTTAATAACCACTTCTGCACATCTAGAAAGAATTCAGAAGGCATTTCTGCAGAGAAAATGCCCTTGTGTGGCTGTTTGAAGGGTGTTGATGTGTTTACACTGGGGGTTGGGGGGGGGGGGGGGGGCACGCCCCGGCCCGGCCCGGCCCGGCCCGCCCCGGAGAAATACCCAGTTTCCTGGCAGGTGTTGGAGCTACAGACTGATGTCTGGAAGAGCTCTTGAACTTGGTAGGTTTTTAATGTGGCAGTAACTTGAGTTGTTACTGGCTGGTTAAACGTAAAACCCTTGGTGATGCTCGACTCAGACGACTTTGGTCCACATCTGTATAAGAGCCTTTATGGCCACCAAGGTTGGAGCCCAAGTGCTGTATTGGTAAAAATCCCGCTACTCTGTTGACATTCATATTGAAGTTGTATCTGATTTTTAGGAATTTTACCAACCGATGCCTCCTTGGGACCATTATTTTCATCCTATCATGTTCTCTAACATGATTGTGCACACAAGATTGGAAATGTATGCAGCTCTTTAACGTTTTTTCAAAATTACGTTTTTCGTTTTTTTTGTAATGGGGATATATTTCTGTATTTAGTTTCTTTTCATGCAAATTGGTGGCAGGCTTTTCTTTTCTGTCCTTTTTTATTAAATCTTTTTGATTAAGCAATTATAATTCACATACATCTATTTACACAATATAGGCTTTGCACAAAAGCCATAATTCACAGGATTTTATAGGATTTTGTTCAAGAACGTAAACAGAACAATAGATAAGTACAACAGTTAGATGAGAACAAACCAATTAACAAAAAAATGAGTTGACTGGGAGACCCCGTCCCAACCGACTGTCCTCCTTCACCCTTCCATCTCCCTGACATCCCTGACCCTCCCCTCCATCTCCCTCCCTCCACAAAGACCCGTAAATGTATTAAAAACTGTGCTGTATATGCTAAGAAACAGATTTCCCAGTCGGGCTTGTATCTGGAAGGTTTAGTACAATCACGTTGGCGTTGATCTGCTAAAAACATGACTTATTCTTTCCAGATGGAGTGCGTTGGTTATGCCCTCCAGCCACATCTTGGACACTATTATTCCAAAATGTGAGAATCAGTTTCTTTGCTATTGCAAGGCCATACAAAATGAAACTTTGTTGGGCCCCGCTTAGTTTCTTGAGGGTTTCAGATACCCCAAGAATATCAAATAGAGGCTCTGACCTGGTCACATTCCCAACAGTTTATTTAGAGAGTGGATCTTTGGGTGTAGTGCGTAACTATGTAGATGGGTTCAGGCCGCTTGCAGAACTGTTGTTTGACGCAGCAAACGGAGCAAATATGGAGATAATGTCTTTGTGTGTTTTTTCTATAGTTTTCCAGGAAGTCCGTCAGGGGCAGGTGTTTCCTTTCAGTGAGGCAATGGCCCTCTGAGTTGTTGAACGCCGAGCTCGCCACCGCAGAAGTACAATCTTCCACACTCGGTCTGGGAAAGTCACATTTGTCTAAAAATTAATTCCTGCAGAATCTGGAGCGGCCTTGGAAGTATATGTCTGTTTTGGAACTCAAGGAATCTGTTATTTATATCTTTGGGTTTCGTGAGTGTTGTCGAGCTAATAGTTTGAGCTTTATCACCAAATTCAAAAGCTGTCTGCTTGGTGGACAGAAATGCTTTACTTATTTTAGCAGATATAATTTGATAGTATTCATACTTCAAAGTTACTGTCGTCCCTATGCAGAGGGATCAGATGGGGATCGGGCATTTTCATTATCAAGTACTTTAATTTAATCTTTTAATTTGGTCATATTTCTGTTCCTCCACAACGCTTCAAATGGGATTCTGCTACCTCTAACATAAGCTTGCAACGCTTCCCAAAGGATAGAAGTGGAGATCCCAGGAATATCATTCTTAAAGGGCTAGATTTGATCTTTTAAATATTGACAAAAAAAATCTTATCTGTAAGAAGTTGTGGATTTAATCTCCAGGAGGTATGTGGTTTATCCATCTGGTCTAAACGTACCGTGAATGAGAGGGGGGCTGTGATCTGAAATCACGAGTATCCAGTACAAAAGGGGGCGCGTTTAGCACCCACTAGGAAGTAGTCTGTCCTACCGCGGGAGTGGTGCACAGATAAGTAAAATGAACAGTCCCGACCTGAGGGTTTTACTATCTTCTATATGTCCAGGATATTTATTTATATAGGCATTTTAGAGAGGTTTCTTGTGGAGGATCACAGTATGGAAACGTCCTCCTATTATGAAATTAGTCTGAGATATCAGGTACTGATGCAATGAATTTATAAAAAAAATATAGGATTATCTAAGTTGGGGGCATGTAGGTTTACTAGGGTGAGAGAGATTTGCCCAATCATTATCATATAACGACCCTCTTTATCTGTTTTTTTTTTTTTTTTTTTTTCAGCCTTTGACCAACACTGCTGCACCTCCTGTTTTAGAGGAGAAATCAGAGGGATAAATCTCTCCTGTCCACTTTGCTCTGAGCCTACCGTGTGATTTAGCATTCAGGTGCATTTCTTGTATTTAAAAAAAAAAAAAAAAAAAAAAAAAAAAA
The DNA here is from genome assembly GCA_014839995.1 of Xenentodon cancila. Classification (NCBI taxonomy): domain Eukaryota; kingdom Metazoa; phylum Chordata; class Actinopteri; order Beloniformes; family Belonidae; genus Xenentodon; species Xenentodon cancila. The sequence continues at coordinate 17,842,738 of CM026212.1, forward strand.
AAAAAAAAAAAAAAAAAAAAAAAAAAAAGCCAATGGTTAAAAATGCGATAACACCATAATAATCAGTTCTGAGCTGCTCTGTGGGATCCTTTTTGTAAGGTCTTCGTGTCCTTCCAACCAGAGGCAACCATTAACAAAACAAAGTACTCAATTCAAAGTCAGTAGCGTGAGAAGTTAAGAGATTAAAACATTAAAAACTGAGGTTACTTCCCCACACCTACTGGCGGCTTGTTGATAACTTCTTAATTGGCTCACTAGCTCTGAAACTTGGCAGCAACATTTTAAATAAGATGTATGGAAACGGACCAAACCATCAAACGAGGGCGCACATGCAGACTTACACACTTGTGTACATGCAAACACATGTGTGTCTTATGTAACCACATATACCAAGGTGTGTATGTATATTTTATTTATTTATATATATATATAATATAAAAACGCACTCTGATACTGTATTGCTTTCCCTCAAAACTCTGCCGTCACATTCGGTCTGTGTTTTTGTGCAATATCCTCTGCTGTGTCATTTATTTATTATTTTTCCCTTGTTGTCACACGTTGCTTCTACAAATGTCTTTCTGTCAAGTTTGAGCTCCTCTTTGTTCTCCGGTTTGTTCTGTATGCTCGCGACACTTCTGTTCTCGGAGCGGGTCCGTCAAATTCCTGGCGCCGCGTGTCGGATACGGTCCCGAAGTCGGCGTTTTTCCTTCTGGTTCTGCTTGTCTTTTTTTTTTTTTTTTTTTTTTTTTTTCTACTTCACAACCTTCACTCACAACCTTCACAATTAATTACTGATTTGTGGGTTCAGTTGCTCAGTTCCCAACATGCCGCACCATAATGGTGACATTTGAAATCTCTACTTTGTCTCTTGTCAGGTTTTCTGATGACTTGATTACTGTAGTTGCAGTGGTCTTGCTGAGATGAATCAAAACAGGATTCAAAATGATTTGACCGGAATAAATATTGGTTCCTTCTGGAAATATAACAGAAATCTGTTGTTTTTTTAATTTCTGTTTCACACCAACAGATCCAGTTGAGTTCTGAACAGTTAAATCTGCAGACTGATTTTCATTATTGTTGTAACGTATTTTGACACGATGAGGATTCTTTAACTTAATCATTGACAGACTGTACATATGCAAATACACCTGACTGCCAGTTATGTTTTCATTATCTTAGTCACATCTGCTACATGCTTTTTTTTCACTAATAAACACTGACAGGAGATAATAGAAATTTCATCAATTTAACTGAAGTAAATGGCATAGAACTGGATTATAATGAATAAATGAATTACATTGCATGCGACTACACTTGAATTGGACTTTTTCTGTGAAGTGCCCTGAGATTATTTTTGATGTGAGTAGGCACCAGAAAAACTTAAATTTAAAAAAAAAATCATGCATGATCTGCTGAATCCGGTTAACAGAAACTGTCAGAAGGGGGACACCGGGGAGTAAAACAAGCGCACCCATTAATGAGGCTGTATTTGTGGCTTCAAATCAGCCGAAAAGGAAATGTCCTGGCGCGGACGTTTGTGTCCGCTGGAGGAGCAGATATTCAGATGGGGGGCCACCGACATTTGTCCGCAGCAGTGAATCAGAACCCAGAATTAGTTTGGACGTGAGGCATAGCGTGTTTACACACCAGCGGGGACTCTTGAGTTCGAGTGTTGAATTTTAAAGTAGGCAGTTTTTATATCGGCATCAAATTGTGTTCTCACATTTTAAAATCAGGCTTTAGATGAGTTATGTCTCTGCAAGTAGAGCAGGATTGTCTTTATGCATGGTTTATTTATTTTTTTGTACAGTAGATGCACTTTTTTAGTTGATGCTCATCATGTCCGCCCCTCGCTGAGACGGTGTTCGTGAACGCCACTCGTAAATCTAGTATACTTCAGAGCAACGGGAACGAGGCTGATCAGAGACCAGAAGAGGGAGAGAGGGAGAGCTCTGAGAAAAGGGAAGAAAATGGAGAGAAAATGCTTGATGGATGCTAAGCAGACAGGATAGTGCTTCTCTTCTCTCTCTCCGTGCAGCGTGGCCATCTGCAAAGAGTGTGATTAATCATCCTGAATCCCCAAACACGGAAAGCCAAAGCTGTGACACTCAAAGCCTGTGTGTTAATATGGCGCGTGTGTGTGTGTGTGTGTGTGTGTGTGGTAGCCGTGCGTTTTATGTCACTCGAGTGCTTGTTTGGCCAGTGCATGTCTGTATTTCCATGCATGCTTTAGTCTGCTGCGTTTGTCTGTGTTTGGGGGGGGGGGGGGTTGCATGCATGTTGGCATTTGACTCATTCTATTTGTTTACTTTTGTGTCGCCACCAGATAGACATCCCCGTGGCAACCACGGATAATGTTAATTAGAGACATGTCCCAAGCGGTCATCTTGACTGGAAGGATAGCTGAGGGAGAGAGGAACGCTGGAGGAGGATGTCTGGGTAGAAAATAGGGACGAAGTCCGTGACGGATAACTATCGCCTAAATTATGTGCCCACACAACTAGTTTGTGGAAACCATTTACTTTGGACGTTGTTGCAGCTTGGACAATATTTTTCATGCTTGCTCTATACAAGTCATAATAGTTGGACTGAGGAACAATTTTGGTCCTAATGAAAACCATAACTCAGGTGCCTTCACAGATGGGTTGCACTGATTAAATGTTTGATTTTATTTTCTTTTTTCTTTAAAGTGCTTTGGTAGCTAAAGCTCGAACAAATGCAGTTAAAATCCAGTTTTGTTTGCCGAGCAGACAGTTTTCCTGGGACTTCTGTTGAAGGATCTCGCACTTCTTACCCAGAGGTGACTTTCCCAGTGAGGCATGTTTCACAAAATAACCAGATCTGTCTGATGGGTGTAGAACTGAGTGGAGTCTAAGGTTTGACAATTTGAAAGCATTGGCAGCTGTGAGAGGAGGAGAGGACTAGATGGAGTGGAAATGGAGAAGATGGATGCCGGATAGACGGCTAGATGGGATTTTCTTTGTTTAGAGAGGAAGCGAGAGTGGTGTGAAGACGCACGCCACTTGGCAAAGTTCCGCAGATCAAGTGTTGTGTTGGGCTGCAAGACAAATAAAGGGATGAAGAAAATCTGCCACGTAATTAGTCAACTAGTTTAAAGTAATCGGAAACCTCTTAGGTTCAAATAAGTGTTTAATAAAGGTGCCAAAAACCGCAGTTCCTCTAATGGCCACTTCAGCTTGAGTGTCTTCCCACAGCTCCATTATTAAAAGGGACAACTTGGAGAAAGGAAACAAAAGGTCTTCTTGAATCAGTAACCGCAAAGAGAATCGGGTTGTTGCAGATTCGCGCAAATGAAGGAGCAGAACATTTGTCTGAATGTTTGTAGCTGCAGAGATGTTTTTGTTTTTGGTACACAAGATGCTGCAAAGCCGGCGAAGCCACAAACGGCTTTATAAACATTCCAAGAGGGAATACTGGATAGAAATGCACAAAAACAAAAAGGTGAATGAAGAGTTTGTCGAAATGTCACAGCGATGCCATTTGCAGCAGCAAAAAGAGACATCAGTATTACGCAGTGTATCAACAAAATACATGAAGTCATCGGACTGTTGGCAGAGCGGACGGGGGAAAGGGCGCCGGCGACCAAAACATCATCTCAGCTGTTTGCAGAGGCACGGTAGTGGCACAGGAGAGGGTGGGGATGGCTGCAGGTGTAGTGAAGTGGTTGGATGGTAAATAACGAAAGCGTGACAATTAAGACGGAGCATGCGGCCGGTTACCGACACCGATTCAGATTTCTGGAAATAAATGATGTGCTTTGTTGAAGTGAGGCTGAGGGAAACCGCGTGGCTCACGGAGGACGGAGTTGAGAGCCCGAGAGAGTGAGTATGATGAAAAATGAGTTTACGTCGTCAGGACAGTCGCGCGGCATCCCTATAAAGCTATCTGCTGCTGGCAGAGCAGAGGGAAAGAGGGAGGGAGACCATGGTAATGAGGGTTTGGATCTTTTCAGAGGAACTCGAGGCCAAAGTGAGCGAGTGTCATAACTTCAGGGTAATGTACGTGTCAACAAGTAGCCGTTTTCTCTCTGCGACGCAAAGAAACGCAGATGGGACTCGGAGCGAGGAGGGGTAAACTGTGGGCAGACTTTTAACTAGGAAGCGGAGTTTATTAATGCCGGTACCACAAATAGTAGTGTTTTTTTTTTTAATCAGTCTGTTCCCCAGGGTCGCTAAATACATTTATTCACATTAGGTCTCAGTATAAGAACGGTAATATAAGGATCCTTAGCCTCAGGATATGCCCAATGAATTCATTTAGGTTAGTTCTTAACATAATATGCATATATTTGTAAGGACCAGGCAGAACACATTCATTATGACTTTGAAGGTGTTCGTTAATACTAAGTTGTTTTTCTTTTTTACGTGGATATCGTTGTCCAACAGCATATCGACAGTAAACACCATTACGTCTCCTCAAATGCTGTTCGCATCAGATCGCCGTCAGTCTGAAATGAAGCCAGCACTTCAAACTAATGCAAATTGAATGACTTTATGTATAAGAAGTCATGGGTCAGGAATATTTTGACATATTTTGCATAAACACAACCATGGTTTTAAACTGGGGGGGGTTCTGGTTAGAAAGGAGAAAGAAGACGGGAACTATGAAACTACTTTGAAGTTTTTCCTTCATTTTACTGCTTTTGTCCTATGAAGTGAGGCCTCCACTTGGACCTAAGAAGCATTTTTCAGTGTTTGAAACCCATAACCTTGTAAAACCTAAAGGTCCTCTGAGGGTGGAGGTGGATGTGGAACACCCCCATGTGGTTCCTGCAGGCGCTCCTTCGGGTTGTCCCCAGCCAGACTCCTTCAGAAAAGGCTCAAAGGAGTAGTTGCCTCAGTCCGCTGTGAAACCCTGGTCTTCCCACTAGAGGAGAGGCATCTTGGTTGTTTGGCTTTGATTGGGTTTCACCAAACATTTGTGATCTCTGATGATGATGATGATTAACCCTTTAGATCCGGTGATGGTGGGAGCCAGTATTAAGCGGTCTGGATCAAGTGTGCCGAATCCGGGGGAAATCCGTTTGCCTGATTTATTTATTTATTTATTTATTTTTTTTAAGCGCCTGACTCCGAGTCGTGCTGCGTTTACTTTGGTCCCTGCACAACATGAGTAAAACGTTTTTAATGAATCTTGCTTCTAGGGCACGAGAATCTGTTTACTCTGTTGGGCAAAATGGGCTTTAAAAAGTTAAAGCTCTGGCTGAGACTGCGAGATTAATTAAAAAATTGCACGTCAGAGCATTACTCACGGTAAAATATGCCGCTGTCATTTGAGAAGCTGGAAAAGGGTGTAAAAGGGAACAAATGGATATTTGACTTTAATAAAAGGTGACGACTGTGTCGGACCAAAATCCACTTTTTTTTTTTTTTTTTTTTTTTTTTTTTTTTTTTTTTTTTTTTTTTTTTTTTAAGAAAAAGTCGGATCAAATTTTTTGTATTTGATGATGAAACGCATACTTGGTGATATTTCCGTTGGAATAGACATTTTTGGAATATTGGAAACGCATGTCGGTCCTGTGTATATTCAGTCGAACATTTAAAAACAAATAATTTTCCTGATTTGATCTCGAGGCGCTCATAACCACCAGAACCCTGTTTTTAGTTTGTTTTTACTTTTGTGTGATTTCCTGTTGCCTCCAAACGGTGAGAACCCCGGTTTCCAACGAGGAGGCTTTTTCTTTTCCACTTAAATTGCGCGCTCATACCTCACGACGTCCTGCTTTTCTCTGATAGACTATTTGCCGCATTTTCTGAAGTTTTGACGATACATTATAGTTGCTGTTGTGAAATATAATTAAACTACTAAAGAGCTTTAAATTATACACGCTTGTAAAACAATCAGTGTAATGCTTTTTAAATCGCACTAATTATACATTTAATATGATCGGCATCACGTGAATTTAAATAATTTAATTATGTAAAGATATAGAAACTATTTAGAGTAAATAAAGGGTGAGAAAAGCGTCAGTAATGATTAAAAAGCAGGACTGTGCTGGTTGGTGGGCGACATGACATCTGCAATCAGTCAGATTTAAAAAAAAAACAAAAAAAAACAAAAAAAAAAAAACAAAGAAATGAGGGTTTAAAAAAAAAACAATCTTTTCCACGTGTGCATAACTGCACTTGTTAATGGATCTGGCTGCAGTTTTGATTAGAGAAATAAATGATAAGAAGAAGGCAAAGATGGTGATGTGTGTGATGTATTACTGCAGTGGTAGATCAAGGCTCTGGTGAGCTGATCAAAGTGCTTTTGTCCTCGTTAGAAAATACACATGCATACACTCATGCAGACGAAGGTGCCAGCACAGGGAGACTCTCAAAATCCAGGCCTTTACACACACAAACACACACTCGTGCATCACATCATCCGTATCCAGTTTCCCATTATCCATCACAGGCTAATTCATTAGTTTCACTGATAAAAATGTAGCTCATTAATTCACTGTTCCTTTGAGAGGCCGTGTGTGTGAGAGGGAGCGCGAGCGACAGATAGGGAGACGGAGAGCAAAATTAGTGGCTGAAAATTAATTTCGCAGTGAAAACTTGCCTGCGTATTATAACGTGCACGTTTGTGGACATGCCTGTACGTTTTCTTTCAGCTACTTAAGAATCTTCTGATTTTCTAAAGCTTTTAAAGAGGGAAGCGATCAAAACGTTGTTGACGATACGGACAGATGTGGAGAAGCGCTGGTTTTGATCTGCAGTGCGCAAAGGTGGATGAAAGGGCAGCTGACTAGTAGGGAAGCACCCAGTCACATGTTAAAGGTGCAGCAGTGACAAAGGAGTGATTTCTTTTTATTTATTTTTTTAAAGTCATCGCTGGGTGTGTTTGCAAACACGCAGATGAATTGGTTCACCGAAATGACCTGCAGTATTTCAACGATGTGGCTTTGAACTGCACCCTGGAGAGCTCTGTGTCACTTTATTAATCTCTGGATGGAGTAAAGTCTGAGAACCCAAAAGCTCCCATCTGCAAAATGATCAAAAAAACAAGAAACAGGGAAAATACTGTGGCGAGAAGGTTACTTGGAGGTACTTTGTGGAGCACAAGTTCTCTCCAAGTCTTGGAGATTCACAGATGTTGAATTTGTTTTAAAAAAAGAAAACAGGTGTTGAAGAAAACGATCCGAAGAGCAACTGCCAGAGGCACACAGACGCACACTTTCCTCCCTTTATTGGTGAAAGGGAAGATGAAGGTAAAGAAAACGAGAAGGGGGGGGGGTTACTCATTGTAAAATGGAGAATAAGAAGACTTGAGGCAGCCGGAAATTGATTTTAAAGTTAAGAAGATTCAGAGAAGGCGAGTTGGAGCTGAAAACGAGGCAACAGGCAAGCAGACACCATGAGGTCTTGAAACGCTCATGCATAAGTGGGAGACATGGTGAAGATGGAACTTATGAGAGGATTAAGTAGGATCGAGGAGTACCTGAGCAGGAGATGGTCACGATGCGCGGTAAAATGTCAGACATGGATGATGTGAAGCTTTGGGAATTAGCTGCATTTATTACTTCATCAGTCATTAAACAACGAGAATGTAAACAACAGTCGCTGTGCACTCATGTCTTGAACACACTGATTAATTAGTCACAAGAAAAGCTAGAACGTGGACTTCCGTCCAATGCAAACTGGCCTCGAAAGCAGGTTGGAGTCGAATAATTATTTAAACGGACCAGAGTGAAAGTGTGCAGTCACAGAGGGCTGTTGGTGGAGCGAACCCCGTCTTGTTCGCGAGCCAGAAGGCAGTATTGGGATATTCTCTAATCCCCTGGGCGTTTTCCACGACATGTAAAATTGTGTGGAAACGCAGACGATGAACGGCGGTCTTTGCTCATCCTGTCGATGGTCGTCCTGCGACTGTGCCGATTTTGAAAGAAGAGTTTTAAGAGGAGAAACACCCACAGAAATGTGCGCCGATTCCTCTAAAGGTGACAGAGGGTTAATGGGGCGGGAAGCTGTTGAAACATAAACGGTTTACGGCCCTGGGTAAGGCAGCGTATATATGTTTTGTTCATAGCATTGAAATGCAAAAATGTGCCCAAGAATCCTGAAACTATGAAATGCATTTTATTTAAAAAAAAAAGAAAAGCAGTAAATGTGAATGTTTGAGTCTTGCCCTTGTGTTTCTCTCCTGTAATGTAGTTTTTGTTTGTTTTTTTTTTTCCCTATAAAAATTAAATCTTGACACATTTCAGCTTCTGAACGCCTCCTTCACTTGCCCTCACCTTGTTCTACGCCAGCTCTCTCTGTGAACCTTCCTCAGCTTTTCCACCCGAGGTGTTCCTCCGCCCATGTTCCTCCCTCGGTTTGTGCTCGGCTCTGAACTTCTCAGCAGCTCGAGCTCCTGCTGTTTGCATCGGGCTACCTCGCGCTCACAGTTGGCTCTTTTGATTTCCACCTCACATTTCTTTTTCCCCTTCAACTTTGCTCCGTTTCTCTGTCTACCATGTATTTTTGATGTCTTTGAGGCCTTCAAGTTGTTGGCAGCGCGGCGAGGCTGGACTGCAAAACGGCCGAACTCTATATGTGCCAGGTGCCGTGTACGAGGAGCGATGGGTCAAATGTGCAGGATCTTGCATGAAAAGAGGAAGTAATGCAACTAATTTTACACGTGGATCGTTTGGATAATGGAAAAAAAAACAAAGATGAAATAAATGAGGGCTTTGGGAAAAAGCCAGCAATAAAGAAGTTAGTTTAATTGCTGTGTTTTCATAGCCAATTTAGCAGTTGGACACCCAGGGATGAGACGTGGACAGGCCGGATTGGTGGGTGAGGACTTTTTTTTTTTTTTTTTTTTTTCCCACCCCCCTTATGTGCACACACCTGAATGACTGCAGGAGGGTACCTGGGATGAAACGCCCACAATGCAGCATCCCATCATCTGAGGTGTGTGCCTACTTGTGCCCAAACAAACAAAAAAAAAAAAGAAGTGAGTTAAGGCTCTTTTTATTCTGTCTGTTTTTCTAGTTCATCTCAATTCTCCTCCATCACCGTGTCTTCCTTCCATCTCTAATTATCGCACTTCCCACTGCTTTTCTTCTGTGAATGACAAAAGCTTCGTGGTCCCACAGGCCGAAACTGGCAAGTTTGTTTGACTGACCAAGTGTCTGAGGAAGTGTTGTTTTTATGTCGTGTTTGAGGTGTGCGTGAGGCCGGATGTCCTTCACATGCAACAAATCGCTCACATCGCATGCATCTCATTAATTTTCTATGGAACGCGACAGGGCGTGTTTATCTCCCGCGCAAAGGGATCTTGGGAAGGCAGCGCAATGCAAATGAAGGGCACCCAAAGCGGTGCCAGTGATCTGATCAAAGTTGACCTTGCTCTCTGCGTCATCGCAATGGAAAGTCTCTAGATTTCCTCCACGTTTATATAAAAAAAAAAAAAAAAAAAAAAAAAAAAAAAAAAAGTCATTTCCGAAATGGCATGGAGGAAAGTTAATAGTTGCGGTTGCAGGTTACAACAGGACATCAAACTGTCTTGTTGACATTCTGAAGTACTGACAGAAAATCATTTCATTCAGACGGCGCTCCTGGACGAGCCGGTTGAATTCTGCACTCCGCAGCATCTGACTTGACATGATGCAGAGAAATATCCCATCTTGTTGGTGCTGAATGTCTCATGCCACATAAAGACCCTAAAGCAGCGAGTGTCCTGAATTAGGAGAGGTCAGGTGATGCAGGTGATCTTCCCGGGCTGCACCAGGTTAGGATGCTCCACTGACATGCGTGTGTGCTCTGTATTTCTTCTGTCCTCTTCTCCAAAGACGCTTGTAGCAAATGGGAACTGTTTGACAACAGTCGGTATTCCTGAGAGAATGATCTGCTGCGGTGAAGCTGGTCATGTTTAACATCTATGGCCTTCTTGGCTGCAGTGTCGATGTGCTTCGATTTATATGCCACTGGCAGTTCTCGCCAGCTGCAGGCAGATGTGGTTTTGCGAGCATCGATTTAATCAGCTGTGGAGATGTCGACCATCTGAATTGTCGAAGTGGTTTTCGGGATCTTATCTTCAGCAAACATTCACAGCTAAGCAGCTGCTCCATGTGTACACACGGAAGAGGTCTGCTCACTTAAACTCACTCGAAAGGGTTCGATTTGAAAGGAATGAATATGTTTTAGAGACTTTAGTTTGGTACCTGACAATGGCTCGGTGCTACCTGTAGAAGCCAGTCATGTGGCAGTAACGTCTGTCTAAACATTTCTCTTCAAAGACGTCTTTTAAAAAATTATTACACAATAGGGAAAATTAATTTTGGTACAATAAATGTCAGTGTTGGGAGATGGATATTATGCTGCACATTTATTCTAACCTCTTATTTAACTTTTTACGCTTCTGTAATCTCATGTTCATTATTTTGATAGCAAATTAATAAAAATATCAAAACGTAAACGCTGATATATACCTATTTTAAGTTGTTACTCTTGAGCAGAAACCTCCAAAAACAAGCCTCGCTAGGAAAGGGTTTTTATTCTGATGGCAACATTGATAATTAAGTTTTAATTGCATCTTTCGGTTAATCGTGACCATCTCTGTCTCGCAACAGAGAAAATTTTCCCTTTTTGTCAGTTCTGGGCGATTTAGTTGGACAGTACGCTGGCTGTGTGCAACTTCAGAGTAGTACAACTTTGTCTTTTGTGTATTTTGGAAGTATGTACAACCCCGCAGACAACGGTTTAGCACTGTGAATGTGATTTTATGAGATGTAATTACGTTAATGTGATGGAAAAATAAACTTAATGTTGTGTGACCTTTTTTTTTTTTTTTTTTTATAAAATGATACAAGGAGGCTGCTGTCAAATTATCCAGATTGAGTTGTTTTTTTGTTTTTTTTTAACTCTTGTTTGCAGTACTTGTTATAATGCACACATTAATTAGATTTTTTTCTTAGTTTCTGAGTTTAAACAAACTCTGAATTTACTGCATGGGATTTTTTCTTTTTTTTTTTTTTTTTTAATATATATTTCTAGCTCATGCGTCTATTTCCAGAAGTGTCCAGAAACATTTCAGTTGTTCATACGAAGGTTGTTACTGTTGTGTACGAGGTGCTGGTGCAACCTCTCCACGCGTCGTCATCATGCCTCATGTAACACACATCTGATGTACAAGTCCCAGTGTTGCACACGTGAATATTGATCATTGAGGCTCCTTAAATATCACGTAAATGTTAAATAACATGGTACATGACGAATTAAAATATTGATCTCCTACAGTTGACCTAAGCAGCTTCATCCTTGTAATTCAGGAGAGGAGTGAAGGTGGTGACTTAAAGAAGCCGTTTAAAAAGGAAACCAGCTTCGAAGTCTTTGACCTTACAGACAAGGGTGAACTTTAAGATGTGCCAGAGGGTGAAAGGGTCTTTACAAGCCAGGACGTGCACTACTTTAGCATTACCCTCTTTCAAATTACTTTGAAGCAAATAATGTTGTTTTATCATCCTTAAACGGGGTCACAATATGCCCTTCTACACCTTCTAGGACTCTTACTGCAGAATAAAACAGTTGTCATTCTGTAAACGATTACAGTTGAATTAAAAACACGTTCCCCCGATGGAGTGGCTCAATCCGAGTGAAAATGTGAAGTATGTAGTAGTATGACATTTTGACGTAACGGCGGCAGAAGTTCAGAAAGCTTGTGACATTGTGAAAATGTGACGGTATCTTCTACTCTTTTAGCCTTAATTGGGGCAAAAAGAGTAACAAGATGATAAAAGATTTCCGCTTCGTTTAGCAGACGTTTCCCTGGCTCAGTTTTGACAGTTGCAACGTGGCTGAGTGTCTTCTCACGCATAAGGATCCAGACGAGTGTGTGTAAGTTTTGTCCTTATGTGAAGTATTTATTTGGGCCCAGCTGCCTGTATTTCAGCATCTTGTTGGCAGTAATATCTCCCCTTAAATCAGCTACTGCGTGATAGGCTGGAGGTCAACCAAAATCTGGACAGCTTGTACACAAGATTTATGTTGACTTGTGTGTCCACTCAGCCCTCCTCCAAAGACGAACACCTTGTAATGCCGCCACAGACATCTGGTCGCTGCTGTCTGCAATGGCTGAGGGATGTTTTATACTGCATGAGATATAAAATCGTCAGCGTTTGTGATATTCACTGTGTTGCTGTTTGCTTCTTTTTTTTTTTTTCCATTTGTAATTGCTTGACCCTTTTTAGCAGATGGGGTTTCAATTTTCTTAAGAGAGCAGAGGATTAGATGCATCTGGAGAAAATAACAGGGGAACATCAGAATATATATGGAGTTGAGATCTAAAAGGAGAAAAACGAGGGTTTTGAGTGACGGAAATCACAGGTGAAGCGCTCGGTAAGGCAAAAGAGGAGGTAGGACAATGACAAGTGGGAAAGGAAACAAGGGCAGATGGAGGTAAAGAGTGGAAATGAGACGGGCGATTATGAAAATGTGAACAGATGAAAATTGGAGAGTGGGCTCTGAGGAGAAGTGGAGATGACAGAATGGGAGATAATTGATAGAAAATTCAGAAGATGAGAAAAGTATGGAAAAGTCAGGAAGAAGAAGAGATCCTCTGTTGCTCATTTAGGTCATTATACCTCCTTCTGGAGCGTGCGCACACTGGGAGGATTAATAGAAGCTAATGTAGTCGAGCCTTTTGATGAAAGGCAACAAGGATCTGAAATGAGGGCTTGTGTGCACCACGTGTGAAGTGCTGGATGTCAGCACTTAAAGCTGGGCTATAAATATGGTTTTATTATGAAGGAGATGCACCTGGAAACACATTTTCGGCCTGGGCATGGAATGTCACCGCTGGTGTTGAGCGCTAAAAAGGCAAGTACAGACGAGAGAAGGGAAGTAAAATCAAAAACCCTGCAAAGAAATAAATCTAAAGGACATGAGTAGAGAGAAATGAAGCCAGGGATGCCCTCGGAAGAGGAGAGGTGGCGTTGATGATGGTTTTGCAAAATGCGGGGGGAGAAAATAAAAATATCGAGCTTGTAAAGAGACAGGAAATGAAGGTGAAATTGAAAGGATGGGAAGAAAATTGGAAAAAGCAGGTGGGTGAAGTGTGTTTTTTTTCGTGGATTCATTTAGTTGGGAGATGGTTGTGGATGGCCAGGTATGCCTTTACTCAAGCATGTCACATGCAGACAGGCTACACCTGAAACCTGGTATTAACATGCTCCTGAGGTGATACAAGTACACAAGTGGGGCAGCATGAAGTAGACAGCTGTGAGCAGGGACGTAGGGAATGTCTGTCAGGTCTGTCAGGTCTGTCAGGTCTCGCAGTGAGGTTTTCGACCACATGGCCTCTATCCTCTTATGGTAGAACGAGTGAAATGTAAAGTGAGGAAAGTGATTGTTCATGTTTTCCATTGCCGTCCTCCCAACCATCCGTAAGACAGTCCAGTTAACTGCGTTAAACAAAGTAGACTGGTTATACTTCCCCCTCGCCGCAAGCCAAAATAGGTCAAGATATTTTTTTATTTTTTTTACCAGTTTAAAACCACCGTTAATTCAGAAGGAATGGGTCTCATTAATTATTTAACACTCGTAAATGGCTTGTTTACCTGAAGTGAAGTGCAAGTAAGTCCCAGAAATGATCTACCACAGGCATCAATTCTTCAGTCAATGCTGTTCAAGGCACCAAATTAACTCTGCTTTCACGAAAAGCCAATAGTATGACTCGGATGTCCTTTCGATCTCTAGAATAATCCAGCAGGAAAGGAAAGATGTACAGGGGGTGCAGCACGGGTGCAGCACGGGTGCAGCACGGGTGCAGCACGGGTGCAGCACGGGTGCAGCACGGGTGCAGCACGGGTGCAGCACGGGTGCAGCACGGGTGCAGCACGGGTGCAGCACGGGTGCAGCACGGGTGCAGCACGGGTGCAGCACGGGTGCAGCACGGGTGCAGCACGGGTGCAGCACCGGTGCAGCACCGGTGCAGCACCGGTGCATAGATTACATGCATTTGCACATAAACTGTGCAGTGACAATAATCTTGCATGTCGAGGAATTTAGATTCTCATTACATTTCGGAACATATTCTCACCTTTTCTTTTGGCTGCTTTCACGTATTTATTGTTGAGCAAAACAGAGAGACTGTGACAGCAGAGACGGCACACTATGCAGATGAAAGAGCTCAAGGTGGCGCCCCTGTGCGTAGGCGGTTTCAGCAATGTATACATCTGGAATAGAAATAAGCATAAAATGACTTGCTTCTCTGTGTGCGCCATGTGAATCTGAGTTGTTATACAGTCTTCGCCAGAAGAAAATTGACATTAAAGCTTGCTGCTTTGCTCATTCGTGTTTTGCAGAGATGTGTTCCATTATTAAAGGAGGCCATCAAGGCTTTCCTTTCAAATGCATGTTGAATTAATATTACACAGGTTTCTAAAGCACCCGCTTTGTTGATATGCCTGTTTGTAGTAGATGTGAGCAAAAACATCAGCCTTTTGCTCATTTCAATGACTGTATTTATCTTTATCTTTATCTGTGTTGTCTTTAGTTGCCATCCTGGTGGTCCTGCTCTGTAACAGCACTTTTACTTCTCAGACTTAAATTAAGGGCTCATGTTGTCCCTCACTGTTCATTTTATCATCTAAAAATGGATTAAAAGATAAAAATTGTGGTAACAGAACAGATTTGTATTTGATGCGTTGCTTTTACACAATGCAGACGTGTATTACATATCTTTTGACACAGCACCCAGTTATGAAGGACGTAACTGAAGAAAACCAGCAGATCGTTTACCCCACTACCCAAAATGATGCACATTAACTGTTATAAAATAACAGAATCAATCCACTTATGAATGTAGCCACATCAGGAAAACGATGCGTCTGAGTTCGGGTCAGAAAAACGGACAAAGTTGTGAAGATCCCATAATTTTTCGGCAACTGGAAGCAGGTTCAATTAAAGCCAAGGTCCCACATTAATGAAGTCTTACAGAGACGAAGTCACAGGAGAGCTTTATTTAAAATGTGTAGAAAAAAAAAAAAAAAAGGTTTGACCATGACCCAAAACATTGCAGGAAAAACCTGATGGGCCACCTGCAATCATCAAAAGAGCCCATTAAAATCTGACGGAACAGAAATTGTGAAAACAAGGCTGCTGATGAGACCACAAATTATCCAGGGACTGCCGCCGAGGCTGGAAGGGAGAGAGGAAGAGGGCCAAGGTTCCTGACTCCTCTTCATTATTTGTTAGAAGTCAGGCCTGACACAACGGGAAGCGGGTCATCACCAACATGAACATGCCTCACTAAAAACTATTAAACTGCTGCGACCACTTTTCTCCTCAGTTCTCTCTCCTCTGTTCTAACTTACAACCCCTCACCCCACCTTAAATTATCCATACAACTTAATTTTAACAATCAACGTGACATTTGTCCACTTTGTTTTTCCCTTTTATTGTTGTTAACGTCCACCTCTTTAATCAGTATGCTGTTGGTTGCAGCTCTCGTACACACGCTTTTGCTTATTCTGGGCATGAAGCATAAAGACAAAGTCTTGGCATAAATATTTGAAAGGGAAAAGAGGAAATGGTGAAAAGAATTGAAAGCAGAATCATTTAAAAAGGCTGAATGGCGTTGTTTGCACAGTTGTTTAAACAGTTCTTTGCATATGAAATTAAGCTGCTTTAAAACAAAAGGCTAAACGGAAACTCAAGGAGCTCAAATGTATAACATCTTAAATGCTATATTTCCTCATAACATGGTATCAAAAATGAAACCATGGTTTAATGCAAGACTTTGAAAAATATAGGAAATATAAATGAAAATTAAGAACTGGATTATTCTGACATTTGAAAGACAAAAATGGGAGGAAAAGTAGCCTTGAAACTGAGTTTATGACTAGGTACTTTTTTTTAAAAAAAAACTAAAAAACCTGGTACACATTTGTATGTTAGATAACCCAAGAGATGCACCTGGTGTGAGTTGGTGTCAGAACCCACTAAAACATCCCTTAAACCACTTAGAGGCTTTTATTTTGACAGTCTTATAGAAAGTTAAGACTTAAAACATGAAACCCCACTGACCCTTACCTCTTATGAGACAAATATCCCTTATTTGTTATTTTTGGACAGTTGGCAAAATCTAGATCACAATAAATAAATTAAAAAATGTGACTAGGCTCCTTTTTATGAGTCATAAACCGTAACCTGGACACGCCCTTCAATGCAAACCAAACTTTTCTGTGCCTTTCTGTTACAAAACAGATGAGTCGCTTTTTCTCTCCTCTGAAACTTTTACCAACTTTTATTTATCCATTTTTGTGTTTAAATGTAGTGAAAGCTGCCGTTACTTCACTAGACCGTCACGCTAGACAGTCGCTGATGCTGCGAGGACGACGTGAGCGCGTGTTACTGTAATGATCAAAATAACGGGCGCGCTGAGTAAATTTAGTGGATGACTACCGATGCAGTCTGTTCAGTCGAGTAGCAGAACAAGGAGCAGCATGACTGACGAGGTGTGAATGAGAGCGGGAGAGGGGGATTAACATTTTTCTTTTGCAAAGCTAATGATAAACGACACTCGTGTGTTTTGCAGCAGTTTACCGAATACGGTTATTAGAGGTAAACGTTCAGAGATGCGTTGCTGACATTGAGTGGGTATGACTGACGCCTGTGTGGCAGCACGTCCCCTTTTCCTGCTGGTCAGGGTTGTTGTTTGGATTCATCTCCCGCACCATCTTCTTCTTTTCTGATGTAACCAGGACAGACCAACGTTTTCTCATACAAAGTAAAGAGTAATGTGCTGTTGACCTGCGCTGCCGCGGGACTGCAGAGTTTGAGTGATGCGCTGCGCTCCGTGATGGGGGTTGTAGACTCAAAGTTGTTGACAGAAAAGGGTGTTGAAGACTTTGAATGTAAGAGGGGAACCACAGGGAGATGAGTGCCGGTAGACGGCTGAGAAAGTGTTGCAGTCTGGAAATATTAGACATGAGCTGGACGCACTCGTTTGTGCACATCAAGCACTAAACGGTGTCCTGCAAAAAAAACAACAAAAAAAAAATAACAGGGGATGATTACCATTAACCAGAAGTGAAGCAGCTACAGTGTGTCTGTGTGTGTTCAGGACAGCAGGAAGTACAACCTGTGTGTTGGATCAATCCCAGTACTACTAAATTATTGGTGTCTCTGGCTCCAGAGTCCAGAAAGAGGGGGGAAACAGGACTCTGGGGAGTCAGAGACAAAGAGGGACAATGACACAGCGACTGTGAGAGAAAAGAAAAGTGGGATTTTATTGTTGAGTTGAAAGAAGCCATCACCTCGACTTCAATTATTAACATGGTACTTGGCTTTCGATTCTGTCTGGTTCTGTTTGTCTTCTGTCGCTTTTCTGCCTACAAGACCTTTTAGAGGCTGGGTTTTGATTCGGTGAGAGATGAAATTGTTGTGCCCATCTTCTGTTGCTGTGGCGTCCTTCTCGTGTATATTCCCGTCCATGCCCAATATTTTACAGGAAAAAATACTGTTTTACTGATTTTATCTTCGGTTTGATGACGAACCGGAATAACTCGGACATTTCAGATTGCACCCACAGTTTTCTGGAATGTTTTAATTGCTTTTCTTGTTTGGAGTTTCCCCTGTGTTAAAAAATGACGACAAAAAACAAACAAACAAAAAAAATTCTTTCCGGTCTGTCATTTCCATGTGTTTCTGCTCACTTAGGTGTAACAGGTAAATATCTGTCTGGCTGCGCGTTTGATTACTGTCCTGACACATGCAAGACAGGGTTGTTTTCTCCTTAATATTCAATCTGCCAACAATATCGACCTTATCAGAGGTTTTTTTTTTTGTTGTTTTTTTTTTTTTTAAAACGTGCAAGCATGTGTGCACACTTTTATTGCTGCCTACCCCAGTTAAATCATTAAATCATGTGCTCATGCTCGAACATTCACATTCATAATGTTAAATCTTGCAGAACGCTTTGTCTTATCTTCTGTATATTGTGTTGGGCCGTCTTTGAGGTATAACTGGATCAGGCGATCACTCGAGGGATTAAACGTGTAGTCGTCTGTTGGATCTGTTAAATGACCAGACAAGACTGCAGATGATGCCAAACGTGAACATGGGCATCATGCCGACGTCAGATTTCCAAATGTTTAAATTTCTTTAACCGTTTCGGATTGTACAGAATAAAAGTATGTGAGTGGGAAACCAAATGTATGTGGGCTAAAATGAATAAAATAGCAGCTGGCAGAACAGAAGTATCAATACTGTCTGGGGAAACCGGAGTGATTCCAGTAAAATATAAGACGCAGATCACAAGCTGATCAATCGTACGTGTACTCATCGGACTCATGTACAAGCTCGCTCTTGTACACGAAGAAGTCATGTGACTTAAGAAGTGCCACATTTGTCTTAACCTTGCAGTTGTGAGTTGTTTTTTTTTTTTTTTTTTTTTTTTTACACAAGTCCATCATGGGTGCACCCATGAAGATGAGAACATGTGAGGTTTGTAAGGTTCCTCTTACGGTTTCAAACGCTTGACAGCCAACAACAAAGCCAGGACGTCGTAGAGCAGATCTGCCTTTAAGGCAAATTACTCATCCTTCTTTAAAATCATCTCATCAAGCCCTGGATTAAAATGTTAGCTGCTTTAGATGCTTTTCTCTGCATCAAACCCGCATGCACCAACACCCCACTGCAAAGTCGCTATTTGGCTTTCGTACGAGTTGACTGAGTAAGGCGAAGAGTGGCGTCGGGGGTTATTTTCTCCCCTGGGCTTTTAAAAGCTTGATGTGAAATAACAGCAGGCACAGAAAACCCCGGGTGGCTGTCAGCCGCTCAGTCACTTCAACACAGCAGTCAGCACTAACGGCTGCTTTGGTCTTGTTTATTTGCTTGGCCTGCAGCGTTCAGGGGTTACGGAGGGCAGTTTTACTGTACAGCCCGTACACACGGAGACCTAATGAGTAGAAAGGAAAAGTAAAGAGTGTAGGTTTTCACCGAGTTGTTGCTCAGGGTGGAGTTTGCAGCTGCTTACAGACCAGCGTGGAAACCAACTACCCGCAGCCTCGTTGAGAAAACCGAAGATGACACAATTTGGAAAATATGCCCAATCAAGAACACTATTATGGTTTGTTTTTTTTGTTTTTGTTTTATTTAAATGGACTGCTACAAGAACATAAAACATCTGATTTACAAGCGAATCTTTCCTTGCTAAAGACTTTTATGCCATTAGTACTCTCCATAATTTTTTTTTTTTTTTCCACTGGTAATTGCAGAAAATATTTATTCCTAATGTGTCCATTTGGTAAATTTAATAGTTCACTGTTTTGTCAATTCCTCTGTTTGGGGGAAGTCATTATTTTTATTTATTTATTTTTTACCACCACCGCTGCTGCACAGACAATAAGCCATTGTTTGAGCGAGGGTGGGCAGAGCGCTTCTTCTGAGATTGAGGTTACATTTAACAATGCTCGGGATGTGTTTTGAACATTTGTCCACAAATAAAATGGATCAGTCTCCGCTGAGTTTTTCTGCCCCTGTTTTTTGTGCAGGCAGAGCTGCTGGAGAGAAGTGACGGGAAAGATTTTTAACATGATGAAGGTTGCTTTGTCGGTGTTACTTCCATGTAAATCCCAGTGAATTGTTCTCATTTCCCTTATTTTTTTTTTTTTTTAAACGGAGGGATTGTTCCTCTGGCGATGCACCTTTTGAAATTTACTTCAGTAACACTTGATGTGTTAATGGTCACAAGCCCTCAAGTCGAGGGGAGTGGGTGAACAGAAATTGGGGCTTTTCACCTTGAAACGCCGTTTTGCTCAGCCGTGGAGGCAGAACGGGTCCAATACTTGCTGCTTATACATTTATAGCTTTGAAGAGTCTCTCTTCTCTTGGTTTCCAATTTAGTTGAATAATCTCAGAAACATCCTTCACCTCCTTGGAGGAGGACATCATTTATGAATATCCCTCCTTCCAAATTTCCGAATTTGAAATGAAAAATACATTAACGTGTGCTTATGAGTGTAATGTAACCTCTGGATCGGTTAGGCGTTTAAAGGCTTTTTGGTTTCCATTTTCTTTTCTTTTCTTTGAATGCATCGTCTGTTTTTTGAGCACACGCAGAAGCACTTGAACATAATTTGCTTTCTCGAACGTCTCGATGGCATGGCTACTATCATGACACATTTTTGATGTTCTGCATGTAGGAGATGACGCTGCTTTTATGTTTGATCACTCAGAACTTTAGATGATGCCTTATTTTTGAATAAAGGAAAGCGGAGACCTTAAGCATGTGCGAGTTGGTGTCTGGTGAGACGTCGTGAACAGCGGCACTTCCTCTTACCAGGATATCACCAATGTGGCACAGCATTGTTAGAACTACAAGTTCTTCTCATCATTCGCCTCCAGCCCTCGAGGGGCTCCATGTGCTGAGACTCCTCTCTCCCCTCTTCATATTTTTGCTCCCTCCTCTCTGCTCTGATGTCAAGTGGTTAGGGAAAGTCAAAATCTTCAGTTTCTTATTTCATGCTCCCACATTCTCTTGTCTTACAACTGCAGGTTGATTCAAAATTTGCTTTACTTTTATCACTGATGTACATTTTTTGGATGTGAAGTCTTTTTCTCATTTACTAGACCGGACCTGCAGTTCAGCTTTTGACAAAAAAACTGAAAAAAATCAGCATATTCATTCATTTGTATTTGTCGTCATGTATCATGCAGACTTGTTGAAGACTCATACAAGCAATACAACCCATCTATACTCAAGCATTACATAAAAATAAGTGTGCACTATAGTCTTTATTTTTCAGCTGACACACAGCCTTATGGAAAGTTATACCTTTTGGATGTTGTATATTACTGACTTTGTCATCATATTTATCGATGTTAAATGCACCAGTGATGTTTGTCTCTCCAGTATAAAACGGCAGAATCACACGTGTTATTAGATCATAACCAGTAAATGTATAGACCAATATGCATCATAAGAAGTTTAAAGCCAGGAGCTAAAGCACAAGGTAAAGTTGACGCCACGTTACAGTTAAAATTTGGGTAATTGGGTTTTATGCACCATAGAATAATCCTGTTGCACTGACACTGCTTACAAACCACTTTTATCGCCCAAAGTGTCATTGCTGTACCCAACTACAATACTAACCTACCGGGCCCTTTCTGCTCAACAAAGTAAACACCTGTGTCCCATCCCGACAAGAAAAAACTAAACAAAGATGGCTATTGACTTCATTCAGTGAGCAAAAACAGGCCCAGACAGAACCATCTTATTTGGGTTTTATGTGATAACTATGAAACTGTACGTGGACTCTCTTGGATTTGGAATTTTTTTTAAATTTAAACATGCATCTATTGTAGTCCAAAGATGTAGTTTGGAGTTTAGGAATCAAAGAGAAAGAAGTCGTCAGGATCTGTAATCTGGTTCAGTCTGGATCCGTTTATCCGTTTCTTGAGTCTTTCTTATTTTTCTTCTAAATTTGATTATTTTGACCAGTTTTAGCCAAACTAAACTTGAGAAGCAGGGAACTAAAGTTAAAGGTGTCGGGGGCAGGAGAATGTTTGTCAAATTGTCATCTCTGCCTCAAGATGCAGCCCAACTTTTTTCTCCTTTATTGGATCTTGCTCTCATCCCAACATTTGTTTTTTGTTTTTTTTTCTTTATTTCTGTGTAAATGAAACAAATGACCAGCCTTCGGCCTGACGTCCCCTGACGTATAATTATTAGCTGAAACCTCAGTTCAGCTTCGGGTCTTCAGAATAGCTGCAATCCAACATGCCCGACAGGCCTATAACCTTGAAATGTAACTTCGGACTGAACAATTTTTTTTTTTTTTTTTTTTTTTTTTTTTTTTTTAGTTTTTTCCAATGTGCTTTTAATATATCTAGAAAAAATGTGTGTTAGAGGAGGAAGGCCAAATCTGTCGTCAATGCCGCTCGTATACAGTACAAACATTCTTCTCGTGTCTTCCAGCGCCATGCAGCAGAATCAGTTGAAGGACGATTAATTAAAAAAAAAAAGACAACCAAAAACAGACCGAGCTTGCTGACTTCTGCAGCCTCCGACTTTGCAACCGCGTAGTGGTTTTGACGATACTGCGCCCTAATCCAATTCCACTCGCGTTCACCTGCTCCCAGCAGTAACAAATATTAGTGTTATCTTCAAACAAGCTCTTAAAGAAAAAAAAGGTGTGGAGGGGGTAAAATAAAATAGATAAGGCATTCCTGAGACGGCTGGCCCCTGCACACAGGGACTGATGATGGTCCTAATGAAAACGCTAAACAGCGTCTCTTACAGTCTGTATAAACATTTGAAGCCAAGTAGTCAATCATTCACATAAAGTGCAATTTACTCTACATATAATTCGATGTAAAGTTGGTCTCCGTGTCATGTCTCTGTGGGACTTAAGAGGTTAAGTGTTTGTTTGTTTGTCTTCTACCAGGTCTTCAGGAGTGGCGAAGGCATGGGTATCCGTCTGGACAGCGCTTCAGCCTTCCAGGGTGCCATCATCTCACCCCACTACGACTCGCTGCTAGTAAAAGTCATCGCCAGCGGCAAGGACCTGAATACGGCAGCCTCCAAGATGAGCCGGGCCCTGGCTGAGTTCAGAGTGCGAGGGGTCAAGGTAGGACGGTCGTGTCAAATACTGTGCCAGCTGCAACGCGGAGTGCATGTTTTCTCTGTTTTGAACTGCGTTTCAGGTTGTGGTTGACTCGTAGGTTCAGAACAGGTTAGAACATAAGGACTTCTTGAGTTGACACTAAAACTTGAGATGGGATATTTACTATTTTACAACAAAAACTGTACAAATGTTTCAGTCAAGCGCAGGTTAATGGTGACGAGGAGTTGAGCTTTAAAGATCGGAGTCAGTTTTTGAGTTGATGTGAAGTGCTAAGTGTCACTTTTGGATCCTTCAGTGCATTTCCTGAACTGTTTTTGCTAAATTTTTATTTTGTTTGCTTTCTTAATCTTGTAATGAGACTGTACACACAGTGGTAGAAAGCAGTTCTAAATCTGATGATGAAATGCAGCTCAGACACTAATGGGTTGTGTTTTTTTTTTTTTTTTCCTTTTCAAGGCTACTTAATTTCCAAAACAGATTAATTTACAAGTGTTGATGTGATTGAGACTTGACACTGTGCGTTCAGTTATTCTTTACTAGGTAAATAAAAGGGCACATGGTGTTGAGAACATGAATTCTTGTTGAACTAACAGATATAAAATTCTTGACCAAATGCCTGACATGTAAATAAGCCAATTAGTTGACTTTGACAAGAACATAAATTTTATTTTTTTATTTTTTTCCTCTCCTGTTTAATTCATTAATTCAACACGTATCTTCAAGGTGACACAAAAACGCCGGTCGTCTTAAAGAGTTGCTTTTTGTGGACACTCTGCCCAGACGATGGGCAAATGCACAAGTCGCTCTAGATTCTGAGGAGTCGATTCCCAGTAAAGTCTGTTTCTAAGCTCAGTGGAATTGAGGTTTTGTTTTTTTGCTATAAATTCCATAGTCATTAATGGCAGCTTGAAATTACACATTAGTTTTGTAAGATGGGTTTTATTGTTTCACCAGTTGGTTAACTGCCCCCACCTGCTGTACAGGTTTAATTGGTCTGTGAATTGATTTCCACGGGAGAAAACTAACTGGACTTCGGTTCCTGAGAAGCTGGGTTGTTGTATTATTAAATGCTGCAGTTCAACTATTCCCCTTTTTTGTCAGCGAGCACTCTGGTCTTCCAGAGCGTCGCTGGTACCGCCGTTTGAATGTCACCAGGAACACGTCAAGAGTGTTGTCTAACAACAAAATCAAAGCTCTGTAAATCCTTTGGTCTGCTCACAGAGATGTGACACCGAAGGCTGAGATCTTCATCTGTCCACAAGTTTTTCTTTTTAATATCAAAGCAGCGCAGTGACGGCAGGCCTCAAGCGGGGTAATCTTTGTTTGGCCGCTCCTACAGTCGTTGGTTTCACTGTAACCTTTATGGAAAAATTGGAACTACAATGCAGAGAAGAAAAAAAAAAAGGAGCCTCTGTTGTTTAGTTTTGTGTGGAATTAACTTTGGCATTTCAGCTCGTTTATCCTCTTTTGTATATACTGTTTGTCCACATGTGCACATGTCTCAAAGGGTGTCTTTATCTACACACACTGCAGACTTTAGTGTGTGTGTGTGCAATGATTTGTTGTTCTGGGGTGTATAGATGGATCGAGAGCGTTGGATGAATGGAGGGAGGAAGGGTGGCACACGAGGCAGATATACCTCTGAGCACCATTTACTTTTATTTAACAGCTGCACCAGCATTTGAGGTAATAATGGCAATTACATTAAATTAAGGTTCTTTCTTTTTTTTTTTTTTTTTTTGAATCGGAGAGGTAAAACTAATTAAAAGCATTTGTCATTGATCACACCAACGTCACAGAGCAGTTGCTGCTTGAATTGATGACTTCTCTCTCTAACAGATGCTCTGGCCCTGCATATCTCTACAACTTAAAGAGAGGGAGGAAAAAAATACACAAAGTGATGAGTGTTAGGCCTGTAGTGGCTCTGAGCATCTAAAGAATGATGAATGACAAATTAGTGTATTGTCTTAATTAAAGCTTTTATCTAATGATTTAAAAAAAACAAAAACTACATGAGCTCTGGAGCGAACGCATACCACCGTAACGCAGACCATCATGTCGCGTCTGCACCTTCTTGTGAAGGTAAAAGGTTTGAAAATCGTGACATATTGTGATGAGGACGTGCATGTTGGTTTGTAATTTCAAATTAAAAGTTTCATAGCTCTTTCTGCACCAAAGGGTGAAACGTTGCTTTATGCTGTGAGTTTTTGTGCTTCACCTGAAGCCAGAAGACCTCTGCAGCTATCTGTGCTTGAGTGGGTGACACACCTGGACCTAAACTGCTCATAACTAAACCCTTCAGATGCTTAAAGGGCCTTTTAGTTATTTGCATCCCTTAAACTCACTTCGGACACGCACAGAATTGTCTAAAATGCATGATTTGTCGTCAATTGGACCAAACAGTGAATTAAACCCAAGACGAGGTCATTTCAGGGGTGATGGGGAAAAGTAACTTTGTTGTCCTTTTAACAATGCTAAAAATTAATAAAATATGTTTTTTTTTTAACTTTCTGCCCCTCGATGGTTATTTACAACAGCAGTGATTTCTTTATCCTTTACCCTGTGACACTTGAATTTAGACATCTCTTACCCATTGTTTTTGCTTTTTCACAATTCACTTTGTGTATCACAGTGCTGTGCATAAAGTCATCGTGACGTTTGTAAATGCACTGGGATTTGTCTTTATATTTATTTCAAATATATATACACACACACACTGATGCAACAATGACAGGAGTCTCAAGTGTCTGGATTTTATTTTTTTTTATTTTGTTCTTTTGTCAGAATATTATTGTCGAGCCAAATTCAGCGTTCCCCACCGCTCATGCTGTCATGTCTAACTCTTCTATCAAGTCTTTTTTTTTTTTTTTTTTTTTTTTTTTTTTTTGTCTCAATGAGCTCCTTGTGTTTTTTTTCTTTTTTTTCCTCCCCCCTATTTTTCACAGTCACATCCCCACATCTTCATCTGTTGAACCTCAGTCTTCCTTTATGAGTCAAGTTGTCTTCTGCTGCTGCTGTGTAGATTCTTCAGCTTCCGGTTATCAGCTAAAACCGACATACTTGCACATATTTTACCATTTAGAAGATAAATTAACCTTTTTTTAAGTCTGTTTTAACATAAACTCTCTTTGATGCTCCCATTTCTGTTGCTAAATTTGATTTACGAGTGAAACCAGTTAGATCAATTGTGTAATCTAAGACAAAAAAGACAGCTTAATTTACATCCCAATTAAGCTCCAACATAAATCTCTGACATTTGAGTGCAAATAAATCAGTGGTCTGCGTTTTCTTAATGAATCACAGCTTTCCTCGTTTTTAATGGCTTTTGTTCCATTAAATCTGAGAGAACCCCACGAATGAGCCAGAGTGATAAACTTACCAACCAATTAATCTCTTTAAAAAAAATAAAAGGAAAACATTGCAAATTGCTTGTCGAGAGTGTAAGAAACACTAATGTACTATTGGTATATTCGCACTGGACTAAAATTACCTCTGGACCTGCAGTAATTCTAAAATTACAAACCGACATCTGTGTCTAGTTGTGGCCGGAGAAGCAAAGTCTGTTTTATCATAATTTAGACACAGATCCAGGAAGTAACTATTATGTTTAATGTTACTTTTGAATATTGATTTGAAAGCATCTGATCAGACACTCGAGCAGAAGATTTCAGTGACGACACCTCACAATTTGAGAAGTGACCAAATTGGAAAATGGCGTATTGACCTATGATTTAAGTTGCCATGGTAACGGCAAACCTAACGGTAAACATAAGCAGCCGCGCGTCTTCGTGTCATCGCCGTGTTCCTGCTGTAGCTGTCGTATATCTCACAAGAGGCAAAAAAGGCGACGTGAGGAACTTTTAAAAGAATCGTCAACAAATCACTGACTTCAGAGGGGATTAAAATCATCTCATGACCTCGGTGTTTAGTAAAGAAGGTAGGTAGTTTGCGGTGAAATTTTCATTTTAAAAATCACAGATATGGCGCATTGGGACGGGTTTAAAAAACGGACCCTTCATGATTAGTACAAATCTTCACAGGTCCCCAGATAATTTTAATCCCGCCACGAATGAGGCATCAGTAAGAATCTGCGTACCGCAAAGCATTCGATTGATTCAAACCGGGCAGACATCTGGAATAAATGCAGAGCCGTGGACAAGATTGTAACCTTCATTAAATATATTAGAGCCACGCTGGCATCACTTGGTGATTACTTCAAATCACTTTTAAACTGTAGAAATTATTCGGCCAAAGCAAATGAAGAAATTGTAGCTTGCAATTGTCCCCATGCTTAATAAATCACATGCATTTTTTTAGGCCTGATAAAGATTTTGTTGAGGGATGTGCACTTGATCAGGTTTTTACTGTGATTTAAATTTTACAAAAAAAAAACATTGTTGATAATCAATTAAACCTGACTTAATTCCCTTGCATTGTACTTAATCTTACAAATGATTTTGTATACATCTGCATGTTGGTGTTTAAAATTACGGCATATTTGTGAATACCTACCCAGTAGACCCAATAAACGGGAATGAAGAGATTCCTTTCTTTTTTTTCATTCCTCTTTCTTTTTTTTCTTCTTTACGTCTGATCTCTGATCTAACCCACATTCATGACAAACACAAATACTTGCTCTTTCTTGTATTAATGCTGCAGTTCAAACAACTAAATCTGTGAACACTGGAAAAGTAAAAGTGAAGAAAAGATAATTTCCCAGCTGGTGGTGTGAAACCCAAGTAAGTTGTTGATGCTTTTGTCCCAGGGCATTGTTTCCCCAGTTCATTTGAAATAAAATAAATTAAAACGTTTTTGTTTCCGGCCGTAGATGATGCATGTGGTGAACGAACAATTACTTGGGCTGCTCTCTTTAAATTACTTTCTAGTATCACACCTTGAATGAGTGAAAGAATTGTCATTGCTGAGGGGAGATAAATTCAGAAATGTACAAATGAGCAAAGGTTTGGGTTTGAGAATAGGTGGCACTGCATCCAATTTTGCAGTGGCTGTACTGCAGCAAGAAAAGATGAACATGCTGAACATGTTGCAGTCAGTAATCATCTCCAGGATGTTGCCTTGAAGCAGGAGTCTGCTGGACCTCTGTTTCCTCTTGAGAAAGTAGTTGCCTTGAAGGATTCGCACGGAGTTGGGAGTGAACATACAGGCTGAAGGTTTTATTCCTTCATCCGGTACGAGGTTATAAGATTCTATCTGAATGTTAGGAAGTGGGGAAAAAAGGTATAGAAGTCCTTTGGAAAAAAGAAAAGCTAAAGTTTTTCTTTCTTTGGAGTTAATGTCCTAAACAAATTCCTTAAAATTACACTTTGAAGTGGAAAAAAACATTCACGTCCCCATCCTGTATATTTGGCACTACTACTACTCTTACCTTGAATATTAATGATCTAATTATTAGTAATCTCTGATCAGACCGCTGTGCAGGTTTTTGTTAACCACTGTTGTTGGATTTGGTATCAGAAGTCGCAGGTTCTGACTTTTTTTAGATTGAAAAGCCAGTTTGGAACCATGTACAATTGGCCTGGTTCCACAATCAACACTTTGTACCAACTCTGAAATTTTTCAGGCGGAAATCTCAAATTTAATCATCATTATATTAACAGACTGCATTACGCTCGCTTTGGAAACCTGTAATTGCATCTCCAGCCCAAGTCCCACCAGGTGCGGAAGTGCACACTGGTTGTGCCACACCTGCCGCTGCGACATTTCAGGTCCATGAGTGTCACGAAGCGGTTTAGAAAGCGTCCCCGAAGCAACTGTCCGGTTTGATCCGTTTTACACGCGGCTGACTGGCAGGACGTCACACGGAAGTTGCTTTGAGAACGTGGGGGGTGGGGTTTTCAAAAGAAAACGCCACAAGCGGGCTCCGACTCTTATGTTGAAATGATGTTAATCTGTGAAGGCTGAGAGTAAATGATTCAGAGGGATTTAGAAGAGATTTGAACCACATGTAAGATGATGATCAGCTTAGAAGTCGAGAAACTCATTATGACAATACCCCTGTGTTTGATTATTCCAAAAAGAACACTACATGACGAGATATACAGTACGTCTTTTAAATGAGTAGTTAACTGCACTCACAAGTTTCAGAAAAGCCCACGGTGGGACCTCAGGGTGACATTGAGATGATGTGAAACCATACCCATGTCCCCCAGAGGGACCTCCAAAAACATTTACTGGTTTGGTTGCCCTATATTTATTATGGAGGGAAACTTGGGGCGGGAAAAAAAAAAAAAGTTATTTAATAAATAGTTTTTAGTCACATTAACCTCAGGTATAGTCAGAGGACAAAGTAACTCAAATTACTTTAATTGAATTGACCCAAGTGGTAGAATGCATGTTAATAGGGCTTTAATTAAATTTGCCATCTCTTTCTGGAGCTAATATGTATGTATGCGGTGTGCAGCTTCTAATGCACAGTCATGAATAGTTAGTCACAAGTGTTGATGTGCATACGAATGGAGGAACATAGGCAAACGGGAGTGGGGTCTGAGGGGATGTGGGAGTTTTTTAATTAAAGTTCTGTACACTCACCGTGAGGGATTGTTGTAATTGTATGCACACGCAGTCGGAAATGTTTGAGTGTGATGTTGTACTGAACGCATGGATCAGTGTAATGTTCCTGCAACACAAGTAACCCTCTCAAACACACAGGCTTATATGGGTAAACAGGCCCAATAAAATGAAGCAGTTTTTATGATTATTATTTTAGACTTCGTCATAGTACATTCCTCCTGTAACTTATTTCTGATCAATATGACTGTTGGAAAATAAAGAATAGATTTAGGGGACATTTTATATCAAATCGGATTTTATACTTGTGGAAACGAGGGGGGAGGAGGGCGTTCCAGGTACGAAGACCTGGAAGATTGCGGTGAAGCTCCATCTGCCGCCGTACATACGGTAACCATCTTGGTCCCTGAATAGTTTTTTAGCTTTTCAGCTGGCCACTGATAAACAAACCGCAAATACGTTGAAAGTCCATCCACAGAATTTGACTGAGATCGTTTTGTTAAATGCACATCGACTTTGTTGGGATCTGTCATCTTCCTGCTGACTTTGCTCATGACGCTGCACCTCTCAGGGTCAGATTTGACTTCATCAGAGTCTTCAACGTCTTGAAATCCCCCAACCTATGTCCATTTGCCGTGAAGTGTCCTCTAAACCTCTTCTTGATTCTGTGAAAGCCGTGTTGATCTGTTGATCTGTCGTCTTCAGCCCTCCTTCTTCTCTTAAACCATTGGAGGTAAAGACCGGAAGCGCACAGGCCTACGAACCACACTGCGTCGCCCCCTCATGTGATCTTTTGCCGTTCTTGGGTTTCCTGCATAACTTTCCTGCGTGCATTGAAATCGGCTTTGAACGTGACTTCGTGAGTTGCTCCCTTTTGACAATTTCACCAGCATCTTTACAATGTTCCTCACACAAGCACGAAATACTCAATAGCACGGAGCGCAAAACAGTTGACCAGTTTAGGTAACCGATTGTTGGCGCTCGGCTCCAAATGAGACAGAAATGCAGTGCACGCAGTTTAGCTGGAGGGCAGCAATTAATGCAGCAGCTCTGCGTTGCGCATGAAGCTTGTGAATGCACGCGGCCTTTGAGTTATCTTAATGTCCGGAAGCTTTGAGGACTAATATGATTCATTGGAAGTGTAAGTTTTCCCCATTAAAAGCAGAACACCTTGTTTAAATAGAAATACTGGAGTTGCAGGCTCTTGCTTTACTAAAATGCAATCATGAATTTTGCCAGTAATTCAGGAGCTGGCTTTTCTTATTTCCACTCAAACATCTTGCAGCCTTGTACCACCGACTTTTTTTTATTTTTCTTTCCCCCGTCCGAGCCTGAGGGCGTACCTGTTTTACGCTCTAATATAAAATTCTATTACAAACCTTCACTCTCCAAATATTAGTCTGAAAGTGTCTCTTTTGCTTTTTTTTTTTTTTTTTTTTTTTTTTTTTTTTTTTTTTTTTTTTTTTTTTTTTCCCCCTTGTTTGCATATATATTTATGGTTGATACCATGTTGGTATAACCGGAGTTGTATATATGCATTTTAATCTGGTAACCAAGGGTGTTTTGTGTGTGTGGGTGAGTGTGTGCAAGTGTGCTACCTTCACCAGCCCTCATAACAGTCAAACTTATATTTTTATTGATCCCTGGAGAAATCAAACAAGATAAAAGTAAAGGGAGAGTCGGAGAGAGGGGTGTAAATGTTCTGCAGAGGAGGGCTATAGTCACCGGGTGTGGAAAGTGGAGAGAGAGAGAGCAGAAGAAAGAGACAAGACAGTGGTGGTGCAGTTTGGTGTCTATGTTGTAATATTTGTCAAGAAGTTTATAATGTGTTGTTTAAGGGGTAAAAGGTGGACACAAGACAATCAGTCGTTATAAGCAAAAAAAAAAAAAAGAGAAAAAAGAAAAAAAAAAAAAAAAAAAAGAAAAGAAAAAGAAGATAGAGGAAAAAAGAGGAAAAAAGGAGGAGGAGTTTCATATTTACAATCACATTTCTGATCGTTTGAGCGTTGGGGGGGTGTTGGACGCAGTATTGAATAGTCATATATAATACCTACATACATACATACACATACATATGTGGACATGTATGCTGTTATCTAGTACATATTCTTTATACATTGTAAACAGAGCAACTCAATTTGTACCTCAATGCACAATGCACACACACACACCCGTATACATACACCCAGCAATGATCCGTGTGTTGACCTCGAAGCATTATGTATGTAAGATACATGTGCATCAGTAAGTAGTTATTCATACATATTAATATACTCTAATACAATCATGTGCACCTGTGCTTTTTAGTTTCATGTGCATATACATATATCCTGTATTTGTCCATATATATATATATATATATATATATATACCTATACATTAATTAATACACATATAGAAATGCATCTACATATACACAGCAACATATAAACACCTAGTGCATACTTATATATCTATATATATGCATACATACAAACACACATACATACCCACATATACACATCCGCACATGTACACACACACCCACACACGCACACACACACCTCCACATGTGTACTCCCATGCACACACACACACACACACACACACACACACACCTCCACATGTGTTTGCACTCACCCACACCCACGTCCACATGTGTATGTACACACACATGCACACACACACACGCACGTGCACAGACACATATACCCACACACACACACGTGTACTCTCACGCACACACACACACACACACACGTGTACCTGCACACGCACACACACACACGTACATGCACATGCACACGCACACACACGTACATGCACACGCACACCCACACATACATACACGTGTACGCATCCCCCCCCCCCCACACACACACACATACACACACACACACCACATACCCACGTGTACGCACATCCTACCTCCCCCCACACACACACACACACACACACACACACCCACATACACCCGAGTACGCACACCCCTACCCCCCCCCCCCCCCACACACACACACACACATACACCCACATACACACGTGTACGCACACCCTACCCCCCCCCCCCCCCCCCCCCCACACACACACACACACACTCGTGTAAATGCGCACACACGTACACACACACACACACATGTACATGCACACCGACAACATGGAAACCCATATATATATATGGTAATACCTACATACTCATAATTCTTTGTGCACATAAATACTACATATACAAAAATATGATAATAATCACAATAAAAAATGACAACAACAAATCATTTACATACCTCCTTCCTTTGAATAGTTATTTTTAACTTTACTAAAGTAATTATTCTTACAAAGCCCTTGTTGGTTCCCATCGTCACCGGTCATCGCCCCCCCTGCCCCCCCGCCCCCAGGCCAACCCATGCCCCCCCCTCAAGAGGCGGCTGCAGCCAACCCACCCAGCAGAGCAGGACAGAGGAGAAGGCGGCCACCGGTCCCACCTCCCCTTCCATGTCAAATCACCTCCGCAAGGGGCCTGACAAGTCCAGGAAGACAAGGGCGCGGGGCGCCCCCGGATCCCCAGGCAACCCACCATGGCGCGTCCCCGCCAAGCAAGAGCGGTGCCGTCACGGTCCGCCAGCGTCGGGGCACCGCCACATGTCCGGCCGCCACAGCGGTGACACCAGACTCCCAGGGCCGAACAGCACTGGGCCGGCAGAGGGGGGGGCCGGCG
>CM026212.1:17875626-18163126 GCA_014839995.1 Xenentodon cancila
TCTTTTGCTTTTAAAGCTAAATGATACATTCCACGTTGACCGTTTCTTTTTAATAGTATATACAGTTTCTGACGTACCTGTCAGGCCGCGTCGTTTTTTCTCACCCCCGACGTCTTTAAATACGTTACCTCCGGGAGGTTTTTACACATAAATACACAGGGCAGTTCAGCCTGATCAATGGCTCCTCAAATCCAGTCTTTGAGGTCCACTGCCCTGCGTGATTTAACATGTTTCCTCTCCTTCAACACGCCTGATTCAAGCGAACGGGTCATTACCAGACATGCAGACCTTTAAGACGAGCCGATGATTTTTCATTAATTCGGTTAGGTGTTTTTGGAGCCGCGCCACACGGGGGGAGGTGGGGGGTTAATTGGAGGCACCGTTATCTAATTTTTGAGCCACAGTAGCGTGTAATGCTTTTGTTGGCTATAAAACCAGCCTCGCCTTTTAATAGCCCCCCCCCAGTTGAGACATTTACAAAAGGCCTCGTTGAGGTCCTAGAGAGCTTGAAGGCTGGCAGAGGGGACATGTTTACTGCCGTCTTGGATCCAGTCCTTCGTCGTCATATTTCATCTTGAAGTCCACACTTGGAGCGGATCAATGTAGTGGGAGAGGTGGAAAGATGGAGGGTATTGACTGAGTCCAGAGCCTTGGTTGTGGCCCCCTTTTTTAGGTTTTTGAGAATAAACAAATAGGTGATGAGATGGGACAGGAAGGTTGAGTGAAAAGTTTAACTTGGGTTTTATGGCACAGAAAAACTCTTAAACCGTTTTTTTCTATTTGGATGGTAATATTTTCAGTTTTTTTTTTTTTTTTTTATATGAATAAGAGTAAAATTTAGCTGGATGGATGGTGCTGCAGTTCGTGAACTGCAGAGGAGCAGAAGAATAAAAATCATAGGCATCGTTAGTCTGGTAAAAATAAGAATTCAGTCGCGTGTCCTGCATTTTACCAATGGTTTGCTGTGGTCGACTGTTCACACTGGAGCTTCCTGGTGGCGGGATCGAGTAGTTGCTCGTCTGAGGCTTCAGGGTATCGTTGTGTGATGGTCAGGTAAATTTGACACTCTTCACACAGCTGGCAGGGGATTGGTTACAACTTTAAATTTCAAGAGGTTAGCAGACGCGAGGCCCACGGGCCACATTAAATCAGCACAAAGACACAAAGTAGAACGGCTTTACTGTCAGGAAGGCGGTCGCTCTCCATCGTCATTCATAATCTAGAACCCTCTCCTCCACGAGCATGATCACCTCTGACCTGACCAGGTTATTGATTGGGAGCAGGAGTCTGGTGATTCATTTTACATGGTGGGTCACCCCACTCGATGACCCCAACAACACAATTCTGTTTTAGAAGTTTGTAGCGCTACACCTAATTTTCTGGACTTGGTATGAGTTATGGTGATATCCTTTTAGTATTCCTCCAGATTCTTTAGGTTTATAATGAATGATTAAATGCAGATTAAATGTTTTGGAAAGTGTAAGGTGAACATAGAGGTCAAGAATCACTCAAAGCTTTGATCTTCTTTCTTTTTAATAGTTTGATCCCACACAAACCCTGAGATATGTCCAACTCTGTTGTCATGAATTGAACAATGTACTTTATGCTACGACGATGTGATTTTCTGTCTTTAATGGACTGGATGTCTTATCTAGGCTCGACTACAGGTTTTCCATCATTTGTGTGTTGCCTAGTCTCGTTCTCTCAAAGCTGACCAAACAAAAGTAATGACTTCATGCTAATTCATTGTGTTCAGCTGACCAGTAATTGTTGGGAGCAAAAAAAGTCAACCTACAGGAAAACGGTGACATTTTCATTGGTCAGCGTCATGTCTGGTGTTTATACTGGACGAGGGAACTGTGGCGGTGTTTTACAACTATCCAAGAAGGGTTGAGAGGAGGTACAAGCCTGAGTGAAATCGCTCTGACTGGAGGACTGGACGTTTTTACTACCAACAGGGAACCTGGTTGCAGAAATACAATTTTTGGGGCGCAGTGGAGCATATCTGACACAAACCAGCACCGTTTAAGGTTGACGGGCGAAACAAGGAAATGTGCTTTCAAATCAAAACTCCTCATTGAAAATTCTAGTATACCCACACATAGGGATGGGAACTGTTAAGAATGTAGCAATTCCCATCCATTATCGATATTGCATATTGATTCGGTTCTTATCGATTCTCATCTTGTTAAATACAGTACAAATGACTTTGGTTGCATTAACACCTTTAATTTCAAGAATGCACCAACATTTTGCACTCAACTAAATCAAAGATGTTTTAAGCTAAAAAAAAAAAAAAAACTATTTTAGAGCAGGAAAAACAAACAAAAACATCTTGGTATCAATCGTTTGATTTCACATCCATGACAACTCTGCGGGGGGTGAATTATTTTTTTTGTACCATTTCAGGAGAGTTTATAACAACCATCCATCCATTTGTACGAAACCAGCTTTGGGTAAACTGGACGGTCATTTTTGATTTCACCATCGAGCCAAGACGTTAAACGGTTTATCCCGCTGTAAAGGTCTGCAGCTCTGCAGATATTTTGGCGGGATTCAGCAGAAGGAGCTTGGGAGCAAAGCTAACTGTGATTGACATGCAGTGGGCGTGTTCCCGGGGGCTTGAAGCAGGACTTCAAAACCGGTCTTCAGAAACCAATGACAACATTCTGAGCCAAAATATGAAGCGTGTACATGATGTCATCATGCAAATGCGTAAATGGGATCATTAGGCAGGCGGGTTAACGATTCCAGGGAATCGAACTACTGGGAGCCCTCGATTCCCATCCCTGCCCGCACATCTGTCCACTGTCCGCCTCTGTTAACTATCCCTTACAGCTCAGTTTCTAAAAACCTTTCATGCCGAATCGTTGGTAATCTAGAGGTTTATTCAGCCCGTGCCTTCATTTGAAGTGGCTCTCAATAATTATCCACATCATGAAATGGAAAATGTCCTCAAAAATGGCATGAATGACAATTTTCAAGCAGGGATATGTCAGATATTAAATTGAGAGATAATTGGCTTCCACTTTTCCACCATTTGACTGTGAAGAAAAAAAAAATCCTTAATGGATTGATAAGTGATCTCTTCATAAATTAAGGTTAAAATATTGCACCTAATGAATCTTTCTTAATTCTTACACATAGCTTTATTTTTTAAACAAAAACAAATGCTTCCTAGCCTGATATAATTTTCATTTTATTTTACTTATTCGGAGGGGAAAAAAGTAGTCTGTGGATTGCGTTCAACGTGTGCTGCTGAATATGTCAATAAATCGATCCAAACAGAACACAGACACTGTGATGAAACGGCGCCGGTTGTGCCGGCCGTGCCGGTTGTCTGGAGACCTACGAAGTCCAACATCCAGGGTAATCACCATTTTCAAAGAGCAACTAAAAGAATTGCTTGCTTCTGAATGCCTGAAACTACTATGAAGGCATTTTCACACACATGCAAAAAATAAAAAAAGAAGTTTGTAATCTTGGTAAATGGAAGAGGCAGTAATTGTGGAACTTGCAGAGAAAATAAGGCTTGTAAAAGATTGAAATTTCCACAGGAGACATGAGGATGAAGGAGAAACTACTTTGGCAGAACGCCTTCCATTTTGGTTGCTTTAATGACTGATGGAGAACAAAAGTCTCCTTTCTAATTCTAATAAGTTTAATTATGGCTTGCCCTTAGCCAGGTGCTCGGATCAGCTAATGTCTGTTTCCATTAATTGTCAATTAAAACAAAATCCGGCGCCTGCTCCCACCATCAGCCTCCTCACTCCGAGGAAATTAAAGTATATAAACTTGTATTTGTGTTCGGTTACTCAACCAGTTGACGACATTTCAAAAGGAAGTGAAGATCAATGCAGGATATGCTCTCTAAAGTGAAGATCGGATTGCAAAACAAAATATTGTATAAACAAAGTATGCAAAGCAGGGAACGTGTGAAAGTGGTGTTTTGGGGGTGGGGGGGCGGGGTTAACGCAGCAGCGCTGTGGCACAGCTCCAGCTGTGTAGCTGCAGTTTGATTGGCTGGCGCCCGTGTTAAAGCATGACGGACTCTCAACGGCGTCTGGCGGAAGCAAAACCTTCAGTTTAGCAGATCTTCAGTGTCACCTCACTCAAAGTGACCGGAGAACAACTCCGCGGACACTTGTGAGTGAGGTGTTAGTGGACGTTTAACTCTGTAAGTTATGTTTGTTTCTTATGTCCCAGTTACTTCAAGTGTGTTTTTTTTTTTTTTTTTTTTTTTTTTTTTTTTTTTTTTTTTTTTTTTTTTAGCGAAGGGGGAAAGAACATTTTCTAATTTAAAGTGGATGAGTTTTAGTGCTGGTGAGAAAGCAAACCTCTTCCTCAGGAGAGCAATAAGGGAGATGGAGATGGAGATGGTGGCTGAGGTTTCGGGATAAGAGATGAGCTGAAACTGTCATCTGTACTTGCACTATATTGTCAAAAGTATTCGTCTGTTCCACGGCCACACATGTAAAAAATCAAGCACCTCGGCACGCAGCCTGTTTTACAACTATTTGTGAAAGAATGCATCGCTGTCAGGAGCTCAGTGAATTCCAGCGTGGAACTGTGATAGGATGCCACCTGTGCAACAAATCCAGTCGTGAAATTTCCTCGCTCCTAAATATTCCACAGTGTCAGCTGTATTATAAGAACATGGCAGTGTTTGGGAACGACAGCAGTTCACCTACAAACTACATCTTAATGTGCATTGTGGGGAAAAAAACCAACGGTCTGGATTTATGCCTCATGGCATTAACATGATTTTGGTTTGCAGAGGTATAACACCCGTTATTTAGCCATTCACCCATTAATAACTGATTCTTATGTTCTTGTTGGGCAGTAATGTTGGATAACTGGCAGACAGAAGGATTAGCAGGACTGGGGCATATTAGGCACCAGCGAAGTCTCTGAACTCCCTATTGGAGGCAGGATAATTCGTCTTGGTCCGGATTTTCTTCCGTGGTATAGACAGTTTGGTCAAGCGCTGGTATTTGTGTTCTGTACTGTTAATCGTTGGGAAGAAATGACAATCATATCACACCTGTACTTGCCTCCCTACGTTGGCTTTCAGGTCGTTTCTTTTAGAATCGTGTTTAATAACGTAACGATTTGTTTTTTTTATAGTCATAACACGGTGGACTCAGTTTTAAACTTACTATCTCCACAGGTCACACACAGAGTGCATTTATTGCTTTTTGTAGTTCTATTTAATAATTTTTACTAATTAGCGAGTAGAAACTTGCTGCAGTTATGTTATATGTGCTATAGAACTAAACTTGTCACTTGCAAGCACTTCCCCATGTATTGTTTTTCTCTGTTGCCGTGTTGTCAGATCTGTTTTCCTGATCTCAATCATTCTGTTCATTGATTTCTCACCATGTTGGTGCCCAGGGGAGTGGGTGATGGAGTTTGGCTCCTGAGCTTGCATCTGTTTTGCATATTGCACCTTCTTTCTTCATTCTCGTTGGCTTATCTGCCATGTCATTGCGCACGTCTGTGTGCGAGCGAACAGCTCTGCGCGGCGTGACTCTGCGATTACGTTCATTAAGACTCTGTGTTGAAATCTAGGGGGTGGGGGACTTCTGCTTTGTGGGTGTCAAACCGCATTCGGGAGGTTTCAGGGGTGAAGGAAGAGGTGCAGAACTGTCGCAACCTTTCGCAAAGTGAAGCATCCTGCTGCTGATGGGGGCTGATTGTGTAATTATGTGGCTCCTGGTACAAACGGTGGTTTGTTTACAGATTCTTCGATTCAGCTGTCTTGAGCTGATGTTAAAAATGGAGCCACTAAGAGGAGAAGTATTTGTTTTCCAGTGTGCAGAGCATGTTGCTGAGTAGAGACCGTTACCAGCGCCACAGATTACTAAAAGCTGCCACAACGGTTTTTCAGGAGCTGCATAAATTGTCAGTAATCATATCTCACAAGGGGAACTGCACAGATTTTGCCTCCTCTCTCATGACACAAGTGTAATCTTAAGACTTTCCTTTTTGAAAGAGACCGCGGTTGATTTAATTCGTCTAATAGCTTTAGTAAGCTCGTTAAAACCATATTTTTGTGTGTAGGCAGTTTGTACTTGTCGCCTGTTACTGTGTTGTGCACCTATTGGACATGTAGACATCGTCTATATCATAATATTTAATTTGTTAATGGGGGCCCAAAGCAACAAGAGAGGGAGAAAGAACTGCACAGGATCTTAGGAAGCAAAATCAAACTCAACTGTAGATGGATAAAGATCTGACAAATGACAAAATACATCCCATATGCTTCAGTTGGCAATATCGTAAGTATAGCCTGCACCTTGAGATGCGACTGACAGCCTATTGTTAGTATGAGAAGAAATCTTTTTTTTTTTTTTTTTTTTTTTTTTTCTTCCCCCGTGAGCTCAGGTAAAATGGATTCACTGTTCAGTTCTAGTATAACTCGCTTCCAGCAAAGAAACCATAAATCTCACTTTTATACAGTGCAGATGTAAACAATACATCAGTTCCAGCGCTGAGTGTGAATTACCTTCACTCTGTGCATCTACAGCATCTTCACCTGAAACATTTGTCTTTAGGCGAGAGCAGATAATTGACAACATAGCTTATGAATTCAGTGGGTTAAACCTGCACTTTAATGCTTCATTTAGTTCCTCCCTACATAAACTATGATTTCCCCTCCATGTCTAAGATGAAGCCTTTTTTATTTTGTTCCCGTTTTTTCTTGGTTTTTTTCCTAGTTTTAAGTGTCAGTAGACGTTGCACAAAGGTTTGAAGTCTTTCAGCAGTAAGCCACAGAATATTTTTAAGTAAAAATGTCCTCCAGTATTTTGCCAGCAGGCGTGGGCTGATGCGGGGCGAGATTAAAATGCTTATTGGCTGGTGCACAGCCAAAAGATCCCTGATCGTCTCCGAGCAGATAGCCTCAATTATCTCACTTGAGATTAGTAATGGCTAGAAAGCCGTTTCTTGCGTGTTCCAAACCAAATTCATTTATTACAGACCCTCTGCAGCACGAGCAACTGTGGGCTGGTGAACACGCAGAGCAGCGCGAGGGTCATATTTGCCGTTGCATCTAAATTTGGGTGTGTAACATTAAATCATGGAATTAGCCATGGATTTTAGTGCTCCTCGGTCTCCGATACGGGCTATACTTAAAGCATTTTTCTCCCTGAAAATGATGTCAGACGTTTAGACCGCAGTAATCCACTGATTGAATCTTTATACCCTCAGTATTTTTAGATGTATTTTTTTTTTTTTCTTTTGTTTAAAATTTTAATCCCACTGTGTGTTACACTCAAAAGTTCCTCGGTCTCTAGAAGGCAGCTACAAAGCCTTTAAAGATGATTCTCCGCTGTACGCGTCTCTTTTAATCCGATGCCGTTTCTCACTCGTGCACCCAGACTTTCCACTGCCGGCTTGTTGGATGAAACCCTGGATGGTCTCGAGATGAGAAGAGTTTTAATATTTTACTGCGTCCTTCTGATCATGAACCTAACAAGGGCCTTTGGAGGAGATAAGTCGCAGGAGTAGGTGGTCGCATTGCCACATGGGTGATAAGGAGACCGAGGAGTGAAAATGATGGCAAGAGGGCAGGAAGCTCTCATTACATTCCTCTTTCTTTGAGGAAAGTGGAGATGATGGCCAGTGGGTGGCATGTTGAGAGGCAGCGATGGCAGCAGTGGCCCTGTGGTGAGGTAAGAAAAGGGAGAAAAGACAAAAAGTGTATCGAGATGTCAGGGACAGAAGAGAATATAAGGAAACTTGAACAAAAGAGAGGTGTGGGGGTGAACAGAGGACACACTGGGGACAGTAGAGATGCAGCAAACTGGCAGAGATGGAGGAGATCCAGGAAGGGAAGATGTCCAAGCTTGGATCAGGTTCTCCATCTTTATCTCCACTTTACATTTGCCATAAGAAAAGTAGCACAAAGCTTGGGCTTTGATTTCAGTGGAGGCCAGTGGGGTTGTGTGGCCAACTCCAGTTACTTAAACCAGAAGCCCTGATCGGAGCTGTGAAGACGCAGCTGACAAGGATCCTCTTGTCCCTTTATCTCTGCGGCATGTCGGGGAAAATAGCACCTCTCTGGAAGGAAATGGTGTCAACTTTTAAACAAAAGGCATGTCTTCTTTTAAAACTCAAATGCTAAGAGCACATCAACTACTGTCTCACTTACTGCTTGGGTTATATTAGTTGTTGATTAACAGAGCGGGACATTTACTTGATGCGCCGTGCCTCGTTTTCCTCAGTCGCTGGAGTTGTAGGATTTGTAGATGTAAAAGCAAAGGATGATCTCACATTTGATTCACGACTTGAAAAGTCTGCAGTTTTCAGAGTGGAACGTTGAGCCAACTGTGAAGAATGTCGGCGCCAACTATTTATCAAGTTTGTGCAGTGGAGGACAAAGTCCTCGAGAACTAGACGAAGGAGAATAAAAGGCTTGAGTGAAACTTCAGAATTGGTGTGAAAATACGATTCTGACAACTTGTCTGTTGGTTCTCAAAAAGTCCATTTAAAAGCTGTTGAAATTCCCCGTTGGAAACGTTAATCCAGGTATGTCATGTCATTCAAGACGTTGCATTTGTTGTTGTTGTAGGTTCTCCATGCTTGTCCATTTGATTGAACTTTTACATTTGTCATTGTAACTCGAGATGTTTAAAAAAACAGCACAACATCCAAACCAACGTGGGACAGAAAGGTTTCAAACATCAGTTTTATTCCACCAAGAAGCATGTGCTTCTGCTTTACAACGTAAAACTTAATTCAGCTTTTAAAGTAAATATTATTTCATGTTTCCTTTAACAGTATCTGTAGGTGGACCTGTTTGGGGTTTTTTGTATATGTTATGTAAAATGGGAAGATTTAAACATTTTTTTTTTCCTTTCAACAAAAAGCCTCCCTCTGATCAGTTGGGCCAGACATGAGGAAAGGTTGACTTTGCCTCGTGCTCCCTTCTTTCTGCTTCCACTGTTGCCTCCAAGAGGACTGCTAATATCGGTCTTCTCCACTGGGAGCATATTTGTGGGGGTGATAAGTGATTTTTCTGTCCTCCCATCTGTGCACTCTCCTCACATCTCTTTGCACAGAGGTGGTGCACGTGCAGCATGAAAACATTTTAAGACTGATATTTTGGTTTTTGCAGGGGAACAAAGAATTTCTGCAACATCAGCCTGTCGATTTTCTATTTTACATGAAACCAATTTCTGTTTTATTTTTTCTTTTATGACTTTGCAATAAATATGACCAAATGTTAAATGCTCGGGGAGATGTATTTGGTCTAATCTCACTCGTTGAGAGGCCAATGCACAACAAGAATGAAATTAAGTATTGAACTTCTAGTTATCCCGTCTACAGAAAAAAAACAAATAAAAGCACGTGTATGCAGGTTTCAGCTGTGACGTGTAAATAGAAACCTTTTGCTTATGACATAATGTTAGTGTCTTGTATTACAACCTCCTCGTGAAGTCAAATAGGCCAGAAGTCGATTAGGGCAGATTTAGATTTGTATGTTACTACCGTAATTAAAGATTCACTTGGTATGAAATGTTTGATAAATTTAGGTTTTGTGATAAATGTTAACAAATACAATTATTGACTCTCGCTGAGCCGACCCGTTCAACTGTGTAAAAGACAAATTGCATGATGTAGCTCAATGATGTGGAGCAGATAGTACTATAGTCTCGAGTCCCGATTCTCTTGCTGCCAAAATTAGAAGGGTAAGATGACATCAAAGCGCAAATATCAAAGTGGTGCAGAGCAGCTTTCATGAACATGTGCCGCAGAGGTTTGCGCTCTGTTTGAGATGACGCCGCGTGGATCTGAGGAGATGACTGGATTGTTGTAACGTTCAGGTTGTAGCAGAAGAACATGCAAAGATCACACAGAGGATGGGGTGACGATGGTGAGTCTTTGACTTCATGAAAGATTCTCGGATCTTTTTACTTTTTAAAAAAGAAAACGTATACTTTCATTTACAAAATACTATGTGATATGGATTAAAATTCATGTTTTAAACATTTGACTTTGATTTTTCAGGGTTTTGAATAGCTTGACCTCATTTGAAATGTATATAATGACTCCTAAGTTACCACTTTATGTATGACGGTGGAGCAGGTTCAAACCTAAATATGTAGTTTTGGTCCAACGCTCAAAGACCGCGAGAGGGGAAATGTCTCCACTGCAAAATTCTGGTATGAAGTTACTGCAGGACAGCTTAAGTGAACCAGCAAAACAAAAGATCCACGGGGAGAGGAACGAGGAACGATGACGGCTGACGTGAGCTGCAAATTCAGAGAACAAAGGCTTGGATTAAAATTCGGTGAAGTTGAAGGAGAGCAAATTAGAAGGTTAAATTAAGAAGTGGAGAGGAGGAGCAGAGAGAGAGAGACAAGAAATGATGCATGAAGGTGATGTCTGGCAGGAGGCTCGCTCTTGTCATTTTCAAACTTGGGCACTTGGAACGCCGCTTCACTTCCACGGTCTTTTCTTCTGTTTGTCATCCGTCTCAACTCGATCCTTTAGTAGTGTAGCATACTCCAGCTCTGCTACTGTGACGCAATCGGACACAATAGCAGCTATACGAAACTGGTGATAACAGGTGAATGGATGCGTGTATATGCATCTGATCAAAGTCGGCAGTTCTTTTCTTAGACATACCCCGTTTCTCAACTCCTTTTATTTATTTTTTTTTCTACGTGTCAGCGCTGTGCCGAGCTTGAGAGTCGAACAAAAAAATACTGACACGCTGAAATTAAGAGTTGCTGACAGCACATGATTAATAATTATTGGAGGAAAAACCTTTCGCGGCCTTTCTTCCACTGATTTAATCCACGCAGGTAATAGGTTGTGAAAACTTTGAATTAGTACGTTAATTTCTTCTCATAGTTCCTCCAGATATTATCATAAGGTAATAGTTAGGACGTGTTAAGTTAAATCTTCAAAACATGCTCTCCTAACGATCTGTGTTCATCCCTCAGGCTTCATTTCTCGGCGCCTTGCGAGATATAATTGCAGGAGGGGAAAAAAAAAAAGAAGCTGCACAAGTTTGTGTTTTTCTAGTTTTGATTTGTAATAAAGATTTGTAATAAATATAAATAAATATTTGTAAGATTTGTAATAAAAGAACAGATTGCTGTTCAGTTTCAGATCATATTATAGTGTTAATGTTGGCAGCTTTGTGGTATTCAGCTCATGCATGTGCGGCTCAAGGCCAGTCAGGTCTTCTATACAGCGAAAGGCCACGTGTGAAATTGAGTTATTCTCAGAGCCTCAAACAAAAACTCATTAAAACCTGATGTTGCGTGAGACTGCTTTCACACATGTATCGGCAGTTTTGTGTAGATGTTTTTTTTTTGTGTGTGTGTGTGTGTGTTTTTTATTATCTTGAAGTCAGATTACACACTTTATTAAATTCTTTCATAAAGTACTGAGGGGGTTCACTGTATAACCACTAAAAAAAAAAAGACCAAAAAACCACTAAAACCAATTTATTTCCTTAGAAAATCATTTGTGATGTTTGGTTTGCTACATGTATGTAATCACTAGTTGCTTTTGAATAAGTATAAAAAACTGGTTCAGTGTA
Organism: Xenentodon cancila; assembly: GCA_014839995.1. NCBI lineage: Eukaryota > Metazoa > Chordata > Actinopteri > Beloniformes > Belonidae > Xenentodon > Xenentodon cancila. Next base: position 17,887,187 of record CM026212.1, read on the forward strand.
AGAAATATAAGGAAACAAAAGTCACATTTATCAAAGCAAATTTTAAGCCTTTACAGGACAAGTGACCATATTTGGTCACTTCAATGGAACTATATACTGTGACTTACAAAAAAAGTAAAGTTTAAAAAAAAAAAGAAAAAAAAGCCCTTTAATATTCCCCAATAACCCAACCAAGGGAATGACTGCTCTATAAAAGGTTAAGTTGGATTTGTCCAGGAATTCAGTGACTGCTGTCTGAAATGGTTATTGATCGATTTTCTTTTTTTTTGTTTGTTGTGTGTTTGGAGGAGCTCTTGGATTTTGTCCCGGAGCTGCAGCCTGTTCAGCATATTTAAACATGTTTTGGGTAATAATTTCAGACAGTCCACTGGTGGCTCATCTGTGCGAGTTTCCCAGGAAGCGTCAGTGGTGTGGAACCATAACTCATAAACATCCAGGCACCTTTTGTGTTTCTTTCTTTCTTTTTTTTTTTTTTTTTTTTTTTAAAAACTGATTTCTAAACTGGTCCATCTGGTTTCAGGCGCGACTGCATCTTGATGTCTGCTTGGTCAGCAGTTAATCAGCACGCTGCAGAGAAATGCGTCATGTCTTGATCATAACTGCAGATGTCAGCGGGAGTTCGAACGCGGCCAGAGTGGACTCTTGAGATGTGCACACACGCTCTCATGCCCTCCGACACCACTGCCGCAGGGCTGTTTTGCTGATTTGCATGTGTTTGTTAGAAGGCAGGCCTGCACGTGTGTCTGTGTTTGTTCGTTAGTCAGCTTTTTTTTTTTTTTTTTTCCTTTTAATTACTTGAATTGGGCCATGCTTTTGCCAGGGGCAGAAAAAAGCAGCGGGAAGGGGTGAAGCTCTGCGCTGCTTTTTTCTGCCTGTCACACACACACACATGCAAACATGTCCACAGTGACCGGTGCTCAAAGGTGACTGTGAAACACACCAGTCTCATTTTTAATGGGGCTGCTTATGAGTTTCAAATCAAATCGCCCTTTAACTTGATGTGAGGAGACACCAAGAATTCCCATATATGTGCACAGTCTTCTGCTCCCAGACTATCCTTTATTTCCCCTGTCACTGTTCATGTTCTTCAATTAGAGCACCATCTACCACTGGCAAAGATCAAATAACAGTCGCGCACACCCACTCAAGATTTCTTGACTTGTTTGTGTTGCAAATCTGGGTCTACAGGAAAGTGCTTGCTCGACAGAAATGCCCAGGTAAATATTTCTCTTTAAAAAAAAAAAAAAAAAAAAAAAAAAAAAAAGCAAAAGCAAAACGCTCACCCACTTTTCCTTTCTCATTAGTTGTGCCGGCAGTAGCACCCCTCTCCCCCCACCTCCTTTCACTGTTTTCATCTCAGACATTTAGCAGCGTCTGTAAAGGGCTTAATAGAGACTAAAAGCATTAGAGCAGAGGTAGATGAATGCAGAATGGATAGAAAAACCTTTTTTTTTCCTGTTTTGTCAAAGATTTTGAGGCTTGATTCTTACGTGAACATTTATTTAGATATTTACTGAAAATACAAAGCAGTTCCAGGCTTGATGCAGGACTCAGCCCCTCAGCGTTGGCGTTCTCGGTGGATTGCACCTTGAAGTTGAAATGTTCTCGTTTTATCCACCTGAGACGGGAACAAGTCGACCATAGCACACGTGATTGGATCGTATTTCCTTGCTAACCCCGAAACGCCTCAGGAGCCCCTCAAAGCAGCTGGATGTCATAGCCAGGGAGATGGAGGTCTTTTTTTGCATTTGTTTTCCAATTACTGACATTTGTTTGTTCTACTCAGTTGTTTGTTTTGAAGTTTAATTAACTCGGTGCTCAGTTTCAGATTGCTGCCGGCTCCTTTTCTTTTTTTTTTTTTTTTTTTTGCTTTCCTGCTGGATTCCTGTTCAGTTCGGCTGCAGGAAGCAGTGGAAGGATCTTCTACAATCTTAAGTCGTTGAAACCAGCAGGTTTGTAATGACAAAGCTTCAGAATCATGATCGTTTATCCTGACACCTTTTGGTTCCACGTATCTCCAGCGTCGTCCTGTCCTAAATGTAATCACTTATGTACTTTTTTTATTTATTTTTTTTTATTTTTTCACTTGTGACTTGGTTCCCCTCTATTTCTGAAACCACTGGTCATCTCGTTTACCTTGTTTGCTCTTCACATGCGCCGTCGTCACCCCGTTACTACTCGTATGCTATTTTTTGTAATTACCTCAAGAACGGTTACTTAATCCCTCCGATGACTGACAAACATCCTAATTTCGACTCACAGATGCGCACACTGAAGCTCCTTGGGCTCAGACTTTTGCCTTGAGCTCAGAGCATGTTTGTCACGACTGAATAGTCCTCACATTTCACTCTGAACCCTCACAAAGATGAAAGGACTGGGATTCTGGTAAATGGATCTGTATTTAGCCGCCACTAAAGTGAAACGGCACTCATCTAATATCTGCTCTGTGATTGAAAAAAAACACAAAAGTTGCACATTTTCCAGGAGAGCTTATAGCTGAAAAGTACATCTGTACATGTCACACAGATGAGTATTTTTTTATGATAATGAGTCAGTCTCTATTCCATACATGTAGTTTTTATTATTTATATCAAGTCCAGAGAACAATATTCACTTTGGCAAAATGAAATAAAAACAGAGGAAACAATTTTAATGGGTAAAAGTCGTCATTATAAATGCAATTTGCTCTGTTTTATAGGCATCTGTTTGAAAGTCTGAGAGTTGGACTGCATGTGCTTGTTTTGAGCAGTGTGCTTATTTGGCGTCGTTCAATTTTTTTTTTTTTTTTTTTTTACTTTTCTGCCGAGATATTGACATGTCATGTGGCAGACACAGATTTAAATCTAAAACAAAAAGAAATCACACTTCAGATTTCGCATCCTGATCTTAACGTTCCACAGAAACTTTAGGAAAAACAGAAACACATGGTGCAACAAGTAACTATACGTATATAAAACTGATTTATTTATTTTTTTTCTCTTTGTCTGTGATAGCAGTTTTTAAGAGTCTCTGTCCATTTACTCTTCAATGATAAGTCTATAATGTCGGCAACTTCTACAGTGATTCTGAAATACTTGTTACTGCTTCGTCTTCTCTGAAAACATTCATGGTTTGCAGTTGATATTAACCCATGTGGCATAAAGGAGTTTAAAGTGACCAAAATATGAATGTGAGACTGACTTCCCCCGTTACGTTTGTGCTGTCTGACCATGCTACATTGCTGGAAATATTTATTTATACTGACCATGGTGAAAAAGCCTTAAAAAGATTAACTCTTTTTTCTTTTTTTTCTTTTTTTTAATATTTGGATGGACCACCTCTGTTCTTAAATATTCTGATTAATTCTTTGTACAGCATGTCCAGAAAGCACTAAATATTTTTTATTTTTTTTTAAATACATTGATGGAGTCCGATTGACTGGATTACCCCTCACAAACATTCATTTACACGTGTGCACACACAGACACAGGGACACACACGCACACATCCGGTCCCCGTTCCATCAATGCATGCGCACGTCTGCACTCATAAACATCGTTTGTTTTTTGGTCCGTTGTCAGACATGCAGTCTGAGCCCGACTTTGTGAAATGCACACGCTCAGATAGTCCATCATGCATGCTTCTCCTCCGTTTTTGTAATCCACATCGATTCAACAGTAATTCCAATATTTTTTCCATAAGTAATGTCTGTGCTCCACTCATTTTTGTTCCAGCCAGTATCGATTGATCGTGTTCAATGAACCGGGGTGTGTATTTATATTCCCATAATCCGCCAGGCACAGCCAAACAACATCCCCCGTCCGGACGGGGATGACGCACAAGTCACATTCATTGCTTTTCGTAACGAGTTTCCAAACGGATGTCGGTGTTGGAGGCAAAAGCCTAAATAACAGATCGGGGCGGTGTCCTCCGAGCGTCATATTTTTGCGTTTGTTCTGTCATCAGCGGGGGTGTTTTTGATCCAGTGTCATTCATCATGGTGGTGTGGGAGGATTGGGACTCAGGAAAAGTCCAGTTCTGTTAGTGTAAAGGCTTCACTAAGATCCATCTGACCCTGTTCTTCCATATAACCTTAGTCTTTTTTTTTCTACCCGTTTTTCTCTCTTGTATATCAGTCTAGAAAACCAGTTAAAAAAAAAAAAAATCCCCCATTATATGTTCCTAGTCCTCCTATTTTCCTGTCACTTCAAAGTTAATCTTCAAGTTGGCAGGTCTGAAGAGAGCTTCCTAAAGTTCACTTTCAGCTGCACGTTTTCCTCTCCTGTTCATTTATCTGCGCTTCTTGCAGGGGAAATCGTTGATCTGCATGTCTAGTCCTTCCCTTCATCTGTACTTACCGGATAATCTAAAATTTCATCATCTTTGTTTTTCTGTTCCCTCACTTTCACCTTTACACGTCTTCACTTATCAACATCCCTTTTAAGCTTTCCTCCCACAGAACCCTTTATTCATTACTTATTTGTATTCTTTTCCATAACCATTATACAACACTTTCCTCTAGATTTTCACTACTCTTCACATCCTTCCCTTTCTCCCTACTCCTGTCTTTTGTTTTCCCAACTGTGATCCCAGTGTTTGAGTTTGAGTTGGTTGTGTTATAAGCATGGATGTATCCCCGTGGGAAATCGTGAGCCCCAAAGCCCCCGGCACTATCCCCGTCGTCGCTGGTTGTCGAAGACGTCGTGCTCGTTGAAGCACACTGCACCAGCATCCCGTGAAGCGACTGACTCCGCCGCGTCCAGATCACACTCAGCCGCTTGGCGTAACTTACAGCACCGTAACGCCTGGCGACGGTTGCCGCTGCATCAGTTGCTAGCGCGACCGAGGATCCCATATCCAGGGAGTGTCGCCGTTTGCCAGCAGTGCCACAGGCAGGGCTTAGAGCGGTTACAGGACTCTGATAAGCCTGCGAGGAGTTCCATTTGTCCCTACCTCTGGGTGTTATTGTCCAGTCCAACAACTCTGAGTCTCTCAAGGGTGCTGCCAGAGAGAAACTGGCTCGATTTGTCAGTTCACGCTCCAGACGGGGACTTGGACGGGCCCTGGAACGTGATTGGCGGGGCAGGGTGGATGGGGGAGAAGGGGAGTAGTAGAGAGGAGTTCTGTCACTATCTAGGTTGTGCGGCAGCGCCTTCTCCAGCTTTCGCTGCCTTACCACCAATGCCATTTCATTTTCTGCCCCTGTCGTCGTGGAAACCACCCCTCCAGCTGACAGAAACTGCTCCAGGTTGACTTTAGGCTTTGGTCTGGGCTTCGGAGGCAGCTTCGGGGGCAAGGAGAAAGCAGAATCAGCTGCGTCTTTCTCGTTATCCATGTCCTTTTCTTTCCCTTTCTTAGATGACACCCCATTGGGAAGGACCACCATCATCATGTCCCCAGATCCATTTGATTGGTAGCAACCTCTGCCGTTTTCCCCTTTGTCTCCACCACCTACTCCTCCACCCTGGCAACAGGCCCCACTTCCTCCCTCAGTGTTACCATTATGACATATGATGTGGTTGCCATGATTACAGACACGATGGCGAACCATAAGTGCCACAGTGAACACAAGCAGGGTGACCACAACAATACCGCCAACAAGTATGGTGAGGGTTCCTCCAAGAAAATGGGCTTGGAGAGAGCGGCATGCTGGGTAAACATCCTTGGTGGAGAACGTCGTGCAGCCCAGGACCTTGGTTGCTGCCAACGATGTGATTGTGTCGTCAAAAATGGCCAGCACGCACAGGTTGTAGTCCACCCCAGAAACCAGGTTCTTCAACAGGAAACGGTCGCTGGTTGATGGTAGGATTCTGAAGAGGGGTTCAGAGAGAGAAGGGACGTTAGCTGAGAGGGAACTGTTCAAAGATGTTTATGCAAAAATCTACTACATATGCAGAAACCTCAAGCGTGACCTAAATATTCAGGCTATTGTGAAAATACGGAGGAAAAACTGAATGATGCAGAAGCAGAGGAAATTAGTGAATGACTGGCTAGAATCTGCATGGGGGTGGGGGTGGGGGGGTCTACTGATGGACAATACAGGGATAATACAGAGGAAGTGCAGGAAAGTTGAAGACACGCGAAGAACAAAGTGCAGACTTTCCTGTGTACTTGGATGCAGATGATTTCACGCGTTTGTAGGAAGAACGTGAGTGAGATAACTGAGAAGCGCTTTGAATCGAGTGTCTGAGCAGCTGTTAGAATGAACATGTGGAGGAAAGGTGAACTAGACAGACAGGAGGTGATGGGGGGGGGGGGCAGTAAGTAAGGAAGGAAGGAAGGAAGGAAGGAATGAGGTAATGAGGACAGGAAGTGCTTGCTTTACATAATTTGTATTCTGAGTGGCTCAGTGAGTGAATGTGTTCACGGCTGTTGGTATTCATGAGTGGATTAAATGTTTTTGTTTCTCGGGGAGTTGTGACCTGCCACGGGTGAAGTGTGTGTGTGGGAGACTGCAGCCCACCTCCAGAGTGTGTTGGTGATGGCTGTGCTGTTGACTTTTGCTGGTTCAGCCCTCTTGTGAGGGGAAAGTATGTTTGTTTTTGCTGTTTTTGTTTTTTTTTTTGTTTTTTTACTCTGCGTTTTTATCCTCTTCCCTGTTTTTTTTGTTTTTTTTCCCTCCTATCCCTTTTCACACTCTATCAAAGAGCTTATTTGTGTCATGTTTTCAACCATTTTTGCTCCCTTCAGACTTGAGCTGTATCCTATAAAGTCCTTTTAGAGGGACTCAGAAATCCAGGGAGCTTGTCCAGAACCCCCCACCCCCCCCCAACCTCCCCACTTTTAACGCAGACCAGATAAAAACACTGAGGCCAGCAGCAGATCGCTCTGGTTTCTCTTCTTTGTGATATAATCAAGTTCTACGAATAACACCAGGCTGCGAACGCTCATAAGTCATTAAATGACTGTTGATGAGGTGACGGAATTCAAAGTTTAATAATACATAGCTGGCAGGGAAATAAAATCCAGTTTTCCACAGGCAAAAGCTGTAGGGAGGACTAGTGATGCTGACTGGTGTGGAAATGTCTGCAGATGCCAAAATTCAGAAATAGGAAAATAAAGATTGGGCAATTAAAGGAAATGTTTTACCAATTACATGGATCAAGAAGTAGTGGGGCTTTGATTCAACCTGTATTGATCAATTAGATCTTTCAAGTATTACACTCACACAAGGCACTTTTTCCCTTCAGTTTTCAATAAAAATATGGGAGCGGGACCTGGACTTGGAATCCATAGCAGCAAACTTCATTACAGCAAAGACTAGGGCGTTTTCCTTAAGTAAAGCTGAACCACAGCAGTATTATTAAATGTGCCTGCGTTGAAAACTCAATGACTCCTGGGTAATCAGTCACGCCGTGGGACTTTGAGTGTCTCATGTGTTAAGCCCAGTGGTTAAAAGGGTGGTATCTGAATCAGATTTACAGCGTGAGATGGGCACTTAAAAGGCCGCTACAGTAAACCTGTTTCCGAGGAAAAGGCCTTCGCTTATGTTGTAAGATAATTAAAAAAGAAGGGGGGAAAAAAAACATGTGAAACGGCGCAGCGGTGTCGGTTCATCCAGAGCCTTGATGTGTCCATGTATAATTGATAAATCCTGCAAGGTAGAGAGCCTGTAACTGTGGGAAGTGAAATACTTAAATGATAAAGGTCACGTCCGGGTGGATGGGTGGGCGGGAGGTCGGAGACATGCAAATAAGAAACGTATGCCATAAATGCCATTTCTGATTTGAAGAATTCCTTTTTATGATGGAAGAATGCTTGAAACTTTGAAACTTTGTGCTGTTATAAAGCAGTGTGTGACGGCGCAGACGCTTAAATCTCGACTAGACACTTGTTTCTTACAAATACCAAATGTGTGCGCGTGTTTTCCCGTTTGTTTTCCATCCGCCTTAGCACAGTTTTAATCCTTTTTCCAACCGTCCATGAACAGATTTCTCTCTTGGCTGATCAGACACTCATTTGTCCATATCTGGTATTTAGATCTCTTCATAACCCGTCTTTCTTTACCCACATTGATGGCTGCTTTGTTTTGTTTGTTTCCCTTGTTCCACATTGAGCCCTGTTGTTTGCTCCTTACTTTGCTTCATTCTGCACATCTTACCTTGGTACATATTTTTGTTTACCTGTTACTACTGTTGTATTTCTAGAAATACAATCAGCTCTGCTTGCTGAAAATCCTCTGGGAATGCTCCGCGGGCTCTTCCTAACCGCCTCTCCTCTTTTCTCTCTACTATGTCTCTATTAGCCGGAGCACTAACCATGTAGCGTGATTTAGCATCCAAGGTCACTTGTACTCTCCTTGTCTTCCTTCTGCTCTCCTCCGTATCACTTCCTTTTTAAGTCCCCCCACGCTCCTCCACCCTCCTCTCCCTGCCACCTCTATTTATTTCTCATCCTCTATCTCTTCATCACATTCCCGTGTCTCGTCCTCCACCCCACCGCTGCTCTGTCCCTCATGAGACAATGAATCAAGTCTTGTTTTTATTTTATTTTTATTTTTTTTCTGCGCCGGCAGAGACAGAAATAGACAAGTAAATTAACTCAAAAGTAGCCTACATGGATAGGATCTTTTGATATGCTGATTTGCTTCAAGTCGCTGCAAAATGAGTTTATACCCACACACAGCTACGTTGTGCACATGCACGTCTCGGTGCTCGTAAGACGGCGTTTGTTTATTTACTGTGGTACCAATTTGAAATCGGGTAAAGTGATTGATTAAACGGGTTTAGATGCAGATGCTTTGTTTTCCCCGCCACCATCAAAGCAGACTTTGTAGACCGCAGGATTGTTCTGCTTCCCAACATCTAAAGAGTCTTTCTCTGTGCTTCTAATTATGGTTAAACCCTGCAAAGGCTTTCACAAATGCAGATGCGAGAGGAAGGCGAAAGAGACAAGGGGCTGCTTTGTTCCAGTTGATGACAAAGAAATGACTAATTATTTGAACCCAAAATAGGAAGAAGGAAAGAGGAAACGGTGACAGTGGAGGGAATAAAGGAGTTGAGAAATGCTGACGTGTAGCCCCCCACCACCGCCACCGCCCCGCCCCACGCCGTCTGTATTCTTTTCTTGTTACCCTCACTGACTCCTATCTCCCTCCTCTCTATTCTTGCCACCGAGTCTGGCAGTCTGACACCATACGAGACTAAGCACAGAGGACAGGGGCAAAAGACGCTTGAAGAAGGACGATAAAGCAATTATCTCCTCTTCTGGCTGACATCTATGCTGCTTCTCTTCCCTTCTCCCATGTCGCTTTATGTGTCCATTTGTCTTGTCCTTCCTTCCTTTTTTTTTTTTGTTGGATTGTTCACCATTTTAACTGCTGCTTCCCCTAATTTGGTCAGCCTTCAGCTTGTTTTTTTCCCTCCTATCTTTCCCATATTTACTCCATCACCCCCTCACCGTTGTTTAATCTGAACCTCTAACTCAACTCTTCCTCCCTCAGCCAGACGTATTCCCCTCCATCCTGTTTTTATTGAGTTGTCATTCTTCTCTCTATCCTGACCTCTTCCTCCACCCCGATCCCCCACTGTTAGTCTGTCTGCATCATTTCTCCCTCTTTTCCTCCTCATTTTAATTAGCCACTCAATAAAAGCATCCCTTACTCCTTCCTTGTCTATGACCCTCCGGTTTAATACAAGATGACATGTATATTGACTACTGACCCTTTCTCCCTTCCCTCCCTCTTGTCTCTGATGTGAGCTGGCATATTTATTGACAGTAGTTTAACACTTAATTTCATCTTCCCATGGGGGTACAGCTCAACTTCCATTTGACCCTTTCTTTCTGCTCCTCCATATTTTGGGATGTTCTGGCTCTTTTGTTTTGCCTGTACGCATCTGCTGTTTCTTCACGACGTCTTTCGTGAACTGGTCGCGGGGCATAGACCTCTCCAATATAACATTAAACTAAACTAAAAATCCCACATATGACATGACGCAACCTGAAAGTGTCCTAATGTCACTGCAGCAGTAAAGATAAAGGTTTTTATACCACCCGGTTTGATGAAACCTTGTAAATGTGGATATTTGATTATATTAATGGCTCAAACTTGCTGTATAATTAGCAGCAGTATATGAGTGAATTGCCAGTCACCTAATGTTCAGGTTCCACTTCCTCCAGCTCCCTTCTCCACCCATGAATCACAAGCCAAGCTCTCCGCTGTCTCCCAGCATGCTCTTTTCCTATGATTATCAAACTTTGTCCCGCTTCTTTCTAGTTGTGTGCCCTTTTCCAGAGACTTTACCGTCATTATTCTCATTATTTCTCAAACGCTGCATGATTATTTTTTTTTCCTCTCCTCCAAATTTGTCATCTTTTTGTCGAGATCCTGTACTTTTCAGAATAAATTACATTATCCACACAGGCTGGAGTGGATTATTTTTCTACTGTAAAATATAATGCCCCTGCTATAAAATAGTCCATTTATAGGTGATTGTTCAATTCAATGTTACACTTAAGAACTTTAAGACTGGCGCATGGATGTTAGACCCTCTTTCAGTATGGTGTTGATCAAATTCACAAGTTATTCAGTATGACATCTACCAAAGAATCAACATATTACTGGCACAGCCTTGACATGTGATAAAGGAGGCTCGGGGGATGTCACTACGAGGACCAAAGGTGACTGGATGTTAAAATCTGGATTGCGTTGCATTTTCAATTCCTCTTTCTTTGCCCCAGTTCAGCTGTCGAGTCGTCACAGGAACCCTGAAGTCTCACACTTCTGCTATTCCCATGTTATTCCTATTCTAGCGTCCCTTTGGCTGACGGCTCTGCTTTGACTTGCCAGCTGATGTGATATGTCACTTTGGCATTTGCATGTTTTTTGCAGGATGGAGGTTTATACTATATATTCTTGGCAGCATTGCATTGCACTTGATTTCTTATCTGGCATACCTTGTAAAAGACATACCTTTTTATAACTATGTCCAAAGCAAATGAGTCGTTTTCAAAAAGTGAAGTTATCGTGTGTTTTATTTAAAGCATTAGTAAGTTGCAGTAGAAAATGCAAAATTATAAGCACCCAAGCAAATTCGACGTCTATGAAGAGGACAAATTTAGATTACGATGCCAATGAATCTTAATGGGTAAAATATCAGGCGCATTTCTTCCATTAAAAAGTAACGTACAGTTGTTTTGAAAGCTTCTTTAAACAGGATGATGGAGACCGGATGGTTTAGTATGAAGTGCTGTACAATTCCACCCATTCAAATGATTTTGGCCGGTTCTGTGCTTTTTTTTTTTTTTTTTTTTTAAGGTATTATAATAATTATAATATTCATTAAAAATGTATCCCTAATTATTCTCAAAGCACATAGATGCTTGCTTCAAGCTTGGGTTTTGTGTGTAGGAACTACCGCGGCTGATTAGTGAGGGTGCTCAGATGTGATCCGCTTCTTTTCATTCAGTCATGGGAAAGCAGAGAAAGGGGAATTGTGCGTTTTGATGTGGCATTTCAATAAGGCAGCTCTTTCCCTCCTCACAGCAGTGGAGCACTCCTCTCCTGGGCTCCCACCACTTTGTCTTGTCCACAGTTTATCTTCCTGCTCACCGTCAGGTTATTCCTTTTTAGTTTGTTTTAAATGACCACTTGAAATATTTCTGATTGCTTGGATTTCCTTTCCCCTCTCTTTCATTACACCAATCCTCCCAGCTCCCATCTTTTATACCCTAGCATTTATACCCCTCGTTCCAGCGACAGAAACATCTTTCCTCTGGTTTTTTTTTTTTTTTTTTTTTTGTGCACCGTCACACCCTTGCTTTGTCCTTGAGGAGCATTTGAGCCCACCTCCCCTCCCCTTACTGCCCGTCAGCTTGTCTGCTTTCAGCGATCTTTCTCTCGGCTCATTTTTTCCTAAGATGATTTAAGTAGAGTCCATCTCTCCCTCAGTCCCTCTCCTACACCTACTGAGATTTTTTTGTCATAAAATTCTTCCCATCTGACTGATGCAGTATATGTATGCATGTATTAATATATGCATATCTATCTCCCATCCACTCCGTCTTACTGTCATTTTGTTAGCTCTGCTCACCCATTCACGACACCACTCACGGTTTAATGCCTTATTTATAATACCTGAGGGAGCCAACAAATGCCATTAATATTGCTAAATGAAATGGCAGCCAAAATCTTGACGGCATTCTCAACTTGTTATTCCACCTTCCTCGCTGTTTCCGCGTCTGTTGTTGCTGTAGCAATGCCCCCCCCCCCACACACACACACACACACACGTAAATGTTTCATCAGGCTACGCTCGTAAATTCAGGGGCAGTAAATTCCAAGTGTTTTCAGCCTTAATTGATAAACAGCTCTGTAGCTTTATACATATAAGGAAGCATGCTGGGTTGTTTAAGGGCAGTACTCTCACCCTGCATCCAACTTTCTCAAACAGATTTTATCTTTGTTTTGTTTATATTAAGTGTCCAAAGAGTGGTGGCTTCATGGTGTAAGCATGGAGAGTAAAGCAGTTTGTCAAAAGGAATGCGTGTGTTACAAAAGCTTGCCTTGATATTTTTCTTCAGGTTACAGCAATAAAATGAATATTCTTGCTCTTACCCACAACTACGTCACACAAATTGGCTTACAGGTGGTTGTAAAAATAGCAAGGACACTTTGTTAGGAATGCTGACACTTTGAGGCATTCAGATTAGTCATTTCTCATCTTTTTGAAGTGTACACTATGAGTACAAATGGAAATATGAGGATCATATTGAAGGCTGTAATCATATGGCTTTAACTCTTCTCGCATTAAATGCACGTTTTTACCAAGATTGCAGACATGAGTTTCATTGCCTCACTCGCTTCTACAAATTCTGTAGATTTCTGCAGCCTCACAATCCACCTTATTCTTTACTCTGTTTATCCACTTGTAATCCCATGCTGCACTTATTCATATGCGCTGACTGTTCACCTGTAGGGTTTTAGTGTCGCACTGTGACTCAAATAAATTATTAACTACCTTAGCCCCTTCATCTCTTCATCTCTGTTCCAGTCATTCTTCCCTTGAGCTATCTGCTTGTCCAAGCACAAGATGAACGGTTTTACTGCTGAAGAGTCAAGTTGTAGTGGATAAATATTTTAGAGCTTTTGCATGACAACAGGTTTCACCTTTTAAGGAGGATGGCAATGAGGAAAATGACCTGAAGTGGCACAAAGGCAATAATTGATAACCTATTGCCAAGTGTGTAATGTACTTTTAAGTAAACAATTCAAAGGTGGAGGCTCTCATTGTTGTGTAGTGCTCCAAATGTATGATGATGATGGACTGACCTGTAGATGAGGGTCTCATCAGCTGTGCAGTTGTACTGTATCTGATACATCCAGACTACGTAAGCTGCAGACAAACGTCCCAAATCCCATCGAACCTGGGCCGAGGTGGACGTTACTCCCTGTACTCCAACCATTTTGCCTTCTTCCTCATCCCCTTCGTCATCCTCCATGCTTGCCCCATCGGTTCTCTCGCCATCTGAGGCTTTCCCGCTGTCATTTTCGTTGACATCTCCTCTTTTCCCATCCTCCATCTCTCCTCCACGTCCTGCCCCATTGTTAATCCCTCCGTTTTTTCCTGTGCTGATGTCCGATGAACCAGGATCTGTCCGTAAAATCCCATTTGTCACACTACTGCTGTTCTTGGTGTTGACGCTGTTTCCCCCAGCGTTTCCACTGACCCCACCCCGGTGAGGCAGTGGGATTATTTTGAGGTCTACCGTGGCGGTTGCTTCACCGGCTGCATTTATTGCAATGCATGTATACGCCCCATCATCCCTGGCGACCGTTACCAAGATATCCAACGTGCCATTACTGAAGGAACTGATTCGTGATGTGTTTGCAACAATGCGATCATCTGGCGAAACCCAGTGGACTATTGGCTCGGGGTCTCCGATGGCACGGCATTTCAGTGTGGCTCGTTGGCCCTCCAACACCCACAGCTTGTGGGTGTGACGGGTGATGAGAGGTGGTTCACAGGTAAACTCCTCCTCTGGAATCGACCAGAAATACCTGAGAAACACCGAAAACGTATGAACCAAATCAGAGTGGAAACTTGGCATCATTGATTTATACATGTGAAACAAAAGATTGATGTTTTGCCAATCTAATCGAGGCTAAAGATGAGCAGAATCTTGTAGTTTGAACAGTTTGCAGCGACTGAGCAAAGCGTTAATGGTGGGATGGGTGATAACAGATGCTTATTTTCCCTCAGCATTAAAAGCCAAAGCGTATATTTTTGGCACTTGCAAAGCATTGTTCTACCCATAAAACTTTATTCAGAGTAAACTTCACCCATTACAATGAGGGACAACTGAACAACTCACCTTCCAGCCAGGTGTGCGGGAGTGGCACATGTCTCCATGTCATCGCCTCGGATAAGCCGCCTCAACCACAACAGCTCACAGTTGCAGTGAAGTGGGTTCCCCCCAAAGTTCAGGCTGATGACAGCATTGTAGGGTGTGGGACTTATTGCACCTGTCTGAGACCTGCCAGCAATGGTAGAAAAGGAATAAGTTATATTAATGGTGGTGGTTCAGCACGCTCGAGGCAACATCCTCAGATTGCTTGCACAAGTATATAATAATAAGTCCTGAGATCTGAATTTAAGTGTTTTGTACATGTTCTTTTTGAAATTTCACATTTGTGCCAAAATCTGCGATAATAACCCGTTTTATCCCAGCATGTGTCCACCTGCATGTTGAGCGTTATTGTTTTGGAGCGACTGTGGAAAGAATGGGTTCTTAGAAAGCTCTTAGGCGAGGTTGAGGTCATTATCCTGCTTCCAAATCGACAGAGCTCATTTGTTCTTCTAAACTTGGCTTCAGTTGTTTGAAAAACATAAGATAATTTACATGGAGACGTTTCTGTTACTATCCACCCGAGTGTCATAGGAGCTCACGCTGTAGAGAAAAGGAACCGGCTTCAGAAAGTCAAATCCTTTCTTTTTGTCTAAGTTTGAGTATTAGTCTGTAAAAATATTTTGCAGTGTACACAGTTCATCAAATTTTGATGGGTTTCTTTTTGTACCATTTACATAATTTACAACGTCTTCTGAGGATATTGCATCGTACTGTGTATGAATAAGTGATTTAAAAAAAAAAAAAAAAAAAAAGAGCAAAGACGTCAGCACACCTCGAGGTTGTACAATAATAGCTATTTAATAACAGCATAGCTTTATACAGAGATAAAGCATGAGTGGGTACGTTTAAACTCCATTGTTGTATTTTTAAGGGCTCGACAGCACACGTGCGATTATAACAAAGAAGTGCTAGGAAATATAATATGAAGCACAGAAGTGTCAAGAAATGACTCATGAAAGCAGTTAGGTTGGAATTGAAATTCAAAGGTAAAGAAACGTGCGTAAAATATAAGATGAGAAATCAAAGGGGAAAGTAAATTAAATGATTGGAACTTGTTTTTGACATTTAACCTCTAATGCAAAACACCTAATTCCCAATGAGAGCAGTAATTATCATTTTACTTTTGACGTGGACTGGAACATATCCACCGCACCACGTGAAGCTAAGAAGTGAGACGGGTTTAGACGGCACTACTGCAGTGGCTGATCATTCAAGTCAAAACCTTACTTCTCACCTCGACATCACACAACTAATCTGGAATAAGTCCTTTGTCACTTTCTTTGCCATGTTACATATAAATTGACTAAAGAAGCGACCAGACAACCACCGGATTCAGACTGCACTGTTTCAGCGGTGGCGATGAATGTTCCCTCTTAAAACGCTTAACGCCAAAAGGACTTACCTTGCGAAGAGTGGATCAGGAGGCAGCGTTCGGAGCCTGTTAGAAGTCATATCCAGCCGTGCCAGCTTATAAAGCTCCCCAAACACACCTTCTGCTATGTGGTCTATTAAGTTGTGGTCCAGGTTCAGTGTGTGCAGACTGGCCATGTTCTGAATGGATTCCCACGGTACCCTGTAGGAATCAAATGGGATGACGGTTAAGAACGATTCCTGAGATTAATTTAGTAAACTCTGCAGAGATGGGTCATGTGCTCACTGGAGAGAGAGATTGAGAAGAAATGAGGAAAAGTATCTGCTGAAAGAAATGGCAGCTGTGAAGACAGCTTCACACCTCGGATAATAAATATCCCTTGTGAGTATATTGATGCCGTCTAAGAAAATAATGTGATTAAAGGATGAGAAGAAAGCTGTTGGATCGGTCAAAGTTTACTCTTTATACTATATGCACTTGTGAAACTCCACAGAGAGGAGAAATAAGCAGAGACTAATTTATAGTGAAAGATGGTGAATGCTCAGTTTCCCTCCTAAACTTTGAAAAAACGGGACAGCATGAAGCTGCAATAGTTTTATAATAAAACACACCTGCACGTTTTTTTTTTTTTTTTTTGTTTTGTTTTTTTTTTAATCATATGTTGAACCACGTTTATCAGGTGAGCCTCACACCTGGATATAAACTGCCAAAGAGGGCACCGGAATGCTCTAAACTGTTTTTAATTAAAGGGATGTCATTCAGAGTCTGGGGAAACTCAAAATGTACTCAATAACCTGCAGAGAGGACGAAATTCACTGCATTATACGGCACTATGAACAGGAGAAAAGGGTACACAGATTATAATTACTGTTCAGTGTGATTGTTCATTGGAGGGAATAGAAATGCTATAAAACTCTACATAGTCCAATGAAAGGAGAAGCTAAATATGAAAATGCACTCGAGTACGAATCACATACTTGAGCGAGTTCAAACACGTCTTCATCAGAACTTGAAATCAATGCCAAAGAAAATTAGAACCTCATCAAAATTGATTGTCTGAGCTCTCCGTCTTCTTCTAGCCCCAGCAGTTTGAGCCAGTTTCTGCTCATTGTCTTGGCTGACTCATGGTCATAAAGGCTCCTGGCATTGAGCCTCCAGACTTCGGGAGGCGAGTAGTGTGTCTGGAGCATGCCGAATACATTAGCCGGCGTGACTATCCAGAACCCGTGGGTGAGCCATATAAAAGAAAAATAAAACAAGTTTACCTTCTGAGATTGTTGTAGGACAGGTCGAGGTCCTCCAGTGTGAGCAAGAAGTCGTCAAAAGCCTGGGTTGACACTTTGATCAGCTGGTTGTTGTTGACGATCAGGTGTTGCAGGTTGATCAAACCGGTGAGGTCCCTGGGTCCAAGTGTTGTCAATCGGTTTCCTAGAAAGGAAAGGGATGGGTTGTTGTTTTGATTTTTGTTAATCAGTTTGGCTGCAGTCTCGCTGTCCTAAAGACGGTACTGACTGGCGTCTTGTTGCTGCTCACCATCAAGATGCAGAGAGCGCAAACTCTCCAGGTCGGCAAAGGCCATCGGTCGAATTTGGTGGATCGTGTTCCTGGACAGAGTCAAGTCAACCAACCCGGTCATGTTAACGAAGTCATTTCCACCCACTTCCGTTATAAAGTTGTCCGCCAGTCGCAGCTCCACCGTGCGCCGGTCGACGTGCGGCGGAACAAACAGGAGGCCCTTGTCGGCGCAGAGCGTGCTGAGTGATTCTGAGAGGTTTCGACACACGCAGTGGAAAGGACAGGCCGAGACCACGCCCCACGTCTCCCCCGCTCCAACCAAAGAGGGCAGCAGGCAGCATGTGACCAGAGTCAGCCAGTGAAAAACCGGTAAAGTGACGGAGTCTGGGAGGGTTCTCTTCGTAGCCCTGGGGCAGGCACAGTGGAAGAGATGGGACGAAGAGGAGAAAGACGAGATGAGAAGCGGGGGAAGAAGAGAGAAGGAGAGGATGGACGGAAGAGAGAGAGCGGAAAAGGTGGAGCCCTGCGCTCGCTGTTCGGGGTGGAGATCTGTGTGGGGCAGGTGTGTTCGTCTGCAGGGATTGAGGGGTGGGGGGACAGGCATGGTAGAACGCCTGGCTATCCACAGACCTGGAGACGGGAAAAGAAGTGGGAGAAAACAGAGAAAAACTGGATCTTAGTTTTTGACATTGATCCGGCATTGTTTTACAAGATGTCTGGAGTCTCTATTTGTGTCTGGTTAAGTCTTCCACCTACTCCCAGATAACAGAGCTGGAAATAAAGGCTTCTTCTGCACACTTGTCTCTTCACCAATGCCCACTTGCTTCTCCGTGAAGCATCATCAATCCATATCCAAGTCAGACGAGCCGCGTACTGTAAACCGTGCACTTAGATGCACACCCCTCTTCGATACTAGCTCACTGCTTAGCAACAACATCCCTTACGGCTGAATACAGCCAGTCCCCATGGTAACGGTTACCTAGAAACCCGTAAGAGGGGATTAGACAAGTGTTATATCATAGGACCTTTTTATAAGACTCTGCGGGTCAGGGAAGCAAATTGGGTCGCAGGCCTATCATTCTTGATTCCACAGCGAGGCTCTAAAGTGAAGCACAATGCAGCTCTCAGGATGCTCAGCATAGTGAAGGGCACACAGTGACCCTGCTGCAAGTCTCAAACATGTTTTGTTTCAAAATGCCAGTGAACACACATTTCAAGTCACCGATACAGAGTGCACAGATACTCAAATAAGTTTAATCTAGAGACACTGGAGAGCGACGGCGATTTGTAGATGACAGTCAGTTTCGACGGCGATAACGTGAGTCGGAGACGAGTAAACATCTGTAGGAGCATCCAACTTGGCGCTATATGGACCATGGTGCTTGCTGATTACGTATTGATATACGGTAAAATACATGAAACCTAATACTTTAAGTAACAACCAGGCAAAACTATCAATCGTGCTGACTTTTAGAGGTTGACACAAATTGCCACTTAAAAGCCTCCATTAGAGTCCAGCTTTGCTCGTTGTGCTTGAAACTAGAGAGACATTTACAGCGCGTCTCACGAAATGAGGTGGTGTCGACGTAGGGAGCAACATTGTGCTTCTGCCTGCTTTTTATCCGTTCTCAAAATGTGAACCCTGTCGGTGACCAGGCCACAATCTTCACTATTGTTTGAGAAAATAAGAAACCCAGAGGCCTCAAATTGTCAGTCATTTCATCTTGGGAATCCTAGTTGTTCTCACCTTCAACAAACACAATGAGCAGAATTTGTTGGACGATGGGACAAGACTGGGACTAAATAACACCTAGATTACTTTGATTCACTTAATGGTTCTCAAATATGAATCCTTTCTATTTAAACCTACATATTTTGTGCCTTTTGGTGTTCTGGGAAGCTGATGACTACGAAGAGTTCGGCATCTTGAAACAACGTGCACTCGAGCTTAGTAATGATGCTGCGGTTATTTCTTTGTCTGGTGTCATCAGTTTAAAGAATACAGAGGGGAGATGATGCCTGGAGCAGGAGGAGGACGTGTTTGTGGAAGGACAAAGTCACCAAAGCCTGCAGAGACGGCCCGTCTTCAGGGCAGTAGATGTTGGGAGTTGAAGCTCTTGTGGAGGCATGTTAGAACTTAAGAAAATGTCCTCCAGTAAAGTGAAATGCCACAGAAGTAAATGTGCATACTTGGCAGTGGGGCCTGACTGATGCGCGGCACTTAAACTTCACTTCTGCTCACTGGTCACAGCTTCTTGTACCTGCTTCATGTCTGTGTGCCTCGTTTCTTCCTCCTCTGCGCTTCTTGATTTATTAATTGACTTTTATTTTTCTGTTTCTCCGACTAGGTCCTTCAGTCAAACACCTGCTGTATCATTTTCTTTCACTCCTCAATAATTACCACCTTGGTTCGTATACCTCCATCTGCCATTCTTGTGTTCTTATCTCGCCTTCGATCCATCTTTGCTCACCTTCCATCTTATAAACCTTTGCGCCTCTGGCTGCACTGTAAATTTCCACATTTCCTTTTTGTCTCTTTCCCTCTTTTTCTTTTTTTGCTCTGTTGTCTGCCCTTGAGGCAACCTGACAATGTTATCAGTCATGGCTCTTCCCCATCATCTCCTCCCTCCTCCTCCACCCACCGTCTTTTTTTTTTTTTTTTTTTTCCTCATCTCTCTGTCTGTTGCTGACTCTGCCATTGACCTCCATGTCTCCTCACCTCTTCTGGTCCTAGGTTTGGTCAAACACTGAGCCCACATATGCCCCCCATCTCTTTTGTCTACTTTTTCTCTTGATTTTTTTTTTTTTTTTTTTTTTTCCTCCCCTCTCTCTTCAGTTTTGCAGATTTAGTTCTGACACGTCTGCATTTTTCTTCTTTTACCTCGCTCTTCCTCTCTCAGGGTGGTCTCACTTTCAAGTGCAGCACTGATGCTTTCTTATGTACATTCACACACAAATTTAAACGTAGCCGATCCCTTGACTTCTTAATCAATATCTAATCAATCTGATCCAGAAAGATAGAACCTTGTCCAATTCATTTCCACTCACCCTTTTCCTCTTTCCTTCTCTTTACACTTCCTCCTCAATGCTGTTTATTCCACATTGTCTTAACTTCTAATTTTGCAGGGTTTTTAAATTTTATTTTATTTTGTCATGAATTTTGATGCACCCTCTTTTTAGTTTTATTATGTAGATTCAGCATGTAAGCTGGCAGTTGAAGGCTATATTGGGTTTTTATGCTTGGATAATAAAAAAATACATTTGCTTGAGGTGTTTTTTTTTTTTTTTTTATTGTGTAATACAGCCTTGGTTATTTGATATATGCATCTTAGGATTTTGCCCATTAATCTTTCAGTTTATATAATGCAAGAGGGCAGTTTAAGGGAAAAAAAAAACTTCTTCATCCAGCAGATGATTGGTCCTCATGTTAAATAACTTGATTGAAGAACTTTGGAGCCAGTTTCTATTCCTCTACACTTCCCATCAAAACTATCAGATAACATGAATAGACTGAAATGTTGCTGCTTCTGTATCATTGTGAATCTTATCTGTTTTAGTTTTCCTAATTCGTATGAAACCACATCAGTAGTTGAAAATGCTGTTGCCTGCAGTTGTGTTTATCTGTGCTGCTTTAGGGTTTTATATTCAACTTGTCGGGATTTTATCTTTCTCCCCCTTATCTTTGCATGCCTCTTTGTGTGTTTTCCTGCTGCAACACTAGAATTTTCCATCTTTAAATCAATAAATTCTCATCTTACACGATGCCCTGATGCAGCGCAAAGGTGCAGTGCTGTCCAAGCACTTTGTGTGCAATGTGTGTAACTAAAATACGCTAGAAAGGTAACTACATTTAATTCCGAGTGTCTTCTAACCATCCTGCTTGTCTAACACATGCGTGTCTCTTCCCGTTTTGAATATTGAGGGTTTTTTCTTCTTTTTTTTGCATTTACAAAGCCTCTATTCTTCAGAGTTTGCTGTTGAATTCGCTATGAGGACGGAGCATGTAGTCACGAGTCCACAAACGCACCATCTTTGTCTCACTCTGGTAAAGCAGCAGGCACTGAATTATCCCATTGCTATCAAACCTGTCTCTCGCTTTTTGGAAGGAAAGAGATGGAGGAGACAGTCAGTGAATGAGTAATAACTGAAAGACATTACAAATAAGACGACAAAAAATGAAAATGAAAGCGTGTGCGCGTGTGATTTTTGCTGCAAGGCATGTAGACTATATCTGCATCTCTTTTTCCCCCCTTTTCTATTTTAAGAGGTGTCTTGTTGCTCTACTCTGCATGAACCTTTAACCCTCCAGAGAGCAACAAAAAGATGGGTGGAGAGAACTGCATAAGGTGAGAATAAAGAACAGGAGCTGAAGGTGTAGGAGGAAACTACTTTGTGTTGGAGCTCAACGGTGCTGTCAGCCTGCACCTTATCTTACCACAACTTCCGAAAAATTCCCGTTTTGATGCCCAGCTCAGCTCCAGGAAGCAGCAGTGGCTGGAACTGTGAATGATGTGGTTCGGATATGGGTATGTGATGTCACAGTGACCTCGAACATGAGTGGCTCTCTGAATGTCACGTTCAAACTAATCCCAATCCAGGAGACTTCTGGAAAAACTGTCTATTCCTGTTGGGTTGTTTTTTTTTTCATTTGTAGATATTTAGTTTTTGTTTGTTTTGTAGACACCTGAATCAACACTCATAAGGACTTTAATTTTCTCTGTTATAGTCTGGACCTTCATTGTGCTGCACGTTGAGCACCTTGTGCATGTAAAGGTTTCGTTTCCTTGTTGGTCTCTGGTTGTAATTTTTTGTGACTCATTATAAATGTCAACCCTCCTAAAAATGCCAGAAGCAATTAATAATGTGTCCCCGCGCGTGTGCTAACATATTTACAGATCTGCATATAGACTTGTGCATTTTCTTTTTTCTTTACTTTTTTTTTTGTTTTACTGTCTGCTGTGGCACCCACAAAATGCCATTAGCTCATAATCGACTTAAATCGACTTAGGGAGTGTTGCAGTGTTTATAAACAAGGGGATTTGTATTAGCTCTCAAAAGCCACTTATCGCGAGCACAGTAATCCACAGATGTGATTGGGCTGTGAATTGCTGCACTGCAAGACTTCGGTCAGAAAATTGCTGATAGGCAACATCACAGAGTCCTGAAGAAGAGGTTAATGTTTGACTAAAAGTTTTGGGAAGCTGAAAGTAAAGGTTGGGGGGTCGATCAATACGCACAGGGCTCTGGCGCTTTGTTTAATGTTGAAATACCTAAAACTCTACTGGCACAAATGCTGGGATTAAACACCGAACCAGCCTTTCACGCACACTCAGCTTATTCCAATCACGCTAAGGCTTTCTAGAATGTGCTCTCACTCATAATCCAGGCACTCGATATCAGGTGAGCACTCACATCCTGAAACAACCACTAGCATACCAAAACAGTCTTCCCACACAGTCATAATTATAGGTAGGCCGACACAGTCTCTCTCTCTTTCTCTCTCGAAAAGAAACAAAAGAACGCCCACTTAGCCTCTTCTTGCAGCTGTCGTGTGTACTGTAAGCCCACTCATCCTTTTGATACTATTGCTCTTCTGTTGAATTGTCCTTTTTAGTAATCCAGAGTATATAGAGAGCACAGGGGATGGGGGGTAAAAATTGGATATGGCAACATTCTGCAAATGCAAGAGATCTTAATGGCATGAAATGGAGCAAAGGAGGAAAGACAAAGAAAATGGGAGAGGAGTGCATAAAATGGACGGAGGAAGAGAGCAAGACCGAGGGAAAGCAAAGCATTAGTGTATATAGCTGTGGTAGAGTGAAACAGAGGGACCAAAAGAGTAGGAGTTTGAGGAAGACGGGAGGAAAGAGGGATGAAGAGTCAGCGTATATGAATGTGCGTCGTTAAGCGAATGGGCAGAGAAATATGTAAAGGCGATAAATGGGTGAAGGCCGTTATCAATCACTGTCACAGAGAGATGGGGAAGGACGACTGGATTTGATTAGGGTAAGGGAGAGCTGTGTTAAAAATGACTAAGGAGTCACTATCATGATGGCGGGAGAGCCAGGAAGACAGCGGGAGGCAAAAGGGACGCATGGTTGACGGATGAGAGGAAAAAGTGATAAGTTAGAGTGGGAGGATGAAAGATGTTACTGGCCAAAAAATGTCAGTGAAAGCTGGGGTAAGCAAAACTCTGGCTAAATTAAAATCATAAAACACAGTCCCCTTCTCGCTCACCTGTCTTCTCTGTCTGTACTCAGCCCTTCTCTCTGGACACGGCCGTATGTACGCACTTCAAATACACTTTATAAAAAGGTCAGCATCGACTGGACTTGAAGCCCAGTCTCCTGAGTCGGAGTGCTCTGTTTAACTCAGTCGTCCACCGCACACTGTTTGCAGTACCTTGATTGCTGTAGCAGATTCACACCTAATCTACTCTGAATAAACCTCACTGGGCAACGTCGGGGGTCTGTCAGGGGGTACGGCTTCTAAAAACCTCTTAACAGAGCCACTCTTATTAAATTCTGATTAAATTACACTAGGGATTTTTAACCCCTTAACTAAACCAGAAAGTTAAGCGATTGTTTGAAGAATTTCAAGTCATCTGTGACAATGCACTGTTTTCGCTAACATTTTGAATTGAGTACTTTGTCACCGGCAGTTCACGACTAGTGTCATTTCCAGTAGCCTGATGGTGAGAGGAAAAAACACAAATAAAAATTAATTTTTTTTCCACCTTGAATGTGAACATGTGACCATGTGAAACATGCTGCTTCTGTTCCTATACTGGTGCAAATCATCAGTAGCAGATAAGTATGTTCTACAGTAGAGTAGTAGAGTACCCTTTTTTTATTATTATTATTTAAACTAAAGATCTAAAAATGCATCCTCTTCACTAAGCTGACTCACTGATCTGGCATCGTGGCATCTTCAAAAATTTAGGTTGAATGAGCACAGCTGGAGGACTGATTTGCCTGTCAGCACCATGGACAGCGCTGGCACCATTATCATTCTGTCCCAGTGCTGGAATATTTAACATTCCCCGATGTGTGTATTCATTTTAGTGATTGTCTGGAGAAAAGCAAACATCTACTCGCACAAATGAAAATGAATTCAGCACCATACTAAAGCTGGAGGCTGTAAAAGGGCTGACATTCTGACAGGCAAGGCAAGTGTTGCACGGAGAGGTTAGGCAAAACAGATGTTACTGATGAAAAATGCCATCACATGGGAGCTTTCTCATTTTCTATATGGCCTGTCACCAAAGTATATTTTTAGTGGGAAGTGTGCAACTCAACTTCCAGGGACAATATAGCCTCCTGGAGTTGTTGCCATGTGTGAGCTTTGTGAAAATGAACAAAAACAAAAATGCAAAAGTCAGTCACGAGTTATTTTTTTTGCTCTTTATAGTCATTTGTTTTCTTCAGCTATATAGAATGGGCACACTGAGACGTAGGAGTAAAAAATTAAAGGGCAAAGTTAAGAGGAGAATTGAAGTGTGTTTTCTTTAAAAGAGGACTGCAGTTGCCTCCCAGCAGGGATCCACAATACGCTTTTTTTGTTTGTTTTTTTTTTTTTTTTGGGGTGGTTGTTGTTCCTGAAAATCTCCACTCGGCTAACTCTCTCCAAAAGAAGTTTGTTTCCTACATGGTTTGTTTATACGCAAGATTACGTTCTCACTAAATCCCATTGGATGGCATCCTATTTAGAAGATTTTGACGACTGTTTCTGTTCTTGGAACATTACACACTGAGATTTTTAAAATGTTTATTTTTCTCCCCCATCTCTTCCAAATACTAAACCACTTCAAGATTTAAAAGCCCCTGAACGAACTTAATTTACATCCGTGCATATTTTACAGCTCTTGGGAAATGACTATAAAACATTTGTTTTGATAAGTTTATTGAGCTGTCTCAAAAAACATTTGGCTATTTTATTAAAGGAACCTGAGCGTTTGATCGGCTGTATTGTAATGTCGTAGAGTCCTTTAGGCAGAAGCGCCTCATCCAAAGTAAAGTTCTTAAACATATCTATTATCTCCAAACATGGCAATACTTAAGAGAAAGCAAATCACTCTGTCTGTTCTCTGCTCTTATTATCTGTCTGGACTGAAAGCTAAATATTGGTGGAGGCTTTGAAGTCTGGCTTCTTTGAAGGCTTTGCAATGATGGGCAGCCCTGTCCTTAATGAAATGGGACATCATACTACCAAGTTTGAAAAGGCATAAAAGTTTAAATGTTACCGGCAATTTTATTTTATTTTTATTTTTTTAAGTGTGTTGGTTTTAGATGCCATACCCAACTCTGTTTTGTATGAAATACTAGACTGCGAAAAAAGAAAAGGGCCAGATACTGTGAATACTAGGAAGAAAATAAACCCCCCTCTCGGATTTACCACAGGCTGGGAATCGGTGAACCTTGGAGACACTGCAAAAGAAATTCTAAAGCAGTGAACCATACTATTAAGTGGACCTTGCTCTTTTCTCCCTTATCAGTTGAGCTGAATTTTTTTTTTTTTTTTTTTCAGAAGAACTCAAAATCTTACATCTGCGGGCCCCGATTCATTGTCAATTTGTCTGAAATCATTTGACAACTCGGAAGTCTCCTGTTTGTGTAAATGAAGAGAATGTCGAGCATAAATATTCTTGTAAATGTGGTCTGTTTCAATTACACTGAACAGATTAACCGCAGCCAACAGACAGCTCTGGATTTCCCCAATTGCTTCTTATTTGTTTTTGTTTTTTTTCTTTAAATGTTTTTAAATGAAACACCACAGGCATTCATTAGCATGAGGATAAACATGTTAACCATTAAAAAAAAAAAACCTAGTAAACAACCTAAGGTTTTAGATGATGCAAACGCTCTCCATCATCTTAATGATCAAATAGCTCTAAAAGTTTGTTGTTTTTTGTTTTATTCCTCCACTCGTCTAATATTTACACCCTTAGAAGGATGGCGGCTAAAATCCCACTCCTCCCTGAAATGTTGTACGGTAATTTTGTTTCCTTCTCTTGAAAAGCCTGCACAGCAACAGCTTGGGGATTCAGTTTTCTGGGAGGTAAATTGAATTGGCAGCCACAGTGACAGTGATTTTCTTTGGCACTTTCAGCAGCACAGCAGGGTAGGGAGGGGTGTAGTCATGATCTGTTACCAAACTCATTTGAATATTTAAGTGTATCCATTAGCTGAAATGAAATAACTTACCAAACAGTGTCGACGTGTGCCAGCACAGGCTGTTTAATGCTCTTGTTTAGTGGAAAAAGGTTGTTCTCCTCTTGCAAAGCTTCAGTGTTGCTCAGCCTTGAAAGCTTTAACTGCTTTGCACATACATATTTTTTGCAAACGGTACAGTAGAAGTGTTTTCCTTCCATACATTTGTAACAGTCATACAGATGGTTGCAGCTGAAATCACAGGGACAGCTGAGAAAATGGCAAACATAAGTGCCGAAAGCAGTTCTGCCACACTGCTGTACCCTGAATTACTTTATTTTTCTGTTGGAACGAGGGGATCTTTCATTGGTAGATGTGTCACATCGCTACCGCAGAGGTATTTCAGTACCATTTTGCTGTGATTTACTCTATATGGCAGTGAAATAGTTGCATCTGATTAAATTGCACACTAGTTTAAGATGAAGGAAAATGAAAGCCTGCAATTAATAGCTGGCAGCTTTTTGTCGTTGCCATATGCTCATCTGTTGGTGAAGATGCCGTATCGTGTGTCATATGAG
Source organism: Xenentodon cancila (assembly GCA_014839995.1). Classification (NCBI taxonomy): domain Eukaryota; kingdom Metazoa; phylum Chordata; class Actinopteri; order Beloniformes; family Belonidae; genus Xenentodon; species Xenentodon cancila. The sequence goes on from CM026212.1 coordinate 17,914,129, forward strand.
AGAATTAAGTTTGTTTGCTTATTCTTTAAGAAGTAAAATATTCCCTTTTTATTAAATTACACAGACATGATGAAGGCAGAAGCGAGAGAATTAATTAAAGGTGCAATCAAAGTAATTTATCACAGAACTTTCCCGAATGTTGGGAAGCCATCAGGCTTGAAACAGAAGTGTCAAAAGGTTTGAGACGCTGTATATCGACTTGAGCTCCATTATTACGACTCTCTTTGTTAAAAACTTCAAAAGCTCTCACCAGGGTACAACTGTTATTAGTCTGTCAAGGAAATTAAATTACATATAACAAGTTGTTGGATTGCTATCTCGGAATTGCTGCCGGGGTACACGTTCATGCCGTCTACCAGAGCTTTGAGGGAACATGAACAATGCACTACATTTAAAATCTGCATGTTATTACAGTTAAACTGATATTACTTCAGGTTTCAAGTACCGTGACTCTCTGAATGTTTTACCATTAGGCCTGGCAATATGCTTCTTATTTTTATTGTAAATCAAATTTGTCAATAATGTGCATTCCAGGGAACCATTTGCACTTTTATCTGATTAATGTAATGGAAATACCCTATTGATCTGAATAAGAGATGCAAGACAACGCTGCCTGCTTACAGAGTGACACCCTCCCTGGGATTTCGTCGTTTGAAGCCGTCTTGTTGGACTCATCGCCATGCATTACACTGTGTATCATATTCTGTTCCCGTTTCAATGCTTTGATGGCTCTGCAGCATTTATCACTCTCAACTTATTTTTAGCATGAAAACAACATCCCATTTGTTTCTTCACTCGAGATACTTTTGCACTATTTGTTTCAGGATCTCACTGTTTTTCTGCACCTCTCAAACTCATGGCGTTGGGTTCATAGCTGCACTTGTTATGGGAACCTTGAGGTTGTTGGTGCTACACCATTTGTTTTTGATGTAACCATCTAGGTGTTTTAAAAGTCTAGACCCCAAATATATGACGCCCCAACTTTTTTCAATTTATGTTAACAGAAAAACAAATCCCATCTGTTTGAGACAATACGGCGATGTCGTGAATCGAGCACTGCAGTGATGTCCCGTGGTCATTCTTTTATGAAGTCATTTGTCTTAGTTGATCCTGCTGTTTGTTGGACTTTTACTAAAAAAAATGGTAAAGAACAGCCGGATGTCTAGTCATTAAATTTGGTTTAATTTAGCACAGCAAGCGTTGCGTCTGTAACCATACTTGTATGTCAAGTTTACGTTAATATTGTTGTTCGCAGGATTGTCAGGATTTTCCACTCGGTCAGAAACCATGCATGATCGTTCATGTGAACGCCGATTGTCATGACAGGATACAAGCGTTATCCAGTTTTCACCAAACTTGACACCGTGTTGCATTTGCCGAGCGCCTGAAGTGGGTCGTACAGAGCTGCAATGCTGATTTTTAAGAGGCACACCCCACGTGGTGGGTGGTGGAGTGGAGTTGAATTGCTCACTCCACCTCCTCAAACCAGCTGCTGTGAACACAAGTGTAAAAAGTGCAATTTGAATGTTGTTAAAACCTCAGGACTCCCCCCCCCCCTATTTCATGTGGCTCTTAATCACCAGTCACGGCTATTTATAAAACAGAGGGATATAAAGAGATGTGATGTTTTCCATTTTGTTGAGACCTGTTATGTATTTAATAAGAGGTCAAACTGAGCTATAATGAAGCACAATTTCAAAAGTAGCTCAATGCAAAAAGGTTTTTTTTTTTTGTTTTTTTTAATCCCGCAGTGTGGGATAGTAACAAAACAAAAAAAAAAACAACAATGCTGCACAACGAGTCTGCAGGGGTAACTGTTTTTTGTTATTTCTTTTATTGTTTGTTTTTTTTTGTCCTATATTGAAATGCACAGCAGTACTGAGACGGGCAGAAACACTGAGAGACGCAGACTTGAAGTGCTACAGAGCAAGTACTTACTGGTTACTTCTGACACTCTTCACCCACACACACTGTATGCTGCACCTTGATTCACTTGAGCGATTGCAAACCTCCACATCTGTCTGCAGTATTTGGAAATGCAGACAAGCACATGCAAGTTTGCAGACAAAGTGGTTGTGTTTGCAGATAAAATGTTCAATTGAAGCTCAGTCATCTCTCCTATTATTGTGTCCATCACCTTTATCTCTTAAAATCAATAAATAATGAACAAGTAATGCATGAAAAATATCAGTTGGTTGACCTGACAGATTTAGGGCGCATTTGATTTGTCTTGCTGTGGCATCGCGCTGGAACATTCAGTACACATTTATCAAGCAAAAACACGCAACAGCTCAGGCTCTGGAAATTTATTCTGGCATTTTTCACCCTTTTCTTTTTGAATTTTTTGTTTTACAGATTGAGAAATCTAGGAACTTTAAAATGGATTAATTACATCTTGCATTTTTAGCTTTGTTTGATATATTCAAACCTATCAGAACTTTCTCCAAAGTTTGGTGCGTTTGTGTGTGTGAAGCCCTCCGCCTCCACCTCTAAAGGGATTTTGCAGATTTGGGATGAGAAAGTTAGCTGGATGAGTTAAATTTCGTTTTATTAGTCATCCTCGGCTCATGTTTCCTGAACTCGATGTTCACATTAAGTTTCATAGATTTTCATTAGGATTATCAAGACCACGTGTTTAACCTCCACAGGTAATTGTGTAACTTGCATATCATAATTTGTGAAATTCTCACTAAAGGCTCATGAGAGGTGTTTATCCATTTCATCAATGTGCAGGTCTTCCCTCTTTCCTTCCCCCTCTGTCCCAGTCTTTCGACCCCGTGTCACTCACTAATGCCCCCCCGGAGCTTCGCTCTCACTTTACCACTCTGTTCTCCACCCGTTTCTCCCATATACACCCTCCCCAAACCAACCCACCGTCTGTCTCCAGTGGTTGCCGTGGTTACAGTTTGTTCTGCTCATCAAGCGCCTGCTGTGCCTAAACAGTCTGTCAACAGTTTAATTACTCATCCCTTCATCCGTCCTCCCCTACTTCTGTACCTCACACTCGCTTGTTGCTTCAACTAGTGAGAATCTTGGTGTCAGCTTGTTGCTTTCATCATTTTCCTCTTGTACTCTACTTTATTCCATCCTTTTACTACTTTTTCATCATTCCATCCCCCTTTAATTTTTCCTTCTGTCTCCATAGCAGTCTAATTACTCAACCGCTTGGCGTTCATTGACATCGGTTTTTTCCATTCTTTCATCTATTCCTCCCACCACCCTGTTTCGCTCCTCCTGCGTGCCACTGCTTTATTAGTGTAGTTTTTCTTTTCAGACATTATTCTTCTATTCCCTTATCCCAGCTCTCTCTTATCAACCCCCTCTCAAGTGTCATCTACCGACTTTTCATTTGTCATTACTCGGTCTCTCTACGTCCTTTGAGTGTTCCTCCCTATCTTAAACAGTCTGTGTAATGACTCCTCTTCATCACGCTCTTTCCATACCTCTGCCCCTCATCTACCACTCCGTCCCTTGTTGACAGTGGCCTTGTTTCATCCTCTGATCCTCGGCTAATCTTCAACTCTTCACCCGCCCTCCCTTCTTTTGTCAATCATCCCCCTCTCCATTCATCCATCACCTTCCGTCCTCCTGACATACACCATCTTTCTTCCCATAGTTTCCACTTCTTTGGCTGAAAGCTGGTTAAATCAAGAAGGTGCGTGACATTCCACATCCATCATCCATGATGTCCAATCATTCTTCCACCATCATCTGTTTCACATAATTGTCCATAATGTCTGTGGCTGTCACATTTGACCACTATTTCTTGAGGTTTTTCTCAGTTCGTCGCTCCTTAATTTGAGCTTTTTAGCCATTAGTCTATCTGAACTAAACGGTAGCAAAGCTCTTGCGTGTGTTGTTGCAGCGTGCATGAGTCTGGGCACACATTTGGCTTGTGAACTGAAAACATGTTTGCAGTCATCGGCCCTTTGTAGTAGTGAACCAACCAAGTTTCAAATCGCACGCCAGCTACATAAACACAGTGCACGTTGCGTTGCAGCCATTCATGGCCTGAAAACAGCATGCGACCGTATGAGAGCTGCCTCTACTGCACCCATACACACCCAGAGCTGTTGAATTTGACTGATTCCATGATCCGTTTTGCTTGTGATCATCTTTGAAAACCCTTAGCTGTTTTTTTTTGTTGTTTTTTTTTTTTTAAATCTACTTTAATAAACCATCGATTGACAGGCCTTCCTTTCCTCAATGCCTCTGTTCATGTGCCAGTCTGTTCCCGTTGGCATTGCTCCTGCGTAGAACAGTGGGCATCCCATCTGTTCATCTTCTCTTACTGGAGCCTGGGAATGATGGACACGCTTGGTAACAATGAGCCACACGGTGCACTAACAAGGTAATTGAGAAAACGTCTCCTTTTTGTGCCTTTCATTTCTTTAATTCTTTTTTAAACCCCACTTTCAACCAGACGACACTTTACCTGCTCTGTATTCTTGATGCACGCGCTTTCGAAAGGAAAAAAGCCAATTATAGAATTTTGATTTGCCTAATGGAAATCAAAAGGCCTCTTTGTTACACTTCCAAAGATGATCACCCTTTCAGAGTCGAGTTCAAAGCCCGAGTCAAAACTGCTGTAAATGATCAACTGAGCAAACAATAAGCCTCATCTCGCTTATTCACGAAAGTTGTTCATAAAAATAACCATCCGACCATCATGTCTTAATTTAGATCGAATCTGCTTTTTGTTTCTGGGGTAATTACTTCTTTTTAGGTAGACTGAGTTGTACGTCTTAATTGGCACATGTACTACATGGAGAAGCCCCTCGGTGCACCAAATTCCCCTCGTAGCGTTATCTCCAAATAGCTCATTACTGGTGTTGGTGATCTTTAGCAGACTTTTTGGGGTCATGCAGGACTAATTGTAGCCAGTGGTACGACGAGAGGAAACGTACTGATGGCCATCTGTCATTTTTAATTGTTTCCTTCATCATCCATCTTTCAGTTTTTTTTGTTTTTTTTTGTTTTTTCCTATATCAAATCAGTTTTTTTAAATCACTGTAGCCTGAATGTGCCTCCAGTTAACATTCATCATCTTGTCATTTGTACGAGCTGTCACTTTTTCTCTTGTGCTTCTCCAACCCTTCACCCTCATGTCGTCATGATCTCTCCAGTTTTTGTCTGTTTCCCTTCATCTTTTCACTCCTCTCTTCCCTCATTTCGTCCATTCATCTCTATCACATGAAGATTCATTTGCTTATCCTCCTGCAAGCCTTTCATCTGCCTCGTTTTTGCCTTCAGTCCCCACCAGTGTCTTCCGCCGGCCCTCCCGGTCCCGGTCTCATCTTCCTGCACCAGCCTTTACCCCCCCCCCACCCCCCCCCCCCCCCCCCCCCCCCCCATCTCCATTTCTTTCTCATCACCCTCTTATCCTCTTCTATCCAGTCAGTCTGATCTCATGTGTCAGTGTGCCAAATCTGTTTGTGTTTGTGCGAGCACCCAGACGCAGCTTACATAAAAACGCCTGAAATGAACGGAGGTTAGGACAGTGCTCTGCAGCCGGCGCTGCTGCTGCCGCCACCTCGGCATTCACACAATCTGACAATGATGCGCACACAACACGCCAGGTGAGATTACATTAAGGCTTGGCGATGAAAGCCGAGCTGAGACGCACCTAGTGAGTAATCTGATACAGGACAGCTGGCTCTGACACGCACAGAAAGTGACATGAGTCTCGGCTCGGTGGAGGTATGCAGAGTGGGAAACAGAGGTGTATGGGGATTAAGATGGAACCATGAGAAAAGCTCACAGTCAACCAGGCCATATGGGAGATTTGAACCTGTGTGTGTGTGTGTGTGTGTGTGTTCCAGTTTGTGTGCACTGTGATATTTGCCTCCTATGTTTTTTTTGTTTTTTATTTTGCCGTGAATGCACATCTGTTCATTATTCACAGTTCTGAATGTGTCTAAGTGAGGAAAGAGCACTGCGTTCCCAGTCCAGTGAGTGCTTGTGCTCACTGCAGTGATGTACTCAATGATTCAGCACGAGAGAGCCAACCATGCAGAGATGAATTTGCCTGTGTGTGTGTGTGTGTGTGTGTGTGTGTGTGTGTGTGTGTGTGTGTGTGTGTGTGTGTGTGTGTGTGTGTGTGTGTGTGTGTGTGTGTGTGTGTGTGTGTGTGTGTGTGTGTGTGTGTATATATATATGTGTGTGTGTATGTGTGTGTATGTGTGTGTATATATATCCTGAAAGTGCGTGCTTGTTTCCGTATGTGTTATAAAAACTGCATAGACATTACCTTTTCCGTCTGTGCGCCTCTATAATCCGAATCAGCTCCACATGTTATCCAGGTTTAAGTGTGTGCGTGTGTGTGTGCAGGTGTGTGAGTGTCAGAGTTTAGCACAGATCTCGCCCCAGGTGTTTTCTGCTTATGTCAGGCCAGCGCGGGGCCAGGCTGGTTGAGCAATAATGCTGGGACCTGTCCTTACTCCCCTTCGCACTCACGCGGTCCTGCACACTTCAAAAGGAGGCGGATGTAGGTCAGTGTGAGGCAAGCGAAGAGTTGAAGAAAATTCCAATCCCACAATATCCTCTTAGGCTTTTATTGATAAAGAGAACCTGGGAAATCCTGAATTACTCGCTCAATCCTGGCCTGGTATATCCGAAATTGGGAAAAAAGATCCAAGAATCCACTGTACTTAAAATCCGATTTGTGGCGTCTTCGTACGGTTTCCTCATGGCTTTGTTGAACTATTGTCTCGCAAGCAGTTCAGTCGATGCACAGGTCTCCGGCTTCTTCCTCCCCCACTACCCCTCCTTCTCTCCTCTTCTTGCGTTTGTTTTTTTTGTTGTTTTTTTTTTTTTTTGTCTCTACTAACTCGGCTCTTATTCAGACATCGGGCTTGCTGACTTTCTCTCCCATTTCATTATTCTTTTATGTATTCACCATCTTCCCTCAGCCCTCTTTCTTCTCTCTACTCCCTGGAGTGATTTCCAGTCTGCTCGCTGTGATCCATGTTTGTTCTCCCGCGCTGAATTAGTTTTTTTTTTTTTTTTTTTTTTGACCTTGGGAGGGAACTCTATAGAAGGAGGTTTGGCGGTCAGCTGGACGAAGGGATTTGTGGAAACCTGAAACGAGATGTGACAATGCTGAACTGTTCACACTGTACGTGTGCTCTATTAAAGATCGTGCATTCACATAATCACATTTTTTTTTTTTTTCCCTCCACACCCAGCTGACCTGCTCCTTCTCTCCGACATCTACTCCCATCGCTCTTTCCACATCCTCTCCTGTCAGTCACTCAGTCCTCACTCATGGCCCCACCCTGTCTTTCCCTAATTTTTTTCTTTTCCCCTATCCTCCTCCCCTCCTCACTCCCTTTCACCTGTCTGTCAAACAGAATCAATAGCTGTGAGACCTTAACACTTCCCAGCAGGCTGCATTGGCTTATTGTTGCGCAAACACACTCTCGAATACACTGCGCGCACACGCACACACACACACACGCACACGCTCAGTCGTGCAACACTTTCACACATGCACACACCTCCACAGTCTCCGCCACCACACGCACATCCAGTAAGTGGTCGTGCAGTGATACTTTACTGCAAGCTCGCACAGCCTCTGCATCTCTCTGCTTCTCCTGCTCTTTCTTCAACCACACACACACATCACACACATGCACCCTCACACACACACAGGCAGCCTAATAAAACAACTGGGCTATTGATCACCATCATGAATGTTGGACAGTTTAAAAGCCAACCCCCCCCCCCCCCTACTGCTTTGTAGCCTGTCACTCAAACTCCAAAAGGCAACACCCGGGGGTGGTGGTGGTAGGGGGGGTGTGGGGCCAAAAAAAAAAAATTATAATTTTCTTGCTCTAAGGCAGTGCTCTCTATCTCTTTAGGAGTGTATATGCATCACTGCGGCAGCTACATACGTGTAGTTTCTCAGCTCAAAACTGAAAAATCCTCTACGTGTTCCTAAATCCGTCTCTCTTCCCTCTCTCCTCACTTTTCTACTTGATTATCCCGATATGGATATTTAACCGTTTTCTAAGTCTGCTCGCCGTTCTTTTATCCTTGTGACATGTCCCCCCACCACACCACCACCTTTTTTTTTCTTTTCTCTCATTCTCTTTTTTGGAGGTTTTTCCCCTCTTGTGCGAGAAGAAAAGGTGGAATTACTAACCTTGTTTTCCGGATCATTCCACCACGACTCCCGGAGCAGTCACATCCCTCCGTCTCCGTAGCTCTCGCTCTTTCTCAGCTCCGCGGAAAAACACCCATCTCTCCCTCTCTCCCTCTCTTCCCTCTCTGTCTATCCCCCGCTCCCTCCCCTCCCCGGTTGGTCGTCCCTTCGCTCGGTCTCGACAGCTGCAGCGCTCTGTCTGCCTCCACTGTCGCTCTTCCGTCAGGCTGTAGGCTGATTGAATTTTAAGTCATGTTAATCCCACAGAACAGGTACTGAATGAAGGAACGGACAAAGAACGGAAAACCAGGGAAAATAAGAGTGCAGGGAGGAAGATGAGTTGTATTTTCGCGAATCTGATTCCTTCAAGGATTTTTTTTGTGTGTGTATTGTAAATTACTTGTCCTGCCTCTGATTCACGTTCCTTTGTTTATCCATTCATCCGTATTTTCATCCTCTTGCCTTTTCTTTTCTGTTGTTGGCTGTCTTTGTCCTCGTTTGGTTAAAAAAAGAAAAGTGTGATTTGAGACGAAGGGTGAGGGAGAGCACTGATCCGTCTCCACTGACGTTAAGCATCAAGCTGAGAGTGCAAAAGAGACAGAAGCACAAGGATGAGCAACGGAAAGAGGAGAAAGATCAGAGGGGGGAATGAAGACTGGGGAGGTGAAGAACCAAATGAAACGGGGAACAAGTGTAACGATTGTGGTCAGGCGTGATGGGAAATATTCAAGTACCCTTTTCTAAAGATATTCAACCGATGCAGTCATGACTTTGTAGGAGAGCTCAGGTGTTTCTGAAGCTCAAGATATTTCTATGCATAAAACAAATCATTTTAACTTGATTTTTGAAACTAAATAGCTCCGAGGTGAGTACTACAATAATTGAATTTGGAGTGTATAATTGGCTTCAAACTTTAATGAAAATTAACAAATGTTTAAGTGTAATATTTTATTAAAACTCGCCAAGGTTACTTTGCAAATTATAAAAAAAAATAAAGAAACCAAAAGAAGCATAATGTAGCCTGGACAGAATTAACTGCAACCCTGCACTAATGTTTGCTTGCAGAATCTTGAGAGACGATGGCCACATCTGCTCGTAGTTTGTAGCTTTGTTTTATTGCTGTTTGCACAATTTTACCAAAGTCCACGTTGCTGTGGCAGATCTCAGCTCTCTTAACCAGGGGCGTCTCGTTCCAGTCCTGGAGGTCCACTGACCTGAATGTTTTAGGCACTTCCCAGCTCTAACGCACTGATTCGAATCAGTCAGTAACCATTCGCTTAAGTCCATTAATGACCCATTCATTTGAACCAGGTGTGATTTAGATCTGGGAAACGTCTAAATTTGACAAGCCTTGCTCTAAAGCTTCCCAGATATGGGTCAAGACTCGTCACAGACCAATTCAAACTAGTCATCCAGACATCTTCAGTCATTATTTGGTTCTGTCATCTTGCTGGTAGAACCAGTTGTAAATCATTATTTATTCATTATTTCATTACATACATATTTTATTTATAGATGCACATACAGAAGTCCACCGCCAGAGGCAGTACAGCTGCCCCAGGATGATGGAGAGAGTTCTTATTTTCCAGATAAATGTTTCTCTCTTTAAGGATTAGAGTCCTGCACTTGTAAAAGAGCTGTTGGACAGATTCCTATCCAAGCTTATGTAAAGCACACATTTTCTTTTTTAAAACGTTTGAGTTTCATCAAGTTTTCAACGGCCTTCACCCATCGAGGTCCGACATGCAGCATACAGCACAGTTGTTAATGTGGACATCGAAAAATATTCCTGTCCTGGCAACAATGAAACCATGAAAATTCCTCCTCATTAAATAAAATCCTTCTTTATATTAAATAAATTTGGCGATTTTATGTTTTGCAAAAGAAAAAAAAGATTTATATTGGAAAGGGGGGGGGGGGGGGGGGGGGGCTGAGCTTGTCTCTGAAAATGTCCTAATTCAGTCTACACAAGTGAGGGATGCCAAAAGCTGTGACCATTAGTTAACTGAAAAGATTAAAAAAAATAATGGCACAAATGGTGAGCACACATTCTGGATGATTCTTGATTAAAATTTAACTGAAAACCCAAAAAGAGAAATGATTTGGAGTAATTAAGAGAGAAGTGAAGAGAGAAATTAAATTTTTGAACATGCTTTTACTTTCTCACCTGAGTGCAAGGTCAACTGCTCTGTGGAGGGAACATTCAGAAGAGCGTGAATATTTGAACCACACGGGGTGGTAATGTTTTCATTCAATACGTAAATGATTGCTGCCCAGTCTTGTATAAGAGTTGCATGCCAGCAGTGATAAAGTACTTTTTGGTTTTTTTCATCTTTACAAGAACCTTTTTCACATTAGGGACTTCTGCTTCTCGGGGCATTTTTACACTACAAAGGATTGGAGCCTTTCTTCCACCACTGGTGGAGGGCTGGTGAGATGAAGGACTGGGAGGGGGAAAAAAATATATATAATCTGTTCGTATCACAACGGGAAGTGAAGAGCCTAAAGCAGCTCTAGGTCAAACCGGGATGAGGACGGAGGTAGAGTGTGGGAGTGTAGGCGAGATGAGTGAGTAAGAGTGGTTTGAGAAGGAAAGAAAGGGAGTGGACGGACTGATAGGAAGGGGATGCGAATAAGCTCGGATGATAAGACTTCAAATGGTGTTTGATTTCCCTGCCAGACCGATAGCTGTTGGAAATGTCCATTTAATGAAAACCATCTTGAGTGCGAGAGCGTGGCTTTCGCTGTGCCCTCCTCACTATGGCTAAACATACAAGTTATTTGATGTCTGGGAAAAACCGTTTCCCGTATTCACAGTTTGGTTTTGTTATAGTCATTTTGCGCATTAGATGAAACATCACAGAGGTAAGAATGAAAGAGGTCAACAGTGGGGAGTTGTTTATGTTACAGAGAAATCAGTTTTTCGTGAATCTTGATTTTTAAGTCCAGGATTCTTTTTTTTTTTTTTTTTTTCCTTTTTTTTCACTCTACACTTATGTTTTTCTCAAACTTTAACTCCTAATCCCCCTTGCATACTCCTTATTTATCCTGCTTCTCTCTGTCTTTATTGTCTAATTTGTTTTCTGCTGCAGGGCAGGCCATTTAAAGTCGCACCTCCCTCAACGCAAGGTCCAGGAGGAGAAGATTGATATTTCATTTCACCCAGTCTTATCACTCTTACAGCTCTGGGTTTGATGGCTCATTGATTCACAATTAATCAGAGCTGTAGTGGTGCAGCACCAAGATCTCTTGTCAGGGAGTGACATTGCCAAATGAATAAACGAAAGTGACCTCTTGCGGGATAATTGAAGTGAATTCAACCCTCTAAAGAAAATCCCCTCACTGATGGAATTGTTGGTTTACTTATGAAGGCAATAATGCAGGGCAACTCGCAGTTAATAGACTTATGAATAAGCTTTTCAGGGGCAGTGTAAGAAATCAGTCTGCTGTGAAAAGGTCAGAGAATTTCTCCTTGCAGCTCTGTCTTTGACCAGCCTGGAAAAAAAGTAACGTGCACAGGGAAGGTCTTTCTCTGGGACTGAGAGCTAAGCAGAGAGACTGGCAGGATCTTTAGTTCACTCTGAGTAATGCTGCACTTAATCAGGAGGAGGGCAGACCTGTTGGAGTTTTGGTTTGGCCAGATTAGCCCCTCAAAGTGAAAACACTTGCAGGGGAGTCAGCCTTCTGACCTAGAGCCGAACAAATCAATCCCCAGCAAGTTGTTTTTATGGACGCTGGTCAGCTCACTGGTGGTGGTGACAAATTGGGAAGTTATCGGGGACAAGTCTTCATGTGGTTCACGCGTGTATTTTAAGACTAAAGTGGGTTGTTTTAGTTCCTGCTGAGGGAATACTACACAGGTTCAAACCAGATGTTTATGGTGTAGTTTGGCGCGTTTACTCAGGCTTCAGTGGCGCTGACCTTTTACATTGGAAATGTATTTGTGAACATTGTTAGTTGAAGTTTAATTTGCCCTAATAACTTGACCTATTTCAAAGATGCTCACATGTCCAACAACCAGTGGGGTTGGCATGCGATATATTGAACTCCTTCTCCATATTCAGAGATTCCTGGAAGTAATGATTTTTCCCTAATGCGTGCTGTTTCTTGCTACCCCCAGAAAGAAAATGACTGCAGCCTAAATCAAACCATGAAAGTTTGACGGCAGCTGCGGAACATGTCCTTGCCTGCAGCGGGAGTACGTATATTCCTGCTGCTGGCAAGCTATTGATGTGTGAGAAAGAAACTGGGAAGACTTTCTGTTTCCTAGTTGTGTGCAGTCTCACAGTAAAAATGCAAAAGTTTGAGGCTTTGTGGCTGCTTCTTAGAGCTGTGCATGTCACTCTAACAAAATGATCCAGTATATGATGAGATGCCTATGCATGCGCATGCTTACGGGGGTATATTTAAATGGAAAGACTTTTGACTTGGTGCCATCCAAAACGATGATACATTTAAGATTGGTTCAACGTAGGAATTAATTTACCAGTGCAACTTCTACAAATGTGGGATTGGCTGATTAACTTTTAAATAGATTAGTAAATTACCAAAGAATCATCTACTTTAGGTTTGTAAGAGCACAAAAAATTGGATCTGACTATCCAAGCTGTGACTAGTTTCGCCGATTTTCTGCATTTTGTTTTTGACTTTGCAGCGGCGCTGCTTTTGATGGAGCAACAGGGGTCATATACACGCTGCTCCTGCTGTGAGGTCAGAGCCGGGCATCCACCAGCAGAGCTTGACTGATATGCACTCTGAGTGCCGTTCAGACCCCATTTGCGTGCCACACCACTGGCGTGCAGTCCCAATCTTAAATTTTGCAAAGCCTTTTTGCATCTGTGTTTGCAGCACTTTAACAGATCTAGAAGTTTGCATGCTGTTACAATCTCAACATTAGAAGCAGCCTTCGAGTCACATGTCAACGTTGCATCTGTCCTGTCTATCCACGGTGCAGAAACGTCAAAGTTTATATAAAAAAAGAAAATTCCAAGCACAAACTTGATATAAACTAGATATCCTTGAGATGATTCATATCAAACGGTGAATTTGTGTACACCCAGTACATTACAGTCAAACTTTTCAGTATGTTAAAAATATATATGCATTAAATGCAACAGCAAAAGACGCTCATAATCCAAACATTTAATCAAGCTTATGTCAAATCAGACAACTTAATTAGAAAGTGAATCCCACAAGAAAAAGGTTTCATAAAGAACAGAAATTGTACTCATTTTTATGAATAACAAAGAAATGCATCTATTCAACATTCAGTGCATGAGGATGTGAGACGTGTTTGTATAGTTGGTGATGTTTTTTTGAAAGTATATTAAAAGGCATTGGTGCAAGTCAAAACCTTTTTATAGAATTATCACCAAGCGTTATAAATTCTGTTTGTTGTTTATGGCTTTATTGCTTCATCAGCTTCCAAATGCTTCAGAACAAGAACGTTGCGGCTCCGTGTTATTGTTTTCAGCCTTGGCGCTGCTCGCTGCTGCTTCATATTCTCTTCGGCCGCGACGACGACCTCTCAGGTGGAATATAAGTCTGGCTGTGATGAAACCCGCAGTCTTCTTTCCTCATCTCTAAATCCCTGCTGCACATTTTTTGCAAACGGCAAAAAAAACCCAACAAAAAACACTGCCACCGAGGGAAAATAACCAGACAATAGTGTTAGCTGTGGTCTGATTTTGTTAGTTTACCAGTACGTCACATTAATCGAAGCTATTTATGGGGTTTAATTCACTTGTTGGACGGATTTACAGCTCCAAAGGCTCCAGCTCCCATTTGCACCATAATCTGTCTCTACACCTTTCAGAACTTCCTTTACCTCCTTCAACTCTTCGTGGTGCTTCTTCAGTTTCTCGTGCGCTTTCGTGTTAGTGCTCAGGCTTGGGATTTCCATGTCAATCACCACTGCTGTCTTCTAGAGTGTGACGACCACCACTAGGATTGCCGTCACCAGTTCTTCTCCCACCTTGACTTTGGGACCTAATATTTTATATATATATGCATACAGTGTATATATAGATTATATGACAGTCTGTTTGCAGCCAATATATAAGGCACTTAAACTGAGCATAATTGAAAACGTACACTGAGACTTGAATGATTGCATGATTGAGCACACCACAGTACCACACAAATGAGGGCACGGGCAGCACAGCCTGCTGTTCAACACGCCTCTCTCACAACGCTGAATGGATTACAAACACACGCACGCACACACTTGCTCTGCTGTGATGCCAGGGGTAAATGGTGTAGAGGTTCGGATCGAAGGGCAGATCCCTCTTCTATTTGTCTCAATTTGGTGATAATGAGGGACGGGGACAGAAACGCAGACAGTTGCACACAAACACAACACCCACAGAAAACGTTGCCTTGAGTCTTAGCTCTTGGAGCCATTTGTATGTCGTTGTGTTTTTATTTATTTCCTCTGCATTATTAATGGCATCTCCAAATGTTTCCCAGTTACTGCTGGCAGGTTGTGTTACCATCCATGAGCTGCAGTAAATGAAGTACGAATAAAACATGCCCGGCCTCGTTTATCTGCATCACTTTAAGTTTAGAACCTTGAGAAACACACTCAGACGTTCAGACACGCACAGAAATAACTTCAGAGAACTGCGGCTTTCAGAAGAGTTGGTCGCTTTAATGCAACTTTTTTTTTTTTTTTCTTCCTCTGAAATTTCCAAACAATTGAAATAAACAGTGATCATAAGGATTAAAACAAAGAATTTTAAAGGGGAATGTACAAATTGTTCTGCACAGGGATACAATTAAATGTTAGGAAAAAGCTGTTAATGTCAAAATACAAAGCAGGGAAGTACAAATGAGTACAAATTATATTTTGTTTTCCTTCTTCAAACAAGCTGCCATTTCTTGGCATTCGTTTTGTGTTAAAAGTGGAAGGGGGAGCGGTGTCTCTGGGTATTGTTGATGCTGATAACACTTACAATTTCACATGCACATAATTATCATGTAATGGAAAGTCCATCGAGAACAAAAACTTTTTTTAGGTCTTGTTTACTTTTGTTCAACACACAATTACCTTCATCGTTGTCATGTTATTGTGACTAGTCTTAATATTTCTTTAAAACATAACATATTAACAGAATATACCAAAGTTCTGCCCTGTGAAGCACTCTAGGAGCCTGGAGGGTTTTGTAACCTACATGGCATGAGAATAAGATGATAAACTAAGAGGAGATTCTCATCTGCTGACACATTTGACCCATGTCAAACGTTTGGAATTTCTTCATTTACAAAATCCTATTAAAATTCATTGGCAGAGTTGAGATCAAGGTCTTCATGTGACTGAAAAACCTCTTTAAAATGGCTAATGGTTCCTTTTTTCTGTTCTGCAGTGGTTAATCCTGACTGAGAAAGGCCTTAGAACCTATATTTATATGTACATGTGTAGAAATCTGTATGTATTAGTAGGCTCTGACTGTTAGATGGGCTTCACCTCAGAGTACTGTTGAAATCACATTATTGGATTATCTGCGGTGGCAGTAAACCAACTCAATGGACAATAGTATTGGTGGGATGTTTTGCTATGCTTCATGCAACTTATAATAACAAACGGCTGCATTCAATTTTTGGCCCATCAGTGCGCTGGTGTTGCTCATCCTGGCCCACTGGCAGTGCTTTCTGGCAGATTGTAACGAGGCGGCCCATGGATCAACCCTACTGACGAGGCTTCCAAAGAACTGTTAACTTTGTAAGTTATTGCTGGCAGTAAGAGCTCTCGACCAGCACGGTCGGCGCACACGAGATGCATTCGAGGTTTTGGGATGAGAAGGAAAAGGCCTGATCGAAGATCGTTGATGACCTAAGTGTGAAATTCTAATTGACTAGGAACTTACAATCACAAGACCGGAAAATATTCATACAAATCCTGGATGGACTTCTGTGAGGAAAAACTAGAGTTATAGTTCATTCTGTGAGGAGGAGGCAGCTTTTAGTCTATTTTTTTTTCCTCATCTGCATTCTCTTGTCCGATAACAGGACTGAGACCCAAACCATTATCATAATAGTAAACAGAGACTGGCTGAAATGAATTTTCTTCCAGCTCTATACAGAGTCCGAAGGAGACTTTTTACTAAAGAATTAAAATTAAATTCTGGTTTGCATGCTCATCCTTTTATAATCTGTTGCCTAAGGTAGTTGTCTGGTAATTATAGCAGATTACATTTTTTATTTTCATATCGTAAAGAAGTTTAAGTGGTTAAGACATCACTGCTAAAACAATCAATTTTAGGTCTTTGGGAGAACGGTATGAATGCGCTGGCACTGTATTTGTCATCTTTTCCAAATGGACCTTTCATAGGCTTAGCAATAATTTCCTAGTAACAAAATGTACCTAAGTTAATGTTATGCTTTCACTGATGGGTGTCCAGATTTATTTTATGTATTAGACTACTGGCGGTTTTTCAGAACTTGGTCACAATTAATCTATCAGATGAGAAAAGCGGTTTATTACACCGTTTTTGTTTTTTTTGGTGTTTTTATTTCTTTCATGTGATTTTTATCCAATCTTTTAGAATTTTCAGTTTTTTTATTAACTTTTTTCTTTTTATTTAAACATAAATAAAAGTTCTCAACATAAACCTTACGTCCTAAACATGCAAGTCCTTTTGAAGTTATCTCTTAGAATCCAACATGGCCTGCAAAATGCTTAAGAGGCATTATGAACATATATAAGCTAGATTTTAAATGTCAGATCACTAATTTGATAGGAACCATTACAGTTGTTTAATGCGACCCCAAGCCTCCACTCACGTGGTCTCAAAACAAGACTATAATTCTAACTTTTAATTTTGTCTTTGCCAAAAGAATTAATCAAACTTTAATCTCTCCCAGCGTGCTGTGATGCTAATTGGAAATATTAAAATTCATTGCTCATCACTAAAACCCGCTTCTCAGCTGGCAAAGATGTTACATCAAATATCAGCCCTGAAACAATAATATTTAACAGTTTAACAGGACTCGCTTGCATGAGCAAACATCGACCATCAGGGCAACAATCAGAAATGACTTTTATCAAAACCCCACTGCCTGCAGCTCATCTGCCGACAGTGTGTATGTTCAAACTGAACTGTCAGTTGGTTTGAGATGGTGAGGGGCTCTTCACCTAGTTAAACCCCCAAACTTTCCTTCCCTTTCATTAACTTTCATAAGCACAGCTGGCAGCTCAGTGTTTAAAGTTTTAGCTTAAATCACTTTCGGGTTCAAACACTGACTCAGAGCTTTACTGGGTTAAGAGCTTCAAGTATTTGTTCTGCACACAGTTGGTCATGGGTTTTAAAATAGTTTATTTTAGGTTATTAGGCTCTACTGACAAAGGAAATGCAGTACTCTTTTACAATCTGGTAGAAGTTTGTAACCTTGTAAATTTGTTGGCATCAGTGCTGACCGGTAACTTTGAAAGCAGGACTTTGTGTGATGTGGCATTTGTTTAAGCCTGCTTGAAAATTGTTTCGTTTTCTTTCTTTTATAATGGATAAAATATGTTTAGAATCAGACAAATTAACTGGGAGTTGAGACTGAAATCCAGCTAGATTTGTCTTACCAATACAAGTAGGAAACAAATGCGTCTGTTTGGTCTTTACAACTAAAAAGGAAATAGACTTAACGGGAAAGTGTTCCTTCCTTATGCATTTTGTCATTGGTTCTTTAAAACTTGCATGATTAAATTCTTAACTATCGTCTTTACATTTTTTTAGCGTTTGTTCTGTCGTTGTCTCTCACTTGTGCTTGACACGTACTATATAAATAAAGCTGTGCTGGTCCACCCCACAGCTATTGGTGGCATTGAGGTTTATTGAGCTTATCTGGGTGATGCGGGTCCCAAATGGTTTTCAGACTTTAAACGGTTTCGAGTCCCCTGTGGTTTTACAGGACTTCAGAACTCAAAGTGCTGTAGAGTTTATTTTGAATTATTTTATCTTAATAATAAATTACATGTGTAGCTGAAATGTTCGGCCAACATCCTTAAATATCCATTACAGGATGATTCATGTCAGTGGTAACCGCATCATGCCTAAACTATATAGGTAGACTTCTGATTTTTTTTATCCTTTTTTTTTTTTTTTTTATAATTCATTTATTAATTTTTTTTCCAATGAGATATCATCATGTTCAAGTTCATCTATAATTGCTACACAACCAAACACCTGCCAACAGAGCCTGAGAGAACACACTGTGGGTTTGGAGTACATCATTAGTCATTTAATGCGTCACATGCCTACTGCTTAAGGATTCCCAGAATACCACTAAGCAGCAGTGTGTTTTAATAAGCTGCTGTCTCAAGGTCCCCGAAAGAGTATTAGAAGGTGGTCTTTGAGGACGTTTGTGACTTTATTTGTTGATACCAGGTTCATGATCATGCAAAGTGAACACAGTTTTGTCTATCAAAAAGACTTGCTTTTGGTATTTTCACTTTCTCCTGCAATCTCCAAAACCCTGCATTTGTTCTCGATAGCTACAAATCATTTAACTATTTGATAAAAATCAGAATGTCAGTAGAGTTGTTCCGATATTGATAAGAGTTTCACAAATGCCAAGCGATGCAGCTGTAAAATAAGGGTGTTGTTGGTGAAAATTTGCACCTGTGCACCTTCCAAAACCATATAATTATGATTAACAAATTTTTTTTTTTAATTTATTTCCTGTTGAACACTTCTGCCAAAGATAAAAGTGCAGTGTTTGTGCTTTCATCTTCATTTTTAAAGAATGTTTGGCAGGTCCAGTACCATGGTCAGCAACAGTTTCAGCGCCACGTCCAGCGGCAGGTTCAGCACCATGGCCAGTGCCATTTCTGAAAACAGGCAGCAAGAACATACTCCATTAATACTGTGTTTGAAACAGTAAAGCGTGGATCTAGTCTGTATCTTGAAGCTTGAAATTACCTCTCTGCCCTCGTACTGCTCCCTTGCATTGGTTTTTTAAGTGTTTCAGAAATCACAAGGCATCTTACCTGCATTTACAGTCTTGAGTTTCACTAAACCTCCAGTTTCACAGATAAATGCAAACACATGAAAGACAAATTGTTACCTTCAAAAAGAGCTTTGAGTTTTTGTTTTTTTTTTTTGTTTTTTTTTTTTACCCCTACTCCTTGATCCTATTTAAAGTGGAAATGTATATTCCCGATCACATCTCTCTGGTAGAAATTTTCAATTGTAGGAAGAGCCACAAAATTTTTAATGTCACCAATAGGAAAAATAATGACTCATGGAATATGTCAGTGTGCCATGTTTAATTTGTAAACAAAGCTATGAAACAGTCGTCACAAATTTGATACGTTTGTCATGTGACCACTGGAGAGAAATAAGATCAAGTATATACACCTTTTCTTCTTTTCTTTTAAACTGTTTAAAGTGCGTTTTAGGGCTGTAAGGGCCACCGGAATTGAATCAGGATGAGCAGTAATCATTGACTGCACTTAGCAAGAGGTCAAAAAAGAAATTAGACGACGTTAGTGGGCAGGAAGTTGAGATATGACCTTTTCATTAAACAACAAAATGGGATCACCGTTGTTTGTTCAGCACGCCGGGATCATCAGTGCTGACTTCCACATTTCTGCCCGGACACAAACCGAATAGTCACTCATGGTTATTGTTACAAAGATGAGTGCAAATAGGCGTTCCCATTGAGTTATTGGCCTTGTGACCGTGCAGACCAATCAGTGAACTGCAATAAAGCCGTTAACATCCAGCTGGGGCTGATGCATATCATCCTGCATGACAGTAGGATTGTTTGCATGTTTTCCTCTTTCCGCTATGCATGGGCATCTGCCTATTTGTGCATTAAACTGTACGTTTCCTTATTGGTCGCTTCAGCTTTCTTGAGAAAGCAGAGTTAAGTGCCAGTGGGCATGCACATTTAGTTTGGGAATGTTGTTTGCTTGAGTAAATAAGTAGCTGATCTATCTGTGCTTGTGAGGTTTCCAGTATAAGTCTATGAATTTGTTTACTTCTCAGGCAGTGTGTGTGTGTGTGTGTGTGTGTGTGTGTGTGTGTGTGTGTGTGTGTGTGTGTGTGTGTGTGTGTGTGTGTGTGTGTGTGTGTGTGTGTGTCCCAGCCAGTGGTTAAGGCATGACAGATGGGGAAACAGAGGGGGAGGGGAGAAAGAAGAATGACCTGACAGCTCCCCTTTTAACCAGTAACCACTGAGGGAGCTTGAAGGCAGTGTAAGTGTGGCTACAGGACAGCGATCAGGTTTCTGTGTTATTAATTACTGAGCACAGTGTTTATTAATCAAACCTCAATCTGCACTTTCACACTTTATACTGCTTTGTAGCTGCACCTTATTTACTATAAACCTGCTCTGTTTCCAAATCTGATCATTCAAGGTACAATTGGGACATGGGCCAAATCTGTAGGATTGAACTGTACAAACTGAAGCACAACCTGTGTAAAATAAGCGTGGGGATGTCTTTGGTTGTCATGGTCCCCAGGATTGATGATGGCAGTTGTAGCCTGAGACAAAATGTTTAGCTTTACTGCGTATGACCCCAAAACGATGTACCATGAAAAAAGTAGCACTGTAGTGTAGATGTGGAGCACTGACATGTCTCTACATCAAAGCCTCTTATTCAGAAGATATAATTGATGTACACACAGAAGATGTATCATGCTGAGGTTTGCATTGTTGCAAAGTGTGTAGTAAGCTTTGAAGATTGTGTCTGTAGCTGCCTTTGGACAAGTTATAATCTGTGTTCGGCATCGTGGTTACAAGATACATTCATCTTGAAACTTTTATGTGGGAGTCTGGGTTGAATTTAAGTCTGTCTGGAACTGAGCTCACACAAATGTTCACAAGTTACTTTCTCTGAAGGCCGTGGGCCCGTTCAAGTGCGGAGTTTGACCCCAGCCTTGACTCTTGATGTATTAGTTAAAAAAGCGCTTCACGCCTGGAGATGAAAACTTCAACTTTGACTTATTGAGATTGTTCAGAGGAAATGTAATACTGGAAGGTTGTGCATTTCTAAAAATATTTCCATAGGAGCAACGTTCGAATTGCAAAATTGTTCCTGATACAATCTTTCAAGCTACATTTACACACATTTTCAAGTCTTTCCACTGAGATATTAACATGCTGCAGGCTCTATTTTCAAATTGTAAATTCTGTGTTAGAAACAGGAATCTGATGACACAAACACAAACCGTTCCTTCATGGCTCATCGTAAACAAATACTGTTCAGGCTCCTTTCTGTGATTTACATCCGTCCTTCTGAAAGGTAATATAAACAGGTGGTTTCTTTGTGTTTGGAGTCGATTCAGCTCTCGGGGATATCAGTACATGGATCAGGATGCTGCCGCGGCCATCACTATTGAAGCTGATTGCATAAAGAATGATGACGGCGGGCTGTGAGCAGAATAGTAATAAAACAGAGTGTCTGCCGCTACTTTTTAGATCCAGGGCACCATTTATCACCAACCAGGTGGTGCCTTTTTTTTTTTTTTTTTTTTTTTTTTTTTTGTATAAAGAAAGTTAGTTAATGAGCTTCTTCCTCAGTGAGGCGGTGATCTGACGCTTGAGAGGTTGAATTGGTTCCATATTGGAAGAAGTGTTTGTCAGCTGGAGCCCGTGCAGGCATTAATTCACTCGATGTGTTCAGCTCTCCACGAAAAACCTGCCCAGTAAGTGTGCGTCCAGTCGAATTTATAATATATAAAGCATTTGAAATGGAAGCCATAATAGTTCCTGCTAAGAAAGTGTGTGTTTGTCTGTGTTGTTTGCATGCAGCATGCATAGCTCTTAGAGCTGTAGCCAAGTGGTTGTTTCAGGGCATCCAAATCAAGGGAGGCCCTCTGAGTGTTTGTGTGACATTATTCAGAGTGGCGTGAATACTGATGGGACAAATGAGAAGAGATACTGAGAGGTAGGAGAGGTCCAAAGTGTGCGTCTGTGCGCGTGTGTGTGCGGTATATCATTAAGGGAAGAATGGAGGAAGTGTAAAGGGACTGCATGTGTTTGATAGTCACTGGCAGAAATACCATCCTGTTAATGAGCATATTGATCCGGTACGATAAGACAAGCCTCCATGTGTTATTGGCATCTTCATCATCTTTGTCCGTTATTACTGAGTTTTAAAAGAATAAAGGCTTTTGGCCATGCTTTTATTTGCCTGTCCACATTCAAATTACTTAAAACTTTTGACTGCTTTACTCTCTCACACTCAAAGTTTGCTTACACACCCAAATTATAAAAGAAGAGGACATTCAAAAAAAAAAAAAGGTTAAAAAATTCCAAGCTTGTGAAGGTGAAACATCAAAACAAGAAGCCCTTAGGCTGTCCTCCCTCCAAAGTAGCTCACAGATGACTTTTTTTTTATTTTTGTAGAAGTATTTTCTTGAAGGGAACCAGAAGGGTTACTGTCAATTCCTTATTGGACAATAAAAAAATCCTTTACTTCCTGCCAATAGACATAGTTACATACTTAACTGCATATGCCAGGCTGTTTTTCTCCAAAATAACACCATTAAGTATCATTTGAAAGGCAAATTAAGGCGGTGAGGGGTTTAGTATGAGCATCTTATCATTAAAGATTTAGCTTAAACAAAGCCAACGTGTTTGTCCACGTTACCTTAATATTTGCTGAGTTAAATGATGTTTCATAGTTGGCATGAAGAGGCAGGTGCTGTAAGCACTCTTCCCAAAATGAACCGCATTTAACCGGTTGCCTTGAATGAAAAATCTGTTTTTAATTCGGTGTTTGGTTGCTTTGGTTTATCACAGAATGAGAAAATACTTTTACCAGTCTGCATTTGGTTGTCCTTCCATGCTTTTATTTTGATGCACATTTAGTTAAACAAGTTTCCCCATAAATGCTTAATGCCTCACGTACTTGTTTAACTTGTATTAGGCACTTGTATTGGGCTTTTTTTTTTTTTTTTTTTTTTTTTTTTTTTTTTTTTTTTTTTTTTTTTTTTTAAAAGCACTGGCATTGGCTTTTATGTTTTGGTGCTTAGCTTGTAGCCCAAGGCCCAGCACTGCAGCCTTGTGAATCATCCAGCACTCGTCTTTCTTTCTCCCCTCTTCAGTTTGGCTTTTTGTAACGAGGGACTCGGCATGTGCTTTTATTCTGCGTATGCCCATACACACCTCAGAAATTGTAAACCTGTGCTCACCTTACAGGAGAACGATTACCAGGTAATCAGAGACACACCAGTCTTGGTCACCTCTTAGTCTGGTTTTGTAAAATCAGTGTTTTACCAACATTCATATTTATCTTCCAGTCTTAAAGATTCAAACAAAAATTGCATGAAGCTTCCTCTTTTTTTTTTTTTTTTCTTTTTTTTTTTTTTTTTTTAAACTTTAACCGAATCGATTTCTAATTATCATAGCAAACGTTTCTATGAGACAGTCACCTATGTTAAAACTCTGCTTGGCTCTGATGGAGCCAAATTAAATACTGATTGTAAATTTAAAAAAAAAATGTTTTTAATTGTAGTCACTGCCGTAAACATCGTGTGGCTTTATTTTCTGTACGGATTACTTGGAGGTGGAGCAACGTGCTTTCTTAGGCCAGTTTATTTGTGTAGCACATTTCAGCAACGAGGCTGTTCAAGCTGCTTTTACATAATGAAAACTCAAAGTAGAGTTACCGGGTAGTACTGAAATTGACATTTGAATTTAAAATTCAGAATGGTTTAAATAATTAAATCAAAGGCAGCTGTAAACAAATGAGTTTTTATGAAATATATCAAGACTGTGACAGCAACCGATTAATCAGCCGGCTGATTATTGGTCAGCCTGTAATGTTATTACTGTGTTTTCCATCCTAATAGAGAGAAAAAAGAAAAATCGATCCGTTCAGACACGTGTATGTGGACCGTCTGATATGGCCCTGCTGCAGGAAAAGCTCCGTTACGGCCTCTTCCTGAAGTATATCAAGACGTGTCGCTGTTTAAATGCTGGTTCTTAGTGTTTCTTGCGTCAACTGTACGCGATGCTACTGGTATGAGCTTCATTCACAAAAGTTTCTGCATGGTTCTCCACTCCCATCTCTCTGCTGCTACTGTAATGTGCTTTTATTGCCCAACTTCCTTCTGCTAATTATGGGATTCCTCAGTGACTGATGCTGCACTTATTTCAGGTCAGCATGTGTTTGACTTTGCTAAAAACCCAAATTGTAAATCGTCAACTTCTTATGTACATACACTGTCCATGTGTTGTATCTGGCTCTGACACCAGGCTTTTCTTTAGGCAAATAATTTACATATTTCAAAGTCTCGAGTAGCCTAATTTGCTCGTATAAATGTAAAATGGAGAGTAGTTTCATGTTTGTTCTTTAACATAAACCTACCATGAATCTTACAACTAAATAATATCTTAAAATAGGTTGCTTTGGTCTTAAAGAACTTAAAACTATCCAAAAACCGATCCAAAATCACATTAATGTAAAAAATGAGATTATTTTGACCAAAATACTTAAATGAAGCTGATGTATGTAAAGTTTACAGCATTTTTCTTTTTCAAGTTTCATCAGTGAAAAGGGAAAAACATCGACACATTTTTCTTTCCAGGAACTTGGCTAAGCGTAAGGTGAAGTAATATTTCACAAAGGGATCTAGTTGTTGTTTGCTGTCCGTTACAGTGTTTGAGACTCGGTTACACGGCGTGAGATGAACACGCTGACATGAGACTGTCAGAAGTCTGCTGAGGGTAACGAAAACCTGTTTTCCGTGAGAAAGAATAGATGGATATCCTGCCAGTTTGGATTTTCCCAATCAGACAACTGCACGAGACCTTCCACTTTCCCCAACCAAGTGTACTTGGTAAACCGCCACAGTGCCATTGATGGCGAGCCTCATCTTTTCCTAAACCAGTTTGCTTGTGACAGACGAGACCATTTCTATACTTTTTTTTTTTTTTTTCTTCAGCTAACTAGAAATGGAACCAGGACGACAGTTGGATTTCTGACTAAATTTTGCTCAGTGTCTTCTAACATCACGTAAAGTGTGTGGACGTTAAGACGGAACAGCGTTTGAAGGCCTACGAAGAGGTTTTGCATGGAGCTGGAGTTTGCTTCGCTTCTCCTAATGTCCCACTTGAAGACATGTTTGTCACCTAAACCCAATCTTTTGAAGTCAACCATGTTTCTGTTTGGATTAACCTTTGGTGCAACAAATGCTTTTAAAACTGTTTTCTATAAATGATTTAAGACGATAAAGTTAATATTCTCTTCTTGTCATTTTTGTGTCTAGACCAACATCCCGTTCCTCCAGAATGTTCTGTCCAACAATCAGTTCCTCCACTCTACCGTGGACACGCAGTTCATCGACGAGAACCCGGAGCTCTTCAACCTGAAGCCCACTCAGAACCGCGCCCAGAAACTGCTGCACTACCTCGGTCAGTCCCTGGACTGTTGGCGAACGCCTCAGCAGAGGCCGAGGCACCCAACAATCTCTAGTCTTTACCGGTCATTGAAGCACGTCACATTCGAAAGATGACATTTACAGCTGCGCTTTGTTTTAAATTAAATACTAAATATACCCCGTTCCTTGTTCAAACTGTTAAATTGCAGTTCAGAAACGGGCCTGTGTAAGTAGAAATTAAAGGTTAATAACTCCGCAGCCTTGTGGAACAGGGCTATCATTTCCTGATTGCATTTGTGGTTTGAAAGATGGGAACTGATTTGCTTTCGTGAGCTAAAGGGCGTCTTTTGATACTTTTAGATGAGGGGTTATTTTCTGGAAGAGGCGAGGCCCGATTCGCAGGTATTTTGCAGGCATAAATAAAATGCCTTGCAGCAAGCCTTAGGTGCTTACAAATGAAATTCAAAGCCTGATGTGCTCGGTACATTTTACAAATGTTGAAGTATGCAAAAAGGAACCAAAAATGTAAACTGACCTCCAGGTGCTGCATTAACAAAAATGTTTTTCCTACAAACTATGCAAACGGTTCATGCTGTTTTGCGGACCTTAATAATATGACATGTATTCTCTGTTCCTCTGCTGGCATCCAGGTCATGTGATGGTTAATGGACCGACCACCCCCATCCCAGTCAAGGCTAAGCCCTCCTCCACAGACCCCGTTGTCCCTCCTGTCACCATGGGTAAGTCAGTCACATGCATTTATGTATTTTAAGGAGTCCTGGTTAAGCGGTTAACTAGTATAAACCTCCTGCTCTCCTTTATTTTTATTTTTATTTTTTTTTTGTTTTGTTTGTTTTCCACTGCACAATCAATGAAGCATTGGTCCAAAGCATAAATGCTAAAGCAACAGAATAAATAATTTGTGTGGTTTTGTATTCACAAGTAGCTTTTGATGATAAAAGAAAACCAGAGGTGTTGGATGTTGTTGTTAATGTCACAATACATCATCTCTATTGAATTTTGTACTTTTGGACTAATTTATCAAGGTACTGCGCGGCTTGGGTGAGTGGTTCATTTCCCAAAGGGCGCCAAAGATAAAGATGTAAACACTTGTGGATCCGTAGGGTACTTTGGGCTTAAGCGCCGACCGCATGACAAATGAGCCGTCGAGTAGGTCTGTGGCTGTAGGCAGAACGGCCTTCCTAAATGGCTTTGCAATCGTGGAGGGGGGGGTCCGGTCCAGACTGCTCTACTGATCTGTGAGCACAGATGATGTAGGTGAAGGCAGAAGTTCATCGCCTCTCCCCGCTCTGCACCAGAGCCCCTGTTGTCTGGCACGAACAGGAAGCAGCCATGAACTCGCCGCGTTATTTTTAAAATCTCTGCAGCGGAGCTCTCAACCACAGTTTCTTCTTCAATTTTGCACAGTCATTTTACTTTTTGGTTACGTGTATACTTATTAAATCTGTCTAAAGGAAAAGGCTTATTTCAGCTGACGTTACAATCGCAGAGGCCTGCAGCTTGTCCTTTTCCGTCTCCTCACGCCGAGCTTCTCGCCAAGGGTTCAGAGCACCATGA
The DNA here is from genome assembly GCA_014839995.1 of Xenentodon cancila. Taxonomy (NCBI): domain Eukaryota; kingdom Metazoa; phylum Chordata; class Actinopteri; order Beloniformes; family Belonidae; genus Xenentodon; species Xenentodon cancila. Next base: position 17,941,177 of record CM026212.1, read on the forward strand.
AAGCAGAGCATCCGCCCCTCCGTCAGCTGCATCAGTCCTCCATGTGCGTCAGGACCCTGCTCTGACCCACCACGGGCCCTGTAAACAAAAATTCACGCCAGAACAATGTGAATAATGACGTCAGGCGTAACTGATCAAAGCTGACACGCCAACAAAAAAAAAACCAAAACAAAAAAAGGTGCTCAGTGGAAGGAAACCGAGTACAATAAGACAGAATAATCTCCGCTGTTTGCATGCGAGTGTTGTTTCTCTGTGCTTGCTTACCCACTACTTGTCTTGCTTATGCAAATGTTCCGTTCAGATATGTTATTGCTCATCTCACTTGCCGTGGAAGCAAAGCAAAGGCATGCACACAGGACTTATACGAAAACACACACTCTGGCAGAGACGCACTCGACTGAACAGGCACCCTCTGTGTATACACCCCCACTTACCTACTGTATGCAGCTGAGGTAGTTGCATGCAGCACAGGCAAGCACAGAGGCATACATAAAGCCTAGTAATGAGATTTGTAATGTGCTTATATCCTTTCTTTCATTTGACTGGGGGATTGAGAGAAGAGAGGGATTAGGCCTGTATTATCACACTCTGTAGAGAGGCGTGTAGGGAGGGACTGACACTGGAAAAGAGGGCGGGGGGTGGGGGGGCTTGGCTGGTGAACAGCCCTGAGAGAAAATGGTCAGGTGATCGTGGTGGAATGTGAAGAAACAATGTTTGAAAAGATCAAGGAAGAACATGGGGATTAGAGGAAAGCAGAGATAATTATTCAGTTACATGTCAAAATATCTTGTCTAAAGAAAGGTAGAAAGGTGGATAAATTACAAGAAAGGCACATTTGAGGAGTTAAGGAATTAGAAAACTATTCCTGGAAAGCAAAGAGGATGTCCTGATAGAACCCGTTTCAAACTCGGAGGTCATTATTTTCTAATTAGGATTTGTAGTCGGAAATGTTCCCTCTAAAGCCTGATTGCTGGTGGTTCATCGATGGTGTAGAAGTACACCTTGTTCCAATTATTGTCTGGATTTATTTAATGGAGGACATCTAGAGGTTAATCACCAGATGCCTCAGAACCAGCCCCAGGAAAAATGACTAATAAAAATGACAGAATCCTCTCCACCTCGCAATTATGCGTCGTATTTCCAATTCTAGGATGAGAGAGGATGTAATAGAAGTATGTGGTAGTATGCATTACAAAAATACGTCAAATCTGTGCAAGAGCCCTTTTTTTTTTTTTTTGGTAGGTAATTGGATCTAAAATGACTGTAGGGTAAATGTACAAGTTCTAAAGAAAGATAAATAAAGACGATAATCTGAGTTTTTATTTATTTATTTTTTTTTTTGATTGTTGTCTTTCACACCTCCCGTAGGTGGAGGAAAACTGCCAGAAATGTGACCTGACAAGTTTTTTGACCATGCAGTAACTTAACAGTTGAGGTAAATTATTAAATGTGGGAGGATGTGCAACAACTGGCGCTTTCCTGCACAGGCTGACTTTGTACATGGTTGTGACTTTAATGAAACACTATTTAGAAGCAATCACACTGCTGGAAACAGGCTATTGAAAATATCCCCAGGAAAAGGGAAAGATGCAACAGTAATATCAAGTCTTTATGGGCATTTCTTTTTTTTTTTTTTTTTTTTTTTTGGTAGGCAGATGTCTGTCCAGAATAGAGACCAGCCAAGCTGTTACTACGCTGAAATTGAGTGCCTGTGAGCACTTAGGTTCACACCATCAAGTCATTTTAGAGCTGCAAGATTGGAGCTGCAGGGTGCGAAGAGTGTCAGACAGGTGAAGACTGACGAGTGCAGAGGTAGTAAATGACACGTGTCTGAGAGACAGAGGAGTGAAGTGTGAGCTGGGAGTCTGGGAGGCTTTGATGCAAATGAGTGGGTTTGTTTATGTGCAAGTGGGTCAGTTGTCAAGCAGACCACGTGGGACCGTCATCTTTTATACAACTTTTGCACAAATTAACTCGAACACCGTCGCCGTCTTGGAAAAACATAAAATGCAGAGGCCATTGTTTGCATCGGCGCTGCGGTCCCACTGTGCTTGCCCTCTTTTCTTTATTGTGCTGAGACAAATGTGTCAAAGACTGCACAAGTGGTAAGAGTGTAGGAAGCATAAAAGATTGCACGCATGTGAAAAGCGGAGAGCGAATTTCGAGAATGAATAATTCTTGGTGCGCGTTCTCACTGGGGGGAAACTGTCTCCATAAGTTCGTCTGTGCGTGTTATTCCAGCGGCGTTGCTCGGCAGGGCTCGTCCAGCGTTTGTTCCAGCGAGCTCACGCCGTATGTTTGACTGATGTGAATAACCGTGTGCGGTGTTCATTTGGCTCACCATCACTTTAGAAACAATTATTGCTGACATAATTCGCTTTCAGGGGTGAATTACAGCAAAGGTCAATAGCAGATAATGCACTGCACAGAGAGAAGGGGGGGGGGGTGCAGCAAAGGGCTGGAGGACATCAAAATGTGGAGATTGCATCTCATTAGTTCGAGGACTGTACACACCGCAGCAGGAAAAAAAAAAAAAAAAAAAAGAGCATGAACGCCACAGGTTGTGATTGTGTTTGAAAGCAAAGCGGAGACGAAGAGGACGAGGTTCCAGCAGCGATCATAGACTAAGGTCTGAAGGTCAGTGCAATGTGCAGCTTGTTTGTTTTTAGAACCACTCAGCTGCAGTGAACCATAAATGGCGGTTCTTGTCCTGGGAATTCCTCAGCCACCCCCCCCCCCCCCCCCCCCCCCCCCCCCCCCCCCCCCCCCCCCCCTACCCCCACTCCCTATGGATGCTTTTTGCTGTTATTTCAAGTCTTAAAACTGTATGCAGTCAGACGCAATCTTCCGTCTTCCAGTGCTTCGTACATCCAACCGTCTTCATCCTGAAGGCCCTCAGAGACTGGAGGTTGAAGGTTTTCAGAAACGCTCTTAATGGATGTGATGTGGTTTAAGCTGTTTCCAGCTCATCTGTCAGCTTGTAAAAACACTGACCTCAGGCTCCAAGGTCGATGTTTTTACACCGCTTCCGTACGCCCCGAAATATCTGTTACAAGGATGGATTGGCATTAAATGTTGAACAAATGTGTTTTTCTTTAGCAAAAACAAAGGTATTAAATAAATAAAAAACGTCTCTAAGCTGAGTTCTGCAAGTTGTAGTTTTAACACATGAATATACTACCCAAAATAAATAGAAACGTATTTGTATTTATTACAGTTTATGGCCAATTGTTGTACCTAATGTGTACCTACACTCCATGAACAGTTAATACGGCTGTAACGGATCATAACATGGTTTTGATGCATTTTTTTGACAAGTAAAATTTAAAGTTTTTAATAATATAGAAAAAAATCAGTTTGACTTCCATTTATAAGTAAAATGATTTAAAAAAGGGTGCGACATTTAACAGTTTAAATGTTTTGAATGATTTAATAAGCAAAAAATCTTTAATTAGCAGTCCCTCTGGAATTAGACAATTGAAATGTTTCCAAAGCACAAAGTGAAACGGATTTAATGGGGGGTTTTGGCAGACGTCAACCCAGAGCAGAGGTTGAACAAGCTGTATTTACAGCTAAATTGCGGTGGAGGTGTCTGTGAGCGTTGTAGCGTGGTCTATCTGGTTTTTATGGTGTTGTGAAGGTGGAGGAAAGGCTGGTAAAAAGAACATCAGTCAGGTGAAGAGTGTCAAAAGAGGAATGAAACGACATGAGCCTGAGAGACGAATGAGTGAACTGCATTCAGAGATGCTGGGTAGTGGGATGTGGGCGGCTTTCAGTGTTCATGCACACGCGTAAGTGGGTCATCAGTTGTTAAGCTCAGCAACCCTGCGAGAGAGGCATCTTTTTCCTTCCTTTTTTAATGCATTTTTTCCCCCCCTTGTTACAAAATGTCCAAAATGCAGACAAATCCACTCCCGCTGGAATTTCCCGCAAACTGCAGAGGCTATTGTGCAGACACTGACACTGTGGTCCCAGTGCTCCCCTCTCATTTGTTTGGTACTGTGTCGAGAGAATTGTGTCAAAATAAAAAACCACCAGCAGCAGACTAGAACATGTTTTGATAGCTAGTTTGAGGCTGCGCGAGTGCAACAAACAGAACTTTGATAGTTAATCATTGTTCCAGCATGTTTCCTCGTCCCCGGTGTCTTCCAGATCTTGACAAGTTCAGATGTCTGTCTCCATTTACTTCAGCAGCAGGACTTCACAGAGCTCATTTGGCTTGCGTTGAAGTAGGCTCACTTTGTTTCCCTGTGTGGGTTTGTTACGAGTACATATCTACATCTGTTTATGCAGTCTATTTTTAATTTTGTTGTTGTTTTCCTCATGCTATCATTAGAAACGATTACAGGGAGGATCATTTGTTTGCAAGGACGAGATCGAGCACATAATCACCGTCAACGATACGAAGGGTCACAGTCGGAAGACAACCAAGCGGTCAGATAGCGCCTCATTAACGAGTCTGATTGCAAAATAAATAAAGCAACAAAAAAATCTGAAATGACCCTGAAATATATATTTTAGGCTGTGCACAACACAAATAAGAACCCATTAGCTTCAAATTTGATTTAATTTTAATTAAAAAGCATCATTGGTCTTGCTGCTGATGCATTAGTTGTGCCTTTACAGCGAGTTAAGATGGTAAACTTCTGTTTGAGGCTCTGTACTGTACAGTTATTGATTTCAAACTCAAAAATGGTTTATTATTCTCCAAAGGGAAATAAATCTGACATAATAGTTAACAAAAACTAAGATTGAAACTATAAAGCAATGACCACTAATGATGGAAAATTGAAACAAAATAAAATTAAACTGAAATGGAAAAGAAAAGTGAATTCTGATACTGTTCTGGCTCTGAGTGTCTAGCGCGTGACAGACAAAGAAAGGGCCCGCTGGTCGTCAATGAAAGGCTGTGACTTTGTGAAGGCAGCCTGCAGGGTGTTGTCTCCCACACCCTGCACACACACCGAAATGAATAAAAACATGACGCCTCTCCTGCTGCTGGTGTTGGCGAGAATTGAGACCTAAAAACGGGGTCACAGGTGAGATCAGGTTGTACAGATGTGTGAAAATTGCATGCAAATAAATCCCGGAATTGGGTTCCCTTCATCTGGCCACCGTACAAGTATCAAGTTCAGTCGCTCGGATCTCTCGGTTCACTAAATTGAGCTGCCTGCTTCTATGTTTAAAACCGTGGCCATATGAGTCACTTTTCACAAACCAGTGGGTGGTGTGTCTAATAAGCCGACTGCTGAGCCTCATGTCCGTGTTCTTTTATAGATGATCTCCTTTGCTTTAAGAGCAGCATAGAGATGAGATCATATCCATCAAATCACAACTTTTGGCAAATACCTTTTTTTTTTTCTAAGAGGAACCAAAAAAAAAGGTAAAACCTTTTACCTTTTTTTTAAAAAATGGCTAAAAATGTTAAATGTTTCAATCCAGGTGAGCTGCGGTTTGGGTCAGTCGTTGGCTTAAAACTGAAAAAAGGCTCTTACTCATTTAAAAGCGTAAGAATAATCGCAGCTCAGATTTTATGAAGGCCACTTTTAGTATTTTTAATGTGTTATTAATTGTTCTGATTTTATTTTTGCATTTAGTTGATATTTCAGCACTCTTGAATGACTTCATACTGACTTGATAAATTGCTACAGTTCATCTCGAACCCACTCACCCTTTCATTTACTTTGTTCAGACCTCCGGTTTCTCTCTCTCCCAAAACCCTCAGGAGACCCACCTGTAGGCTTCCGCGATGTGCTGCTGAATCACGGCCCTGAGGGATTCGCCAAGGCTATCCGTGCCCACAAAGGTCTGTTGCTGATGGATACGACGTTCAGAGACGCTCACCAGTCACTGCTGGCCACCAGGGTTCGGACCCACGACCTGAAAAAGATCTCTCCGTTCGTCAGCCACAACTTCAGCAACCTGTTCAGCCTGGAGAACTGGGGAGGTGAGCCACCTTGTGTTGTTTTTGTTTTGTTTTTACTCATTATAAACCCACAACTACTTTATTTTGCATTGATAATCTAAGTCTGATTCCTTATCAAAGATTTCCAGCGAGGGAACGGTCTGGCCATTCTCTCGTGTAAATGCTCTCCGACGCTCCCGGATCGGATCCTCTCGTTTTACTATCTTGTGCCATCGGTGAAGAAAAGAGAGATGTGTTGATGGAAAGACATTCACATAGTCAGCTGAACATTTATCCAACAAACTGTTGCAACCCCAGATCACGAAACTGCCCCAACGGGCGTGCGGTGTAGACGCCTCACCAGCTGCTCTTCTTACCCTGATCTGCCCATCACTCTGAAGCAAGGTGTACCCAGCCTCAGGCCATGTGATTTTTATCTGATGCTTCAAAGTTCAATCTTTATGCTCCCGATCAAATTGAAGGCCTCATGATTTTTTTTTTTTTTTTTTTTTTGATGAGCACCGCTGATAAGTAGGGCTGCAACTGGCCGTCATTTTGGTGGAGTCATCCTGGCGCACGATGTAGGACGGAGGTACAAACTATATTTGTGTGGCACTTTTCAAAACAAACCAGGGCATTTTGTCTTTATGGTGTGTCATATTTTAGACGATGCATCAACGACTCCACAGCGGTGAATTTTCATGAACTTCATAAGAAGTTTTCTTTAAGGCTACACCTCGGTTTCGTCTGAAGGCCTTAAGCGCCTCGCTGTATCAGTAAAGGTTAAACAACGCGCGACCAGTTAAAGTGTGATCATTGCTGACCTTTTCCAGTGTGGGCCTCCTAGTCATTGGTTTAGTCTGAAGCCACTTAAGTTGTTATTGACATTTAGTTACAGAAGCAAATTATATTGCATATAGTTTCCTGAAGTTCCCTGTCCTGGAGGCCATCATGCTGTTTTCCCTTCACAAGTGCCTGTCTGTTGTTTCAGCCGTGCTTTTGCTCCTATTTTCCTCACTCACGCCGGAGATCTTTTCCAGGTTTCATTGATTAATGATTGCACGTCTTTAGTTTTCTTATGCGAGCTGTGACGATCCCATCACTGAAAACCACCTCCATTCTCGGTCTTCCAGCCCCATTGGATCGGTCTCGTGTGGTTTTCCTCAATAGAAAATGATTGTACCTTGACCTGCCTCCACTGAATAGAGAGAACGGGACACTTATGAAACTCACTGAGGCGTGAGCAATCCAATAGTGTCCGTGTAGAAGATGCAATTACGCTGAAATGGTACAGAAGGAAAATGTGTGAATCATGTTTGAGCAGCTGGTAATGAGGCTAGTTCTCAACAGCCATTTAGACTGGGAAGTGTAATTATTTTGAACTGTTTTTTTTGTTTGTTTTTTTGTTTTTTGTTTTTGTGGATAAAGGCATTTCTCTCCTAAAGATATGCACCTGCGAAGAGATGTCTTGGAGTGCATCGCAGGCTTGTCTGGAGCGGGACACGAGGAATAACATAAATCTAAACAATAGTCCAGAGACCTTTTGGTAGTTTCTCTTTTTATTACCAGATATTAAAATATAAAGGCAGTAAGCTTCAGGGAGAGATGGCGCTAACGCACTCAAAAAAACAAATCCCTAAACACAGAAGAATAGGAGTACAACTAACCTACACATCAAAAGGGGAATAAATGTGCACACATTCTCTCCTAAAAAGAAAAGGAAACAAGTATTTTTTTTTATCTATTGTTTACAGACAATAGAAAAACTGGACAAAGATCTAATGAAAGCAACTAGTTAAGGTGGGAGGAGAGAAACCCGTCAGCGTCTGAAGGCATTACTGTCGGGAATGAAACGACACCAACAAACTAATCAAACGCCACGTTGGGTTTCGGGTTTTAAAAAGAGTATAAACCTTTTCTGAGGTTGAATTCTTGTCAGCAGCAGATCATAGCGCACCAGTGCTAAGCCAATCCACATCTTCATCATGGGAGACGGCACTCTTATTAAGTCATAACCGAAAAAGATTATTTAGAATATGTTTTGATTAAATAGACCTAAACGCCTCCCAACTTTAATTTACAGAATACTGTGATAATGGGATGAAATGAGTTCTGTTAAGTCATCTGAGCAGTTGGATTTAAAACCGATCTTTCCAGAGAGGCTGGGATGAATCCTTGTAAGTTTACTTTGGAAGAACTGGTTGAGTCTGTGTTTTTATTTATTTTTTTTATCCCTGTTTGTTTTGAAAGGAAGAAACTCTTTGGACAGGCCACATAAATTCCTTTTTAAGATTTTATTTTCTTTGGGAAAAGTGGTTTTTCAGTTGAGACCGTATTAAAGTGCTGATTACAATTATTTGTGGCAATGTGCTGCACAACCGGGTAGATTTTACTTCTGAGGATGCACTATGCTGCACTGTTAACTGGTTTTAAATGCCACAAAACGGCAAGAATGTTCAGGCTCTTATAAAACCATCTCCTTTTAGTCGTGGCAGAGTCGGTGAAAGGGGCTGAAAGTAATCTTTCAGGGAATTTTTTTTTTTTTTTTTTTTTTTTTTACGACATCTATACTTTGAGCTCTGTGCTAAAGATTCAAAGAAGGAAATAATTATAAATCACGAGCTTTGAGGTCATTTTCTTTAACCACTGGCATGTCCACTTCTCTGAACATTGCCCCATTTATCAAACAAGAACAAAATTAGTGTGAAGAATTTCACAGAAGCTGTTAATGAGGCTGTCGGCGTAGAAAGTTTTTGAAAAGGTTCGAGCTTTAACAGTTTTAACAATATGCTAATATCAAACGTAATCACTCGCCTCTGAGACTGGAGGTAAAAATCGCAGTCGGGTGAAGACGACTTTATCTCTTTATCCGGTTTAAAGGTTGGGATGTGTCAGGCTGGAAGTGGAAAAAGGACTCGCGCTTTTCAACCGGCAGCTGACAGAGTCGAGCTGCGGCTGTCAATCCCTCGCTGAAGTAGAAACATCTCGGATCCTCCCAAGTCAAATAAGTAAAGGCCGATGTCTAGTCTTGAATAGGAAATATAAGGCGTCCGTTTTCATTTAGCCCAACGGTTTAAATGCACGAGACCTTTTGAGGCTTACGTCAGGCGACATCACAGCACTGACTCGGCTTTTAAACGATGGTCGAGGTCAATGTTGCCCATCACAGCTATGCAGATGATGCTCTCATTTATGGAAATGGCCCAAAGTCACAATATCAGTGTTGAGGGGAAGTGAATAGCAGGAATGCAGTCAAACTTCCTTTTTTAAGAAAAAAGGCATCATGACAGAAACAAAGCAAGTTAGAAATGTGTTACCCAAGCAAGCATCAGCGTTTTATTATCTTAGACATCAAGAGTCAGGTTTCTTTCACTCATCCGACAGCTTGGATTGACGTTTTCTGTCACGTCTTCCCAAGAAGATGACTTGGGCTCATTCAGACGGCGGCTGCCGGAGAAAAATGGAGCGCTTCACTCCCGTTCTCCAACGTTTTACGCTGACTACCATCGTCTCCTTCAAACGTAACCCTAGTCGAGTTAAAAATGCTGATTACGCGCTGTTTTTGTTCTTCTCTGTGAAAACTAAAAAAACGTTTCATCTTTTTAACAGCGTTTATGTGAACACATGCTCATCTTTTAGACGTTGTCTAAGTACATGACTGACTTCAAGATGTAAGAGGTGAGCTGAAGGCGTATAAACAGCTCCTGGAAAAAAATTATTCTGCAAAGAGCTGATTTTATGAGTTGATATGTCTGCCGAGTTCATTTTTTTTTTCTCCCTCTATTAGGACAAGTTAAAGAGATTGTGTGAGATATATGAAAGGAATATAATAATACATCTTCACGAGACATCACTGCTCCATGTATTATATTATTGTCTTATCACCTCGTAATACAAACGTCTCTGGTGGGTTTGCTGATGATTTTGTTTATTCACCAACATTATTGCACAAATACTGCATTTAATTCTTTTTCTTTCTTTTCCTTTTCCTATTGAATTTTCTTAATTCACCCTGCTTTAAAAACAGTTTCCAGACTCTCCAGCAACACTCCCACCGTATTGATTTAGTTGGTTAACACTAATTACATCGCCGAGCTGTGAAAAGTTCAGCTGTAGCAAACGTTGTCGCTCGGTGGCGGCTCGTAACGGCACCTTTCAACGCACCCGCTGGATCAGGGAATAACCTCCAAGAGGAAGAACTGCTGCGCCTCTCGTGATAGATTAGGACGCCTCTAAACAACACAAATTCATCTCGGAGCGAACGGAGTTGTTTTTCCAGGTCTTCTCTTGAATCACTCTGAGCCAAAAGGAGGGAGATGACTCGGTTTTGAATGTGAATGTTGAATATTGAATGCTTTATTGTCCCTATGCAAAAATGTTTTTTGTTTTTTGTGGGGGTTTTTTTTGTTTTTTTTTTAAACACTTGAGTGGTCTTAGATAGGGAATATTGCTTTCACATGTTTCAGCTGCTTAGAGGCAGAATGAATCCATGAAGAGATTAAGCCTGTGAAAGCCCTTTGAGGATTAAGTCTCTTCTTGATATACTGTTTCCTCGCTGCAGCATGGAAGATACAGTAAAATGAACTGTGTCACATCATTTATCTATATGGTTTCCCATATCTGATTCCACAGTTTTATCAAGACGATAAACCGGCTGATTCTAAAACGCGGTACGCCATCGTCTGTGCAATTGGTTCATCTGTGTTTCGACATGTTCTTATCGTGAGTGATTTCTTGTTCCGAGCATCAGATATAAGCGTGAGGCGGGTCAACCAAGTCCAGAGCTGCAAAGTGGAATCCGAGATGGCGTCACGAATTGATTCGGTAGTAAACGTATCGCAAGTATTGGTGAAAAATGTTGGCAGAAGTGCTCGGCAGTGCTTAGATGCGCAGTTTTTATATAACGCGACAGTTCAAATTATAGATGAGAATCAGTTTTATGAATCACGGGCCTACGCTTATTGGCTGTCTTTTGGAACGTAAAGAGGACGGTGGAGTTTTATGTGACTCATTTTTAACAGTTGCTGCCAATGTATATGCTTTAAGCCTCTGCAGCTCTGCAGCACCTCTTCCAGGATGTGCTGCACCCCAAAATAAGTAAATCTTCTTGCTGTTTGACTTTTCAGGCCATCGGGGGGATTTTTAAACATTTTTATTTTGGCTCACGTTTACAGCAGGTGAAAGTACCCCCCCCCCCCCTTCTTCTTCTTTTCCAAAAAGAGATGCAGGATGCAGCAGTACCTGTGCCTAATGCCGCTCTTGTGTGTCCAGCTGTCAGTCTTTGCTTGCGTTATCAAATTATTAAAATAGATTTTGCGGTCTCAGATGAATTCCTCACTGAGCCTCGTGTTTTGATCTCGCACACGCAGTAAAACATTAATACTGATATCTTTAACACCAGATAGGATTGCTTGGAGTCATTTCCGGTCCAAAACAGTTGTTAAAGACACGCTGACATCAGCTGAAATCCAAATCTGGAGAGGGTGGAAGAGTATGAGGAGGGTTTTTTTTTCTTTTCTTTTCAGGGCATACCTCCTACACACAGAAGAAGGGAACAAGTAGTTGTGCTTAGTGGTTTTTCCATGTCCAAACGCTTGAGTGCACAGAAAATGAAATTTAATGATGACAGTGTTGGATCAGCAGAATACCACTGGAGGCTTTAATATTTCTGGCTGATATGATAAACGGGTATAAGAATCGCTAATCTACTCACCCAGAAAGGGAAATGAGATATTGCTATCTTTATTTTTCTTTTTTCTTTTTTTTTTTCTACTTTTCTTGCCTCTTCCACTGGAGGATTTCTTTAAAATTAATTTCAGAAGAAACAATGATAGAGTTGAAATAAGCCATTATCAGATATTTAAAACACCTGTTATTGTCCTTTATTTGTTCCGTGTGTGTGTTTTGTTGATGGGACGAGTTTGAAATGTTACCCGTTTGGTTCCTGAATTGAGATGAAAGTCTGGATGCAGACAGATGATGCTGGAGATGAAAGCTGAAACCCTGCATCTATCTGTGTTTGCGTGCGTCTTTGCAGGTGCCACCTTTGACGTGGCCATGCGATTCCTGTCAGAGTGTCCGTGGAAGCGACTCCAGGAGCTCAGAGCTTTGATCCCAAACGTCCCTTTCCAGATGCTGCTCAGAGGGGCCAACGCTGTCGGCTATACCAACTACCCCGACAACGCTGTCTTCAAGTGAGTCGCTTAAACAACCATGTGCACCATGTGCATGTTTGTTTATTTGTTTGTACTTAAATCCACAGTATCTAATTTTAACACACAGAGCTGGAATGTAAATAAAGAATAACTACTTCACACTTGTTAGTCTTTTGACAGTAGTGTAATGTCTGTGGTATATCATTATATTTTTCAGTTTATAGGCACAGATTTGTACATCCAAATGGACCCATCCTTTATTCTTCTATGTTTTTATTTCATATTTCTTCACAGAATTGTTAGAAAACATCTCTGAATGGGATTTTGTGGATGCCAACATTGCCCCACCTTTTTCATTGTCTCTTTATTATTTTGAACATTTTCTCCAGCTGGCTTGTTTCCATGACAACAACATGCATGACTACTACCTCCACATATGAAGGTGTTTTGTGGGTGGATGGGTGTGTGTGTGGCCTTCTGTAGATTATTGAAATTTTATTACTAGCCACAAATAACTGCACAACAGTTACTCCAACTGGAGACTGCAATAGCTGCCTCTCAATTAATTAAAACGAGAAAAAAATGCTAGTATTATCTCTTAAGTGCGACTACCAGAAATGCGTACCACCTGGGGAGGCGGCATAAAATCTGGGGGCGCCTCACGTCTGGACTAACTGGCTCTGTTGTGGGCGCAGAACCGGACCGTGTGACGTCTGTGGCGGGGCGACGGCCGCTGAGCAAGTTCCAGTCTGTCACGGACAAGTCACATCATTCACTGCACAGCGTCATTTCAGGCCAGAGGAGCAGCTTCAGTGGCAGGCTGCTGTCACTGTCCTGCTCCACGGACAGGATGAGAAGGTCGTTCCTCCCCCCACGCCATACGGCTCCTCAGCTCCACCCGAGGGGGGAAACGATAGCACCAACACCCACCACCACCAACCTTGTCTGCTTGTTTTGCACCTCACTTAAAATCTTTCAGTTGGTCTGAGCCTGAAATAGCACCATTTGTATTTCATTTTATTTTTAGCTTTAGGACTCTGCTGGATCTATTGGATCTGTCCATCCGTCACCACAAGAACCCGTGTTTTTGTTAATGTTACTTTTTCTTAGATTCTTTACATTTAGTCTTTTATTCAAAGTTTCTTAGAAGTGACGAGCAACATTCAAGATTGACTACAGCACTGAACTTTGGCCTCTGCTTTAAATGCCATTTCTTTTTCTTAATCTTTTTTTATATAAATGACAGAATAAAAATCAAAGTGCAAAGTGGGAGTGAGGAATGATGGGGTGTTGGAAGTGTTGTCACCTCGTATGTGCACCGCCTATTCTCGTACTTCCTCCTGTGTTTTCTCAATTAACAAATTTTTCTCAAGTCTTTTTATTTAAATTTTTTTAGGTAAAGTTTTTGCTATAATTTAACTAAATTTCTTTATAAATATGACAATTTTATCACACATTATCTACATCTTTGAGGTTTCCAAACCTTTTAAACACATGGTCTCTTTCTGTCAGCAGTAAGTTAGTCGAAGCTCAGCTTTTGACTAAAGAAATTGACACATTGATTTTTTTTTTTTTCCATTTTTATTTGTTTTTTTGCTCTCAGCATCAACCAAAATACACGCGCCTCACCTATAGAAAGATGAATAGAGCTTTGACAGCCAGCACGAAGCCTTCCGACACGTTCTCTGACAGACCGTGGAGTGGGTACCCACAAGCCACACAACTCTCATGCATTAATCAGGTCACTGTGGTTGTTGCTCGCTGAAATACGCAGCACTTTCAGAGCTGTACACAGGCGAGGCACAACCAACACGTGCCATGGATGCTCTTAACACCAGCCTGTATGCAGCCCAACTCTCTTCCGGCGCTGCTGTAGTGATGAGAGTGATTAATAAGCACAGGTGTGCACACCTGCACTTGGTTGCACACACGTGGACACGCAGAGGGTGTGATTTCCCCCCTCTTGAAATTAATTAGAAGAGGCTAGTTTGTGACTAATGCAGTTGTCCTCCCCTCCCTCGTCCTTGCTGAATCAAACACCCAGACCGCCCCTTTTCTCCGCGGTTTTGTCCATCCCTACCCCTCTTATCACACAGCGATTAGTCATCCCCACTGATACCGCCCCTTTTTTTTTTTTTTTTTTTTGCTTCCAGTTATCTCTCCACATTAGACACTTTTTACCCTCTTCCCAACTCCCTCTCTCTCACTTTCCCTACTGTTCCTCATCTCCCGCTTCACTTCCTGCATCCCATAGAGGGTAAGCCATTGAAAATTTGCACATCATTGTGATTAATGGCTTTGATCTGTTCGCCCCGGCTACCAACACCCACCCACCCACCCATCCACCCCACCCCGTCCTCATGACACTCTGTCACTCCCTCGCCCACAATGAGTTCTGTGTGACAGCTCACAGCCACGAAACCTAAGCGTCTTCGTTAACTAAATCAAGTCAAAGTGTAATTCCATTTAATCTAATAGATTTAAAGTGCATCTTACAGGGTCACAGCGCAGTGTAGTCTGCAGCGCGAGGAATGCCACGTTTCTTTAAGATGTTGTATCTAAGCAGCCTGGAGGGATGAGAGGGTCGCGTCGTTGCTGAACAATTTTCCTGTCAAGGATTTTTTTTTTTTTTTTTTTAACTTATAACGCAAACAAAAAGAATTCTGTCTGAAGTGCATGAATAATTACAGCTAGAGCTCTAAATTTGAAGTGTTTCTGATTTGGTACCAAATATTACACCTTAGAAAGCGTGTGTGTACATTGCAGCCCATTAATGAATTCTGGCTACGCGTGTTAATTGGACAGTTAATTCTCGTGTGCTCACGTGCAGACTGCACACAGTGGGTTTATTTACCAAAACAAAAGGTCCCTGTGATTGTAAATATTGCATTTACAATAGCACTGCAGCAGTAAGTCCTAGACCCCCTTTATGAAAAACCTGATTAAGATACGGGAGAAAAGGCATTGATGAGGGATTTACCGCCAGCAGCTCGGGTAATGAGTTGTGTGTACACTTCTCTTCAGCTATTGTGAGCTTCCCGCAGACTGTGTGCTCTTTTTGGATTAAAATAGTGGAAATATTTATGTTGTGCTACGGAAATGGACACAAACTTATCCAAACCCAGGATCGTGCCATTATGTGGCGTTCACTGTGTGTGACAGCTCATTATAGACGTGAGAATGTTATAGTCTCGCACTCCGCAGCAGGTCTTCACCGCCTCGCGAACATGAGTCGGCTGCGGCTTTCAAAAAGCGAAACGTGAGGTAGCACAGGACTTACGTGTTGTCCTTTCCTGCAGGTTCTGCGAGGTGGCAAAAGAGAATGGCATGGACATTTTCCGTATCTTCGATTCTCTGAACTACCTTCCCAACATGCTGCTGGGGATGGAGGCCGCCGGGGCGGCGGGCGGCGTCGTTGAGGCCGCCATCTCCTACACGGGCGACGTGTCTGACCCGACGAGGCAGAAGTATTCCCTGGACTACTACGTGAAGCTGGCGGACGAGCTCATGAAAGCTGGAACCCACATCCTCTGCATCAAGGTGAGGAGATAAAAAAAAAAAAAAACTAAATGTTTGTCAGGTTGGTTTGCTGCCAACATTCCTACTCGTATCATAAGTACAAGTTGTTTTTAAGCTTGTTTATTGTTGTTGTTGTTTTTTTTGTATCTTCAGTAATGAAACTCAGTTGGCTTAGCTTATCAGATCACATATTCATCATGAGCAAATATCTGCATTTTTACTCACTCTGCTTTAAATGTAATTACATAAACTGCAACCACCAGCACTTTTTCTTTGAAGCAGCACTTTTTCAATCACTGGATATATCTCATATACTAATAAAAGTTCCCAATAACTAATTTCATCAGTATGATGAATTAAAATAGCATTATGTGCACTTTGATGATCATTTAAAGTAATAAACGGTTAAAATTTGCTTATAGAGCATGCAGAATCCTGTCAGCTGTGCTTAAGTAGAATAACTTGTGTACTTGAGCCTCCTGTCTACATAAATGCAGATAATGCTCCCACCGAATAACATTCTTCTTTCAGGCTTGACGATATATTTCAGACATGGAATTATAAACTCCCGCTGCGCTGCAGCGTGAATCCTCCCCGTCTGCAGTTTCAGACCTTTCAAATCACATAAAAGCCTGGCATAACTAATAACGTTGACTTTAATAAGGAGAAACAGGCAGGTTTATTAACTTTATAGATAATAATGATCATGAAAGAAAGCACAACTGAACATCCAAGTTTTGTCGAACAGTTTTCTTTTTTTTCTTCTTCTTTTTTTATCTTTATCAATTGAGTTTCATCACAGGAACGTTACATCTGGGGACACGGGAGTCTGGATCAACACTCGGACCTCTGGTTGCATTCATGGTTTAAGTCGTCCCGCTGCAGTGGGGCGGTGCTGTTATGGCGGCGAGCATGTGTTCCAGTGATATCCTCATGAATCTCATGTGTGCGTTTCACATCAGGACATGGCTGGCCTGCTGAAGCCGGAGGCCAGCAAGCTTCTGATCGGCGCCCTCAGGGACCGCTTCCCAGATGTGCCCATTCATGTGCACACTCACGACACAGCTGGAGCCGGTGTGGCGGCCATGCTGGCCTGTGCAGAAGCTGGAGCCGATGTGGTCGATGTGGCCGTGAGTATTTTTCCTGGAAAAAGTATCTCTCTCTCTCCTTGAGGGGGGAGAAGAAAATAAAAAAAGTTACAAGGCATTATTTAACTTTATTGGTGATTACCTCCCGTTTAAGGAATCCTTTTTTTATTGTTTTAATTGCTCTTGCGTTTAAGAGTTTTGTCAGTAGTGTTTCACTTCTGGCTGCATAATGGTATCGATTTAACGAGAAGTGTCTCGGGGTGAATTGATTTGATTCTGGTTTTTGTTGTGATTTGATCCTAAACTGATTTTAGATTTAAAATTATTCTTGCTTCTTTGCAAAAAAGCTGTGATTTAAGTGTTTCAGTCTCGTGTGTGCAAAAACAGAAGACTGACGGTGTTTATGAAGTTTATTTAACATGCACTGTGTTCCTAAAATTTGCGATATAGTATATTGACATTCTGAAGCATCTTCGTGAATTCTGACGTTGATGTCCAGCTTTGCTTCTCAAGCTATGAAAATCAGAGCTGTAAACCAAGAATTTATCAGCTCCTACATGACTGTGTGCATAAATGAAGTCATGGCACGGTTCAGTTCACTAAAACTCTGTATGGGCGTGGCTCTTGAGATAAACGGCCTCTAGATGCTGCGTTTTTTGTTTTTCCCTCCTATTCAAAATACAGTGGGGGTTCGGTCACGTGACACTGCCGGCGGCAGCAGAAGGCTTCGCTCGCTTAGTTTGAGCCGGGACGTTTGTGTTTATCAGATGAATCCCGCTTGGCTCCTTTCACTGTCGAACTTTGTAAAATCCAAAAATGCACCCAAGTTCCTCTTTAGAAAACATGACTGGCTCCTTTTTTTTTTTCTGCACCTTATTGATTTTAA
The DNA here is from genome assembly GCA_014839995.1 of Xenentodon cancila. Taxonomy (NCBI): domain Eukaryota; kingdom Metazoa; phylum Chordata; class Actinopteri; order Beloniformes; family Belonidae; genus Xenentodon; species Xenentodon cancila. Next base: position 17,958,730 of record CM026212.1, read on the forward strand.
ACAGCTAAAGCCCCCCCCCCCCCCCCCCCCCCCCAAATACTCCTTTGTAACAAGCTGAACACCGTCATTTTCTACCAGGTGGTTGAGTTTGCATTTGTGAAATGTCACTGAGCCTAAGATGCAACAGTCGCCGAGGCTGGGAACGTTTCCCTCCCGCCTCTACTGACACATCCTTGCCAGGATGTGCAGTTTTGTATTCAAGTAATTGGCTGCAATTTGCAGTTTTGGGTTGTTGTGCCGTTGAGTTCCTGGTAAAACTGCTTGAAACTAACAACCGAGTTTCCAACGTTCACCTCGGATCATCCTGCTCGCAGAAACATTTCCAATTGTTACTTTTTACACTGTAAAAAAAATAAATAAATAACTAAATAAATAAAAGAAATCATGATAAACAAAGAAGCCTGGTGATTTAAAGTGAGCAGAGTAGGGAACACGCAGCCTTTTGTGTGTAAAAACTGCTCCTTCGACAACGTTTTTATGCTTCATTGCATTGAGGGCAGCGTTCCTGCGTGAACAAATTTAAGGGAAATGTGCTCGTATATACTTGTATATTCATCCAATGCCCTCTTTCTACATTGATATATTACAAACTCAAGGTACTTTCTCTTTGATCAGGACTTTATGACGGGCTGTATTTGCGCTGTTTGCAGGTGGACTCTATGGCCGGGATGACGTCTCAGCCCAGCATGGGCGCCATCGTCGCCTGCGCCAAGGGAACCAAGTTAGACACTGGTAAGAGACACGCTCCAGGTAATCTTTTGAACCACATCAGGCGAAACGCTGAACGCAGCACATCTGCACCGGACAGTCCTTAAGTGTTTTAATCACTCCACCCTAAAGCACCCGCTACTCCTGCGTGCCGTCTACCCGCTGCAGGCGTCAGGAATAAACACCCGACGGCTGCAGTTAACGTCAAGTGATCTTCTAAGAAACGCCGTGTGAAGTGTCGGTTAGAAAATGCGGACGACTAAAAAATGTAAAATAAAATAAAAAATAAAGCAATTTCTGCTTTTTGCTGCTGTTGCATTGGTAAATTTGCAAAGAAATGATTTGAGTCAAAGAGTTTGCTTCTTAATATAAAGGAATAAAAACAATTAAGAACTCAATTATGGCTAAATCACAAAGACCTGCACATTCTGCTGAGTAATAAAATACCAAGCTGGTTATGAAAGAAAGATGGACACAAATTAAAAATGTACATGTTAAGTGGAAAACATTTTTAGTTCATGAATGTACTATACAGATAGTTGTGACTGGAAGAGGGATGGGAAATGTGTTCATCTTTACATATAAAAATGTTTTTCATTCATCACTTTGGTGGTGTTTTTCATCAAAGCTTAAAAAATAATCTGCTTCTCAGTGCAACCACTTCACTACTAGCATCTCTCCCAGGAGTGTTAGAGGGGTTTTTGGTCTCCAGGGCAACCCTGGCACGATTTCGCCTCGCTCGCTTTTCCAGCATCACTGCCAGGTTTTATCAAAGATCTCGCAGACCTTCTGGATCCCTCTCGGGGAGTCATCAGATAAGTTGAAGGATGGATTTGTTTGCGTTCCCCCCGTGGGTTTGTTGTTGTTGTTGTCCAGTGTTTGTTTTTCTGCACGGTATAATTTCCATCTCCTGTGAAAGCGCTGAGTCCGCTTCGCCTCTGATAACCGTCTGGTCTCAGTCCATCGGCAAAGGGAGCACGCTTGAAAAGCCAGCTATTAAACTTGTCTTTAAAAAATGGAAGGAGCCTTAAATGGGGAAAAGGAATTAAATAAACTGTTGTGGATTTGGCTGCTTACTTATGTAGAGTGATACTGTTAGGGGGGGAACTGGCTCGGATCTGTTAAGTAAATGAGGAATCTCATTTCCATAACTCAGAACCACGTGAAGCTTATTTTATTCACGTTCACACACTGCACAGCTAATGTGCTTCCAGCTGCTGTAGCTCATGATTTTAGTATCATTATGCGGCTGTGTAGAAGTTAAATGCAGATGTTGTACATAGTTGTATCACTCCAAAAACAAACTGATAATTCAGGGGCTCTCCGGTTTTACCTGCTGACTTTCAGCAAATCAGCGTAACGTTGTTTTTAGGAGCTGTGAGAAGTGTCTGCACGGTGCAGACGTCACATCTCCTCAGTTGTTTCTTTCCGTGCTGCATCAGTCATGATTTCAGCTGCAGGACGCGTAAAGACGCCACGCTTTGCAGATGTAGGTCACTGCATCTGCATCTTACATTTCTTATGTCATCAGTTCGTCCCTGGCTGCGGTTGCTCACGAGACCATCACAGCTCCAACCTAAATATTGCACCGTCTTCTTTTCAGCTTTGAAATCCTTGGCGCAAAAAGAAAACTCTACCATTCAAAAATTAAAAAAAAAAAAGAGAGAAAATTCAGATTTGTTGAAATCGATGGGTTTAAAAGGGTCTGGAATTCGGGTCGTTGCTCTCAGATTAATGTTTCACAGACTAAAAAAATAAATATCTAATTGTATTGACGTAACCCTGTCATCTGTGAATAACCAGCCAAACAGACATGATCGCTTATCAGCGCATTTCCAGTAGAGCAAAACCATGTTTTTCTTTATTCAAGAACAAGTAACATGAGGTCTTGGTGGTGTTGGACCCTGTAAACGACCTTGAAAGTGGACGAGCATCTTTACCATCACTGCTGTTATCGTGCACATCAGCTGTCGGACACTAGAAAACCTTTTTCTAAGAGCTCGCAAGGCTGCATGCCAGCACGGCCGTTAAAACACACCGCACTCCACCACGATGAGAGGAAAACCTTTTGCTTCACTGCCCCCCCCCAAAAGGTTCGCGTCCTGGCTCTGGAGCCAACAGACGTGATTGAGTGCCGTGGAGGAAGTTACAGAGTGAAAGCGCGATTTAGACACAGTCCAGTTTACAGAATATCAGTTTGTAAGCATTCGTACCCAGAAGAAACGAGGAGGAGGAGAGATAAGGTCATTACTCGAGTGTGACAGGCCTTTCTGTCAGTTTTGCTCATGGAGTTTCCATTTCTGTCACTTGAGACTAAAAGAGGTGGATGCACACATGCGAGCATGACGGCAGTCCAGTCTGGTACGAGCGCGCTTGTATGCATTTCATATGCACAGACACAGACGTCTTGTCATCCTCGTTCTTTCTCCCTCAGTCACCTCGTTGTGCATTATCTTTTCATCTTTGCCTCACTTATGTCCACTTCCATCGTCCATCTCCGATTGCTCGTCTTCCCACCTTTGGACTGGAGCAGAGCACTCCCACTTCCTTGCTGACCTCGGTCTGTTTACCGTTTTCCCTCTACTCCCTCTCCCCCCATCTCCGCTTCAAACCACTAATTACTGTTGTGCAGTGTCTCATCTCCCTCCCTCTTTTGCCTCTCATGCCTTTTCCCTATCATGCCCGCTTCTTTCACGTCGTCTCTGCATCCTCCTCCTCATCCTCCTCCTCCTCCTCCTTCCCGCTTACTGTGACAACGTAATTAACGTCACTTTTCATGCCTTCTGCAGTTCAGTTTGTCAGACCCACACTTCGCATTTCCTTGCACTTCTTCAGTGTCTTTAACGTTCTTTTTTTTTTTTTTTTTTTTTTTCTTGAAATGAAATGGCAAAACCATTTCCTCCGCTGATGATTTATTTTCTAGATGGCTGTGTATTGAATAAGCGCACACTTCTGCATTTTTAATGTCATGCATATTCTCAAACGCTGTTACAGTTGAATGATGACTCATCTTAAAGTGGGCCTTGTTTGTTTGGCCACAGTCGCTGCCTTTTCTCCGCGTCGTTCATGGGATTTTAATTGATGCTGCAGCAGTGCAGTTGATCAAGCTGAAAGAGCCAAACGCACAACTTGGACAACATCTTTTCGCAGGCAGCTAAGACAGACTCATGACTGAACCGACTGGACTGAATGCACAAATTAAGCTTATTAGAAACCTCCAGTTTCCTCTCTTCTTCCAGTTTGTTTTTGTCTCCAAACCTCATGTATCCAGATGATCTAATTACACAGCAATAACTTTTTTATTTATTTTTTTTTCAGCCTTTTCCTTTTATACTTTGATTTTGGATGGTAGATTTACAAGATTCCACACTAATTTTCATAAAATACCACCACAAAATCAGGGATTTTGATCGAGAAAACAATCACGAAACCAACGGCATTATCCCAGAGGGAGTGCTTCAAGGATTGATATATAAGGTCATTGCCGATGTCCACCTCAGTCTTGGAAAATACAAACCCGACTCTCAGGTCCAGGAGCGATTCTTGGTCTTGGTCAATGTGGTCACATTTCTGCTGCGATTATAAGCAACAGTTTTCCTGTATTGGAGCCTCCGACGATCATGCTGACTTTGAGGAAGTGCAGTTAATGTGTTTATAAATAAAAACTGAATCTCTGTCATAACCAAGCGCTATAACATCCTGTTTACAATTTAATTTATTCAGGTGCATGAGGACATGATTAGCACAGTTCAGGAGTACTGGAGATAAACGCGCATAAATGGTTTCTACTTGAGCTTTCATCATCACAATGTCAGTTTGTTTCTTCTCTGAAGGCTATAATGGATCGGAGAGGACGATTTTTTTTATTCTCCTTTTTCGTGCAATGATGTTATTGAATCGCCGGTCTTGGTGGATGCTTTTTAAAGCGTTTTTGTAAGGAAGAACTGGGAAAAAAAAAATCAGTTATGGTACAAAAGTGTTTAATTTAAGAGCTGAAGATTCTGCTTTTTGTAAAACATACCTTTTAAAAAAAAATGTAATTTCCATATTTAATTACTTTTGTCCAAAGTGAGTAGGAGAAAATCCTGATAGACTCATAAACTCAAAAATACTTTTTACTTCCTCCGGCTTTCGTGACAGTTGGTATTTGAGACCACCGTTATTCATCAGTCAGGATCTCGCACCGCAGCTGACAGATCAGCTTTCCAGGAGTTGAGACCTGAACTGTTTGTTCCCTGTCGCTGAGTTGACATTTTTATTTTTTTCCTTAAATGAAAATTCAAATGCTTTCCGCCCTGTGGAATGATGCATCGCCTTCCTGAATGACATTTTCACTGCATCTGCTTTCAACTGAAATTGGAAAGAAGTGTCCAAAAATGTATATTTGTCTGCCCGTTTACCGTTGATGCATTGGCTGCAACCTTCCCTGTTTTTTTTTTTTGTTTTTTTTTACCTCACTTACAACCTCATACCATCAGTGACGCTGGAAAGTTGTTTTCTACACGAAGTTGGCTTTTAAACATTTCATGATATGATTTCTACTGTCGGCAGATGTTTCAGAACATCTAAACATCTGCACCCTGGTGTCAAAATCTGTCTCGCTTACAAACTGGGTTTCAGATTCCCGTCCACCAATATTTTCAAGTCATACCAGCAGTGACCGTCCATCTGACGGCTCTTTGTTTTTCTCGTGCCGCAGGTATTGCTCTGGAGAAGGTGTTTGACTACAGTGAATATTGGGAAGTCGCCAGAGGCTTGTACGCTCCATTTGACTGCACCGCCACCATGAAATCAGGCAATGCTGACGTCTACGAGAACGAGATACCTGGAGGGCAGTACACCAACCTTCACTTCCAGGTGCACTGAACCGCTTTTGTATTGTAGTTTAACAAATCTTTGTTTTTAGGGCTTTAATGTGGTGGAACAAGCTGGCTGGTGCTTCTGGTAATATTGTCTCAGTGTAACGTTACTGTGGTCATATTTGTGCAAAACAAAGTCTGAATTTGAGATTTATAGTGCGTTTTATTATAGTCCAGGTTTTGTAAACATGGAATATACAAGATATTGAAGATGCACTAGGATACAGAAGTGTTCAACCTGCTATGTGATAAACTTTAAGTCTTTGGGAGCCACTGTTCACAGTAGAAAGGGATGGCTTTGTGCAGCAGTTCACGGACGATTTTCCTTTTTAAGCGTGGAAAAAAAAAAGAATAAATAAAAGAATTCTGTTTAGTGCTCGTTCCTTCTGTCATTGTTTTGTTTTTTTTGTGCTTTGTTGCAGGCTCATAGTATGGGGCTGGGAAATAAGTTCAAGGAGGTGAAGAAAGCCTACACTGAAGCTAACAAACTATTAGGAGACCTCATTAAGGTGAGACGAGATGATAAAAGGGAGCAAATGTGTCTTTCATGACCAAACTGTGCAGTTTCAACTTCAACAACTTCTAAAAGATGGATGCGGTTACTGGCGCTGTCTTCTGGTTGGATGTTCAAGACTTCATAACCATTTTTCTGCCATTCGTAATGCAGAAAAGCTGGATTTCATTTTGCACACTAAGTCGGATGCTCGCACTGTTGTCAAATTTCCCTCCAACGTCACTCTTCGATTGACCTCTCCCTCATCCAGTCAACTGTGTGGGGAGTTTCTGTTTCACTTCTCTTTTTATAGCTTGATGTTCTTAGTAGGACGTCACCCAAATACGAGCATCATATTCCTGGACAGCAGCTCTTACAGTTTCTACAAAGTTTAATTTGCCAACCAGAATTTACTTCCTGTGTGCCTTTTTGTTTCTTAGGTTTCATTTATTCCTGCTTTTCTTACATTTTCAGCATCATACTTAAGTAATTGATTCATCCCTCTTTTACTGTTTGTATTTTTGCTTTGAAAAACCCCACACAAGGTTGTTTTTTTTGTTTTTTTTAAATTTTTTTAACCTTGTCCTCGTTCTTCTGCTGCTTTGCATAAAACAAGGAAGATGTGATCAAAGTGTAGACTCTAAGCTTTAAAGCTTTTTTAAAAGTATGGTATTTACCAGTTTTAGGTCAACTTGATTTGGTCATTTCATGTGAGCCTTCACAACGTCTTGTTTTTGTTTTATGTTTAGGAACCGTACCGTCTTTGGATCATGAGCTTCACCTTTTCCTTTTGTACATTTATCCCATCGTTCCAACTCAACTCTTTGTTTAATCAGTCCAAAGAAACTGATACCCGAAAAATGGAAGGTTTTTTTATTAAGACGTTTTATCTGACTTCATTGTTTTGTAAATGTCAGCAGCGGTTTGCACCTTATTATAAACTCTGTATCTACATTTATGCAGGACTTGGACTTCATTACTGTCATAAAATCCTTTAAAAGGTTTGGGTTTTGATATGCCAGCTGGCAGCTGTTTGACTGGAGCTACCAGCGTTATCTGCTTTATCTGTCTTAACAGATGAAGCAGAACAAAGGAACAAACTGCAACAAAGGAAAAAAGAGGGAGGAATAAACCACATCTGACCGATCTGATGCCACGTTTCTGTGAAGCCTCTTAAATTAAAGCTCAAAGTCTACACTCAAACCACATCTTCTCGTATTTCCATTGTGGTGATACATAAGCCAAATGATTAAAAACTCTTGTCATTTATCAGAATAATTCTGTATTTATTCCCATGCTATCGGCGTTATTTTTCCGTCTGGCGTCATAGACACGCTCTCGTAGATTCTCTATTACTCCGCCGCCACCTTGTCTTTTTCTTTTTTCATTTCCCTCGTGTCTCTTTCTCCCTATTTTCAGTTTCTGGTCCCCTTTTTTCTAATTTTCTCTCCCCTCCACATCTGTTTTCCTCATTCTCTCCTGGAGCCCTCCCTCCCCCTCTTTCCATGTTCTCTATCAATTCAATTAAGAACCAACAGGCTTCGCTGCACAATCCAATGTTGGCTCGATGCGCCTTCGGGTCCTGCTATTCACTCTGTGGTGTCCTGTTAGTCTGACAATGGCCGTGTCTCTCTCACTGTCAGCCTGTCGATAACGGGCGGGTCGACTGCTCGGCAGATGCAGAGGGGTGCACACGGCACAATCTGGCCCCGGCCGTATGCAGAGCAGCACGTGCGCTTGCTTCTTAATTCGCGCTCTTCTGGCGCTGGCAGTGAGGACCAGCGCTCGTCATCAAGAACAACTCTTCCACAAAAAGACGAATTATAATTTGAAAAGTTTTTCACATTTATTCATCTGTGCATTTGCATAAAACTGTAATGAAGCGACAGTTTACTTAACCAAGTTAATTCATGTTTTTGCAGAATTGCATGTAAACTCATTCAGACCTGATTAAAAATGCATCTGATTACTATATATATATATATATATATATATATATATATATATAAAACCACATCTTAAACTCATTGATTTAATTTTCAACATCCTCAGACTTGTGCGTCATTAATGCTATTTTGGTCAGTTTGATGTCAGATCACCGCCGTCTTGATGTCTCGGTGGACGCGTAGTTGGCGTGTGCGCTCGTTGGTGGAGGATGTTAGTTTAGAAATAATCTCAGACAGAGCAGCTTGTAGACTGATGATTGTAGAAGCTGGAAATGTGAAATTTGATCATATCTGGTCTCGTCTTTGAGCAACTTTAATGAAATGTTTTGATCCACCTCAATTGTTGACTGTTTATATCACATCCACAATCATTTAAAATGCGCGTGAAGGTAGTTTTGCACCTGAGGACGAGCACTGAGACTTATTAAATCGTACATTTTTCTTCTCCGTTTCTTTTGTCATTGTGGTCATGTAGCGCCACTCTGGCGAAGACCTTGATTTTCTAGATATATGAACAGTGTGATGCCAAAACTAGGAAGACGGAGGGAGGAAAAAAAAAAAACTTTTGCCAGTGGACAAGTCAGTCATCTGTGTCTCCTAAAACATTTTAGTATCATTTTTGCTTCAAGACATGTTTGCAAAATCAATAAAATCCCACGTTAACACGTTTACAGGTTGGGTTTTAACTGTCGTATTTGACAGAGCTGCAGATGATGCAAAGTCCAGTAAATTAGAGGGAAGAGCTTCTCATCAGTTGAAGAGCTTCTCATAAATTGACTCGTGCGTTGCTGAGGTTTTTCATCCCTCCAAAACCTCTTCATCTCCTTTGTTGCTGGTAACCGGCACTCGTTTGGCTGTTTTGGTTTTTTTCCTCAACTTTTCCTCCCTGCTCAGTGGAATCTGTTGCAACACGAGCTTGTCAGTACAAGTTGGATACTTTCTGAGTTTGTTCTTTCCTTCCTCGCTTGCCTCGCTTTCTCTGTCACTCTCCTTTTGCAATTACAGTCACGTATTCACTCACCTACACTCTCAAAACGCGCTCTCTTACACTTGGAGTTGGATCACGTCTTGTATTGCCTGTGGTGCTGCAGATGTCGGCAGCTCTTGTCTTTTTTGCCTCTTTGCCTTAGCTTAATCTGTCCATCATGTTATTTCATCCTCTCACTCCTGCTGTTGCTCTCCATCACCCCGTCTGCCATCTCTCCCCATCCAGGTTCATTCTGTCTCATATCCTCCTTCATCACTCTCCCGTCCCCTCTCATTTTGATTAGACTTCCTTCATGTATCTCTAATCTTTCTATCATTTTTCCCTCTCCTCCTCTCCTTCTCTTAGCCTTTTATTATCACTGCTCTCTCCTGTCTCCTTTTCTTCTGACAGGTACCATTCTTCACTCTGCTCCTGGCTTGGCTGGCTTGCATTGTTGTGCACGTGTGTGTGCTGTATGGCCTCACTCTCTCTCTCACTCACACACGTATTCACTTCTCTGGACAATATAATCCTTTGCCCATTAGGGAAGTGCAGGTTTGGATAGAGTTGCATTTCGAAGAAAATTTGAGCAAGGCACAGAGAAAAATATCTGCTATGCTTTCTCTCTCTCTCTCTCTCTCTCTCTCTCTCGCTCACACACTCACACTGTCACACACACACACACACACACACACACACACCCCATCTACTGTACCAGATTTCTGTTGCTGATCAGTGCATTCACATCCAATTAGTGGCAGCTGTCCATTAGTGAAAGTGAGATGTATAGATGACGGAAAGAGCTTCTTTTCTCGCGTTTCCCAAAAAAGGCAGAGGCAGCTGAGGGCGGAACAGGTTTCCTTCCTTTCCTCACTTGATGTTTAACTTCTTGTAAATTTAATACACCGACACAATGGAAGTTGGTGCTCTAATTCTCCTGTTAGGCTTCACGACACAAGCTGGCCCCAACCTAAGAACATCTATCTGTTCAGAGTTTATTTTAATGCTACACTTCAACTACTGACTCCGACTAATGAACTGATTTCCATTAAAATATGTACCGAGTTGGACGTCGACTTTCTTTTTTTTTTTTTTGTTCTCATGTCAACTTCTGGACAGACATCTGTAACCTCAATAAAGGCAGTCGGGGATGAAGTTTAATCTGGTTCGTTTGAGTTAAGTTCAGTTAAGACGGTTTGAGTTTGCATGTTGAAAAAATAATTTCTTCTCTGCATTCTCGTATTTTTCTTATCAAATGATGCCCTCACATCACAATTATGCAACGTATAGCTTTGATTGATGAACAGTTGTCTGTCCACTGCAGAGCTTTAAATTTTTTATGTTGCTGCTAAAACGCTTAACCTGTAAATTTACCCCCCTTCTTAATATTAGTTACAATAAGTCTCCAAGTTTACTAAAGAAATTTAGATTTTGTGTTTGTGTGAGACGTCCAGAGAAGGTTGGAGGCTGGTGATTCCTCAACAAATATTAAAACTCTTTATGTCGCTGTGGATCAAGCGAAACGATTACTTGCCAGATGGGCTGCAGAGATGAAGGATGGCAACAGTTGTGGGTAAAAGAAAAAGAAAAGAAAAAGTCAACGTTGTTGGCTTTTAGTGCAAGGATGAGACATAATGTCAGAGGGGGGACGGGGTGCAAGTGGATTAATGATGAGTTTAAATTTTTTGACTTCCAGTTTGAGGAAAGGCAGACCGGAATGCAGTCGGGCTGCTTTGTTGTAGTTTGAGCGTCTTCAGCGTGAGCTTTTGTTCGGCAGTTACACCAACTTAATGGCCTCTCCAGGGATGTCAACAGCCCATTCAAATCTCTGCATCTTTTCTGTAAACAGTTGCTCTGTAAAAGAAGTCGCTCATTATCGCACGTTCGCACTGAGCTTAGGCTGTTTTGACGGGGAGGTGAGAAAGGTGAGCGCGCGCTCGTCTCCGTCGACAGGAAGCACCTCCTTCTAGCATCGCGCCTAACAAGCACCCAAAACTGCAGAGGGTTTGTCCAAGTGGATGTGGGGTCAACTGTTTAGAAATCCTTGGGGGGAGCCTGGTCCGCGCTCGCTCTTCCGTTCTCGTTCTTCGTCCCTCAGCTGCCGGTGCTTAGGTTTGGGGCTCATCCGTGGAGGGTTTGAGTTGTAAAAGCGGCCCGTGGCCTTCTGCGGAACCCGGTTTCAGCTGATGGTGTCGGCGTCATGATCGCAAGGACACACCCCCGACCCCGCCCCGACGTCTAATCACCCGACAGATTGTCTTGTTGGGTGAATAACAGCACAAACTTCTAAAAACTAACGATCATTAGATGCAGATGCAGTTTTTTAGGTTTGTTTTTTTGCTGTCTTGCTTCTAAAGCATTTGAGTTGCGTCTGAACAACATGCTTTGCCGGATTATATATTAATATTTTCAGCTTCCTAAGACAATGAAGTGCGCTTGTTAGCATGATATGAATTTTTACGAATGCACGAAGGGCTCGGAGTCTCGCAGCTTCTCATCGGGCGGCTGACAGCGGAGAGGCTGTCCTCAGGCAAATTTATGTTTGTTTATTTATTTCTAACCGCTACTCTATTACTGTAAATGCAACCACGTTCTCCCAAATAAGATGCCAATCAAGTCTTTATAATAGCGCCTACAATTTAATAAGCTTAATCTTGTAAACAAGTGACATTTTCCGCTGCTTCCATCCACCGCCGCTGTTTTTCCACAACGGCTGAGTGTCGGACACGCTAATATGACACGATGAGGGCGTTTGTGGGGTACCCAATTTAAAATTTCTCTCTCAAATGGCAGAATGTGTGCACCGTGGCCTTCTCCATAGATTTTCTTTTTTTTTAATTATTATTATTACAGGCATTTGTGAATGAAACATGAGGGACATTAACGGAGAAGAAGTGACCACTGAATAAGTCAAAAGCCGTCACTTTAACAGACTGATGAAGCTGCTAATGCTGCATATATCAAGAATGACAACGGCTCAGCTTTATCTTTTTGTTTTGTTTTTTGTTTTATGGGGCATAGTTGTCACAATTCTTCCTCGCCGTTCAAATGCAACTCCTGCTGCACAATAAAAACCCTGCCTGACTGTGCAAAAGCAGTTCTGCGGGTCGTACTAATTGACCTTTGCTCCTTTTTTAATGGTCCAATTACCAAAGGGAAGTCAGCGGAGAGCCTTAAATCTGTGCCTGTAATCATTACAATAGAAGAGTAATGTGTTCAATTGATACTCGCATCGGTGTATTGTCACAGTCAACAAAAAAGGACTCCACTTATCACCATTATGCTAATAGAAACCGCTATTAACATAATGACATGCCATTATAAATAATGAAAGAAAGAATACATGTGATTTTAATGAATGTTTTCCACACTCCTCTTCTTTTCCTCAGGTTCACTTTGTTTTTAAGAGAGCCATCATGTGTAGTTTAGATCAAGACAGCCAAATCAAATGATGAAAGGGCCCGCGTAGACGTCGGCGTGTTTTCTTCTTTGTCGCTCTTTGCTTTATCTTTGAAGACATGAATACAAAGGATCTGTATCTGCTCGGGACTCTGCAGCAGTACCTGTGTAGGACTGACGGGAAACCACCCAGCAGGACTGTTATATAGATTAATGGTGGTACCTCGCAGACGGCTGCAACAACTTCAACTTTCCTTCTTCTTTCTTTTTTTTTTTTTTTGTTTTTTTGCAGTAAAGAAGATTAAACTGCTGTGCTGTAGAAAACTGTGGAGTCGCTACCCGAGTATATTCTGAGTGAGAGGTAGTTTTCTGTAAAATGCTGATGTTTCTCAGATTAAAAGGCCAGTGGTCACATACTGGAGAGAAATAAGAGCAGTTGCCCTTGGCCTGAGCAAATGTAGATATCATCTGTAGGCAGAGGCTCGGGGGTTTATTTTGTGCTCGGCTTGTCATGGCTAAAGTAAGCTTGTACTTGCTGTTCTCTCGCTTCAAGAGAGGATTTAACCTCTCTGCTACCAGCTACCAGTAAGTAATACCCTCTAGTACTCACGCTGCTTTCCTTCCCAGGTGACTCCATCTTCAAAGATCGTGGGCGATCTGGCTCAGTTCATGGTGCAGAACAACCTGACCAGGGCGGAGGTGGAGGAGAGAGCAGACGAGCTGTCCTTCCCCCTGTCCGTGGTCGAGTTCCTGCAGGGATACATCGGGATACCACATGGAGGGTTCCCAGAACCACTGAGATCTAAGGTACTGGGATTACCCTGACAACACAAATATATGGATTTTTTTTTTTTTTTTTTTTTTTCATATATATTTTTACAGTTTGCTGATATTAACCCCCACCCCCCCACACACACACACACACACACACCCAACCCCCAAATTTCATCATGGTTGTGAAATCAAACATTACAAATGAAAACCTTTTTAATTTAACCTGTCTGTAAATATGTTTGTTTATTTAAGGGACATTATTCTATGCTACAGTTACTGAGATCAGCATCAGCTGTTGCTTCATGGGCCAAAGTTTACCCCGTTTACACTTTGAGGACCATCTGTTGACACCGTCTGTTAACTGTGAAAATCTTTTGATGAATCGCGATTAAAACAATCCTATACATTTAATTAATAAATTAAAATCAATCTAAAGTATAATTTTTGAACAAAGATAAATGCTAAGCAGCTTATTTCATGGCTCCAGTCCAAATGTGCGCACACAAACTTGCACATCAAACCAGAAACGTCAGAAGATTGCTTTGCATCAGACACCTGAGTCGCTGAGAGGATGTCAAAGACTCCGAGGCATCATTGCGCTGTCCTCATCCGGTTTTGTTCTTTACCACCATCTACTTCTGTCGCCTGCTCTCTGCACAACTCCAAACGTCAAGGTGTTGTAGGGACTCGAGCGCATCAGGAGCCAACATCTTGAAGTCTCCTAGGGAGAGTTGCATGAATGCAACACATGAATAAAGGCAAATGTGTCACAGTGTTCCAAAAAAACGTCTTGACAGATCTGGCGTACTTGACGTTTACAGAAAAGAAAGTTGATTTTTCGTTTTCACAAGAAGCAATAGAATAGTGTCGTGTGCCGTAGACCCCCCCCCACACACACACACACACACACACAGCTTTATACTGAATAGAACTGTATATAAAATTTGAAATATCTGAGGTGAGCAAGTACTTGCTCTTTTTAAAGGTCACTGGTTTCATCTGTCCCTGTGGCTGCCAGCGGTTTGTCTGAGTATATGCAGTTATAGTGCATTTCTTGCAGCATTTTCTGCAGAAACTGAGATATATTAATAATTGGCCAACTGCCCCGTAGGGATTTTTTTTTTTTTTTTTTTTTTTTTACAGAGATATATATTTTTTTTCTAAGTCCAAGCGGTATTTTTCCTGTCATGCACACACTGATAAACACATCAAAAGCATCGATGTGGGGTTCAGCCTCTGGCCCGAGGACTCTTCGACATGTGGTCTGCGAGTCCAGAAATCAGACCTGACTCTCAGGTTCAGATGACTACCCCCCCCCCCCCCCCCACAGCCCAGCGACGCTCCTTTTATTGAGCCTTCATGTGTCGTCATATTATCCATGACATACCATTCATTTTTAAAGGCCATGTCAAATATTTACTTGCATCATACTGTGTAGTATGATTAAAACTTGAACAGATTATGTACGCTGCCAGTTTCTCTTTTCAGCTAAAAAACAAAAAAAAAAAAAAAAAGAAGTCTGGATCTTCTTGACTTTTCCTCACTTAAAATTCTAAAAATTAGCATTTGCATACCAGTGATTAAAAAAAGAAATATTGCTAAAGGTCGCGCATTAAGCAGTTTTCATCCATATTTATATTGATCAACGGCCACAATTGTCATTTTACTCTCTGGATCTGTTAGATACTGGAGTCTAAATCCTCTACTTTCTGTGTGTTCAGGTGAGCAGGGTGTTTGGTTTTATCGAATGTGCAGTGATAGACGGAAGTATATTACAGTTGAACTCAACTTTGAAAGTCGGGAGAATGTACATGGCTCATCTGTAACTCAAGGTTATATTTGAATGCAATGAGTGTTTGTTTTCCTCGTCTTAGCTCATATGTGATACGGGTGGAGAGAAACTGGACGATGGAAATGGAAACGAGTAGAGGAGGAGGATGAGGGTTATGAGCTGGGATCAGACGGGGTGAATTTAGGTACTTGGATCATAAAAATGCAACAATCCCTCATACCGGGGCACTGGAAACGAGGCGGAAAAGCATGTTTAACAATAAAAACAATGGAAAGTTGGAAGGAGAAGCTTCATTCGTCACCATCTGTGTCTCACACTTCAAAAAAGAAGCAGTTTGTGTGTAAGACGTTCTCAGAGGAGAAAGCGTTAATGAGCAGAGTGTGCTATCTTTGAAGTGTCTATCACAAACACAAATGAGTCAGCTATCTTTGAACTGTTAGCTCTCTAAATAATGCCACCGAGTCCTTTTTGCATATTTCCACAAAGCGCACGACTGCATGCACTCCGAAAGATATGCTGCTGCACGCACATCAGCAAATGCAAAACACGTATATGCATGGTACGTATCCGCCCGGAGGACACGATGAAATGCACCATAAAAAAAAGAGAAAAAGAATACGGCGTGAGCTGAAAGCGATGATTGGCGATGGTTCTTTTGAACTGAGCCTGCATCAGACGCACGCACATATGCACATATGCACCGAATGCATATCGTAAACTTTCTGTGCACATTTCCAAACAAAAACAGGATAAATGTGTTGAGTCCTTCACCTCTTGTCTGAGTCTGCTCATACACTGTTTTGAAAAATGATATATTTAACTGGGAGAGGGGGGAAACGGATAACCCCACTCAGTCCAGCAGTATTCAGACTGACTGGCTGTGTGTTGGCGTAATGCCCTCACTAGACGTTATTATTAGCCGCTGATGGATCGTCTCTACGACATACTGTATGTCAGATACTAACGACTGTGTAGGCAAACAAAATGTCATATTAGTCTCGTTGCTGCCTCCACTTTCTGCATCATTTCTATTTGAATAATTGTCTTTATTTTGTCAGTGCAAGGATGTCGCACGTAAGGCCGCGGTGAGTCAGGAGGGCTGGTTGAGTGGTGGTTTGGCGCACTGAAAAATACCCGAAACCAAGTAAATCTTATACCATATATGACCGGTATTTGGTACCTATCCCTCCTTCACAAATGTGAAGAAAAACTGCTAAAAATATATGAATGAGAAGCACTCGAAGCCGTTTTTAGAAACTAGGCGAGGTTTGAACGGTGCTGTAAAAGTCTTTTAACATTTTTACCATGTATTGCTGCAAGGTACAAGAATTTATTTTTTTTATTCTTTTTATTTAAACCACACACTTTGTGGTCCCACGAGGACGACACAAGTGGGGAAAATAGAGATGACTCACTTTAAAGAGCAACTTTGATTCAGCCTCTTTATGCCAACCTTAACACTTTGTGATTTTACAAGCGGTTTCAAGGCCACACACAAGTCTCTGCTGTCAGAAGGAAATCGTGGCGTGCACGGCGGCGAGCGGAAAGTCTGAGAGGGCCTTTTCACATCCGGGGCATCACCACAGAATCCAGCGTATGAAAGTTTTTAGTCTCATCTCAACTCATTTATCCGTTTGTGTGTTTCAATTCAACCCGCTCCAGGTGCTGAAGTCCCTCCCCCGTATTGAGGGTCGACCCGGTGCCTCTCTGCCGCCAATGGACTTTAAGGCCCTGGAGGAGGGGCTCCGGGCTTCACACGGAGACGAAATCACCCCTGAGGATGTCATGTCAGCAGCCATGTACCCCAAGGTGTTCCAGGAGTACAAGGATTTCACCGGTGTGTGTTCTTTGCTTTTTTTAATAAGGTTATATTCTTTCCCACACATGATCCTCGTTTCTGCTGCTAGACTTAGAAAGTGGGATCGGCTTCAGAAGTCAACAGTTCAACCGTTGGGTGAGAGACGCAGCAGTTGCATTTGGCAGTTTTGGGGCGTTTACTGAAGACCTGGCACAACGTCCAATCTGTACTTAGTTACTGAAGGTTCCAGGGGAACCAAAGTTAACTGGAAGCAGTTTGAAGCAGCTGCAGAAACGTCCGGCCGCCTGGATCAACCCGACATTTCCAGCAGCTTTGAGGAGCAGGGTGTTGATGGCTGTTAACTGGTATCGCCCCTGTGTGACGACGTTAAATTAGCCTGCAGTCATTTTGTTTTGGGAATGTGCACAACTATGAGACTTAATCGCAAAGCAGTCGTTTTAAAAATCACATTTTTAATTTGGTTTCATCCATTTCTCTCTGCTTCTCCAGCAAACTTCGGTCCAGTGGATTGTCTCAACACCAGGCTCTTCCTGGATGGACCCAAGATTGCAGAGGAGTTTGAGGTATGCAGCATCACGCAACATTTCACACTTTTAATAGTCATTTTAAACTTTTGTAATGACAGCTCCATAAGGCAAAAACATAATCTACAAGGAAAGGGTTTTTTTTCCATCATCACAGCAGATGGCTGATGGCTGAGATTTGATTCGATTTGGTGCCAAAGTCTCAGTGCAGCGTTGATAACACAGTGGGGAGAAAAGATACCAACACCTTATCAAGGAAGCAACAAAAACAGCATTTCCGATCCCCCTGGTCGTCAGATTGGCCTTCCTGTGCAGAAATAGCAGATTAATTTCATTTCATGATGCTGAAGAGCAGAAAAGAGGGAGATTCTGAAAGCCAACATCTCAGGCTGAGATATAACTTGTGCTGACTTGTGTGGAGACAGCAGTCTAAAGAGGGGGGGGGGGGTGGCTTAATTTTGCAATACACAAATTAAATTTTAAAAGCTGTCTGGGACTTGACGACAAAGCGACCAAATCTGAAACTTCACCCTGGATTATTCTTGAACCTTGTCAGTGTAACGTACGCGCAATCAAGAGGCCAGAAAAGCAGTTTGGGTTGGCTGGTAAACGTGGGGCCAACGCGTCGGCTGATCTGAAGTTTCTCTCAGAACAGGAGACGACAGGTTTGAATGATCCACTTTCATCTGGCAAGCGCGGCACCTTCGGCAGCGTTTCAGAACAATGACACCAAAAGACAGTTTGATGAGCAAAACTCAGACCCGAGTGTTCAAATCCAGGTTCCAAAGAGATTGTTGAGACAGCTGATGGTAATCTTTGTGACACATCAAACCGAAACTTGGCTTTTCAGATGATGAAGATTGCATGCTGGGATATCAGGGAAGACGAACATGTTTTGGTACTTGAACACTGCGGCAAAAAAAATAAGAGTAAAAATGCTTTACATTAAAAAAAAAAAAAATGTAAATGGAACATAATTGGTTTCAAATTTGATCTGTGTTCCCAAGTATAAGAGTAAATGTAGCTTTATCTACTTAACTCTATAGACATCTATTTTATCTGACATTTTAATAACTGTCGTTTGAAGATTCTTACCTTAAGTCTTTACGCTTATGAAGTCCATCCGTTATACAAGCACTTTGAAGAGCAAAATTATGGAAATGAGGACACTGAAGTAAGATTTTTTTTTTTTTTTTTTCCTCCCAATAATACAATAAAAAGTTTGAAGAATAAAGATTAGATCCTTTAATCAGATGCCCGTTGAGCAAATTCAAATGTAAAAAGGTGTTTTTAGCCTTTCATCTGCACTGCTGCCATGCTTTTTTGTTATTTTTTTGTTTATATGAAATGTTATGACATGTCAAAGTGAGAAGAGCCGAACACACGTTTCACTTCTTGCGCTGTCCACTTCTGCAAATCTGACTAGACTGCTGTCATTTTACAGCTCTAACATGGGCCTATGTTTTCACTCCTGTACGTGAAGCCTCGCGAGCTTCTCTGTTCTGGTCCAGACGCATATGCAGGTCTGAGACATCCAGGTCCGTCCCAATGAAATTCCAAGTATGAATGAACGAAAAAAAATGAATGCTTGGAAACTGCTGGCATAATCAGAGGCACCGCTTGCCGAACGGCACACCAGGCACATGCTTGGGGCCCTGAGCCAGAAGCACCACTGGTCTAGATTGTGGCTTGTGGGTCACTCCGTACCGATCTGACATACCGGCCACGTCTCATCCAGCGGATCTGGACCGGACGTACATGATTCATATTGGCGCTGCCACATGTGATTCGCTTTGTGCTTCCTAAATATAGGACACTGCTACCTTTGTACTTGGCACACAAAATTGGGGTTTATGCAAATACAAGCATCTCATTATTTTCAAAGGTGTTTAAAAAAAAAAAAAAAAGAAAATCTACGTTATGAAAGAACTTTGAAGTTCTGCAAATTGTAAACATATTTGTCATGCTGCAGGGTCAGCTGAGTCATCGCAGCACCCTCCCCTCAGCTTCTATATATCAGCAATATTTTTGTTTTCCTTTGGTTAAATGAAATTTGTTGTGTGAAGCTGCTTTTGTGCGCTGATTAAATTAAATTTACCCTAGGGAGGGGGTAGAAAATGAGTCAGTATACCTTTCACAACATTCAAAAAGCTTCTTATCGTCATTTGGCATCAGACTCATCTCTTTGGAAACACTGGGCATCATTCTGGTGATCTAAAGCACACATCATTCATCATAAATCTGTTCCTCCTACACCCTTCTTCTTTTATTCTTTAAAAATGCTCTCCATTCTCTCATGAACTACTCGCACAGATTTCACTGACACTGATTCAGCGCGGCCTAAGGCATCTTTGTTTAATTACCACTTCATTTCAGTGCACTAAAGTAGTTCCAGGCTGGTGTTAATTGATTCTTGTTTTGTGAGGGATATAGAGGGCGCCGATTCTACCCTGCTGCTGTATTATTAAGGAGAAGTCTGCACTGTCGGTGGTGTTAATTTAGGAATGACCCTATGGACCGCCAGACCCCTCACTCCCCTCACTCCCACCTCTCAAAGCACAATGAGTTTATTAAGTTTGAAGCTGCAGTTCAGCTCAAGCTGTGTCACTCCTTTCAAATATCTGGAACAGACTGAACGGATGGCTTGAATAACAAAATCCAGCAACGGTAATCAACAAAAGCTGCAATTTTCAATTCAGAAAGACAAAATTCAGTTCTCGCTGTCCCCTGTGGTTATTTTCACTGTTCTTGCACTGTTTCCAACCACCTCTATCCTTTAAAGGGCGGGAGGGGGGGGGGGCTTGATATTCTTTTTCTTAAACTTGTTCAAACACTTCACCATGTCTGTTTATTTAGTGAGAGTATAGAGCATTTTTCTCCTTGTGACAGAAGCAAGTCTACGGTAAGGTCATGACGATGAGTACACCCATCATACTGGCTCTGAATACTGTTGCCGGGTGACGTAGGAGTGTTGGGTATCAGCTGGATCCTCTGGAAGTCAGTCCAGTCTTTGAGGACGTGCCCTTCATAGGCCACAGAGGTTGAGCTGACTGTTGAAATTAGTTGTTCCACCCTTTGGAGAGCTTCCTGTTTACATCGCCAACACAGGTCCTGTCATCCAGCAATGTTGTCATCAACAGCTATTCCTAAATAAGTGCCTTCGTCTCAGGCTGAGAGAGCATCGTCGTACACAAACGTCTGCGATGAATCTTGGATACGCGAGGTTGTGAAGGATCCACCGTAGGTGGTCTTCTTACCCTGACACAACGGGATTCAGTGGAGTCTGGGAATTGCAAGAGTCTAAACTGCGCTGTGGTGACCATAGACATATTTAAGTCACATGACCCACTGGTTTCTCTTTTTCTTTGTACTGAGCGCAGCCGTGTTGACAGGAACACGCCTACCATATGTCAAAGTTAGTGGCTACCAGCTCCTTCAGTCGAATATCCCATTTCACATGCCACTCGATGGGGAAATCAAAAATTACTGTTACATGTTGGTGTAACAACATGCTGGATTCGTGCAAATGTGTGAAATCAAAACGGTTGAAACCAAAGCGGTTTGTTGAACCAAGCTGTAAATGTTTATTTCTGCTGTAAAGTTGGACATTTGAACAAGGGGGTCAAAGAAGAGTCACGAGAAAGTTTACAAAAAAAAACAAAACTCTTTTGCTTCGTGTAAGACAATCTGACCAGATTCAGGAATATTAGGCTTATTTCTACAGGGGCGGTTTTTGCAGTGTAGTGAAAGCTCTTTGAGGCAAATAATTTTGCTGGGGTTTGTACAACAGAAGAGAAATGCAAATATTTAGTCCTCTTAAACAAAGCACCATGGAATGATGCATATTTTAACTCCAGTTTACCAGCGAAAAGTCTTGGAGTAATGTTTGAAACTGAAGTAAATGGCAGTGCAACAACCCCACAATACAAACTGCATCAGTGTCCTCGAGTCTGATATGTTTGATGGCTGCAGTTGTTGCTTAGTTAATATTAAAAGGGGCAAAGAAAGTCTTAAAACATGAACGACCATGACTGGTGGGAAGTTCGTTGCATCACTTCCAGACATATTGAGTTGTTTGCAGGAGACACTCGGCCTTGTGCAAGTGAAATGTGGAGTGAAATGCTCAGACATATGGTGTGGGTGAAGGTGTGCGTCAGGTAGTCTCGGTAATTATACGCTGCTCTTAAGAGGCACATTTATTTTGGTGCTTGAGCTCAGCAGCTCTTGCAATACTGGCTAATTTGTAGAACTACAGGAGGTCGTGTTAAAGCACCAAAGATCCCAGATGAAGAGAGAGCGCTTTGCTACCAAGGCAGCTCGAGCGTTATCAAAGCAGATTTAAGCACCAAATCTCTTTGAGCACTGTGCTACACCTAAAGTTTGGAGTTGCTGATGTCGTGGGAATTGGATAAAAAGGCTGTCGGAGTAATCATTAAGTATTGTTTGGCATTTCATTCTCAATCGTTTGCAAATCCAGCGCAGGAGCCTCGCCAGCCAACACCGAACAGCAATCCTGGAAGATTGTTCCTGTTGTTGTGCACGAGGTGCCATGCGTCATCTGAATGCGTTATCATTTCTAAAATGCTCCAACATTGACCTGAATGTCGTGGCTGCTTTTCCCTGCCCATCCTGACAAACATGAGTCCAACCTTGGAGAAAACCCATTAAGGGAGACGGACCACGGCAGCACACGGACAGACGTGCAACAAACGATCCGTTCACCCACACAAACCAGAGAAGAAACGCTGCGACCCGTGTGTTAATGACTCAGATAGGAATTAATCATATGTGACGAAAATATAAACACAGATTTTCAATGACTTATTTACCCACAGTGTCATTACTAATGTGCATCAACACATAAAGTAATTACTGTCAAATGTGACGCTTGTCTTTTTATATGTGGATATATGGCGTGAAAACGCACGTTTTTCTATACTTGACGCCGTGCATTTGGATGTTTCAAGTCCCTACCGACTCATCCGTGTTTGAGCTGGCTACTTTTAAGAGAGCAGTTAAGATGAGGTGGGAATAAAGAGCCTTTCCGACTGCATTCCTGTGGTATTAAGTGCAAACCTCGTCCCAGTTTATTTCTATTAAAACCACAGACAATTGTCATCTTAAAAAAAAAAAAACAACTGATTTCTCACTTAAAGTTTGATGCCAAGCATAAGGTAAAACCTGTTTCATTCAGATGTGTTTCAGCAAACAGGAAAGCTGCAAAATGTGATAGATTGCATTCAGCTAACACAGCTGAGAGCGCGGCAGATTTATTAATGTGATATGGAATATGCAGAATGCACAAGAGGCATCATACCAAGTGTGGATAACAAATGAGGGGCTTGGTTGGGTTTGGGAAAGTAGGGTGAGGAGAATCCTGTTGACTTAAAAGTCATTTATGCCACTTTTGCTTTGGCGGTAAGAGATCAAGCGATAGTCTGGTTTCACTGGTCTTGACTCTGGCTTCACATTTCAGGGATAAATGTTTTAAACTCCCACTGCGACGAGGGGATTTTACCACCAATCTTCCTTTAAAGTTATGTCTTTTATTTGGGATATTCGCTCTGTCATGTTCTTTTAGTGGGCTAAAGTATGCAAATGAAGCTTTGTAGGGTTTTAACCTTTTTCTGTAGTAATAACCATGTGCATTCAAAAAGGTCAGCAAAGTTATGAAGCACAAAGTCCACACCAAAGGGAGTTTTTCTCTCCTGAAGACGACGCTTCTTCTGATCTGCCTGATGTGCCTCATTTTACAGTCCAGGCTCGACTCCAAAAAGGAGGGAAAAAAGAGCTCATAAAGCACATTTGAGAAGTACCTGCCTAGCAGCTAGTTTTGTTACCTCTCGAACGAGTGCGGCAGGCTGCCATTTTTGATCAGGCGACTGACGGATCAAACCCGACTGGCTTCAGAAACGGGAAACTTGGAGTGACATCCCCTCACATAGAGGCTTAAAGTCCTTGCTGCTGTAAGCCTGGGCTTCAGTCCCAACCTGCGTCCCTCTGCTGCATGTCATCCTCCTCCCTCTGCCCGCTTTCCAATTAAATAAAGGCTTCTGGCTCCAACAGATTTGAAATAAAGGTGTAAACCTGTTCATCTAGACCTCCTGAAATGGAAAAACTCAACCAGCAAATGAGTCAAAAAAATCATATTTTAGTAGAATTTAAATCAGAGGAACGCAATGAAAACAAGAACTGTTATTACTTCTAGTTTATTCTGGTCATGTTTAACCAAACGTCCTCATTTGATGGCGAAGGGGCGCGGCGAGGGGGCCTGGCCTTGTCAGGGTCATTGCACAGTCTGGAAATGTGCACAAAGACACTTATGTAGCTCAAACTGGAGAGAGGTTCAGCAAGAAGGACGGTGCAGAGAGAGGCTGGGAGGGACGAAGATAAAACACCAGAGAAAACGCAAAATCATGCAGTGGTTCATTACTTGATATGAAGGTAGAAAAAAAATATGAAGAGCAAGAGAAGGACAGAGGCGGAATAAAATGGAGATCAATGCATAACTGCAGCAGGATGAGTTTTGTCTCTGCAGTGAGACTTAGTTTGGAATATCAATGGAGACCCAGCTGCCTGAGAGAGCAGCGTGGGAAACGGAGATGCTGGCAGGGGAAGGGTCAGGGGAAAAAAACGCATGGATAAACACGGCACAAGAGAGAGCTGGACAAACAGATAAAAGAGGAGCTGAAATGGGAAGATGAAGGAAACCGATAATGGTGAGTCAGGGTAGCCCGAAAAGAAGCAGCAGAACAACAATACACACCAGAGAGCTGTGACGCGCAGGACTGACAAAGACGGAGATTGAAAGTTGGAGCAATGAAACGACTGGGGCCAGAAAAATAAAAAATGAATATCTGACAAGTGGGAGAGAGATTTGAGAAGAGCTGCCCGATACATGTAGAAGTACAGTTATCCTCGAGGGGAAGACCTGCGAGACGAGATGCTGCAGTGACCAGAATTGATATGAGAAGGAAAAGGTCTGTGTGTTCGGTGGAGAGAGAGACTAACATCCTAATCTGAAAAGGCAGCGCATGTGGCAAGTGACGTTCTGCTGTTGTACCAAAGACGGCGCAGATGTCTGACTCACGTCTTTATTTCTCCCTCGCCGCCTATCTCTTTAAGTGTCAGTCTTTCCATACCACTTCTCCTCTATCTGATGTTGTCGCGTGTCTGGTGAAAGGTGTCTGCCGCATCCACACACACACACACACACACACACACACACACACACAGCAAGGTTGGGGCTGGTTATGGTTTTGTAAAAATCAGTTTCTACACAAATGGATTTCTGTGAAAGTGTTGCTCCAAATATATCAGCCGAACTCCAGCAGCCTTCAACATGCTTCCACTTCCTCTCCCAGTCCAGCTGCATCAAACCAAAAACAAATTGAGCATCTTTCCTGTGTTTTTTTTTTTAATAATCCATTTTTGTTTCAAACCCAATGAACCCCCACCCTCCTTTTCTACCGTATTCATCTTTCCTCAGGTGGAGCTGGAGAGAGGAAAGATCCTCCACATCAAGGCCTTGGCACTGGGTGACCTGAACAAGGCCGGTCAGAGAGAAGTGTTTTTCGAGCTGAACGGGCAGCTGAGGTCGGTGCTGGTGAAAGACACAGTCGCCATGAAGGTACGCAAAGCACGGAGAGAGGAGCAAGATGTAGAGAAGGGAGGGTTGGTGGAGATGCTGACGGATGGCGGCGGTTGGTAGATGGATAAATGATGGATCTGTGATAGATGGAACGGGTAGAGCTCTGTGGGAAAACTATTTATAGACCGGGAGAGGGAAGGTTCCCGCATTTTGAAGTTGGATCAAGGAACGGGATGCGTTTCTTATCTTTATTCATGGAAACAAATACTTGTGAAGCATAGATGAATACACAACAGGGAGGCTGCTTGAATGCTCAGCTCGCTGCCTCCATGCGCGAGAAGATTAAGTGAAGCGGACAAGTGAATGACTTCCTTGGATAGATGGATGACTTTTGTCTCTTTATCCAGGAAATGAAGTTCCACCCGAAGGCTCAGAAGTCCATCAAGGGTCAGGTGGGAGCACCCATGCCGGGAAAAGTCTTGGAGGTTAAAGTGAAAGTCGGATCGAAGGTCAGTTTGATTGAAGTTTAACTTAGTTCTGATATTTTGGCAGTTTTCAATTAAACGTTGTTAAATCATTTCAAGATCCACTGCAGTGACGATGCTTCATGTTGTGATGTTTGTTCTTAAAAACCTGCACGATGCAAAAAAAAAGTTTTTGATATCTTTTGTGTTTAAAAAAAGAAGAGAACTTGTTGAAACTGTGAGGATACAGTCGTCTGTAAGACGTCGTCTACACCTAACTCTCTATTCCTACCGCAGGTTTGACTATTCTGACTATCAGAACAGATCTAATGGTTTAATGATCTTCAATAGAAGCAGCGGAGATGCTTTTGTCTCCGTTTTGAATAAGTGTCCACCAGGAACGTTTGCAGCCTGCAGGTCTTTGGCGGTCTACTTGTGCGTACGTCTCCCATTGAAATGTAACTCCTCCGTTACATCACCGTGCATTTCTTATTTGAGTCGTTCCTTTTATTATTTATCAACTCGACGCAGCTTTGATGTGATGTAAGATCTATGGTTCACAATGTCCTGAGGCTGAGGAGCAACCTAAAGCATTCCCACCATTGTGCTGTACAGTGTGAATGGGATTCTTCACCTGAAATGTCGAGGTTTTGATGTGCGGCATTGTAATACGTCGTAAAGAGATGCATAATCATCCAGGGTGCGTTACCTAGACGAAGAGCACCAAGTTCTGATCAGACAGAACATGTTTTCATATCTCCAGGCAATTCTCTCCCCACCTGCACGTTCACGGCAGAACTCTTAGCTCAGTCTAAACTGCAAAACACACCAGACCCTGACTGTCGAGGTTTGAATGAGACATCGTCGTGGTCTCGTCCGTTACGTGATCTAATGTCACCGATGCGAAGAGGTGCGCTTCATTTTGCATTTTCCTTTGTCATTGATCGCTTTTAATTTAATGCACCGCTGCAGTCGTTCGCCTTCATTTGTAGAGTTTTCATAGATTCAACTGTGCTCACTAATCCGGAAGATTATTTCATCAAAAATTACAGATCGTCTAACTTTTAAGGGATTTGGTTGTTTTCAGGAATGAATTAAAGGAGTTTTGTGGAGTTGGAACTATCTGGCAGCCGGTCCGTTATTATTAGATGGAAAAATGGACCAAAACGTGAATCAAAGCAGTTTTCAGTAAGATCAGGAGTAATGCTTTCACACCAAAATGGCAACTAGTGTTCACTGTGAGGTCGAGGGCGCCGTGTCGGGACAAGTTGCCGCCTTAAGACCGACGTGACTCAAACGGTGTGGATGTTTCCGACCGAAGAGGCAGATCTAACGGCGACTGGGAGATGTTGCAGTAGACGCCGTCAGTTACAAAGTCATTTTGTACACATGCAGAGCAAAGTCACATCGACATAACCTTCCGCACTAAAAACTGCTTTAGTAACGTTGTTTTGATCCCGAACAAGTTTACACTTGTTACCACCTAATAGAGCCTTTAAAATAAAATAATCAAACACTTGATTCAAAGCGTTACGACCGTTACGCAGCATCATCGTTCATTTAGTCGCCCCAAAATTCTAATTCCCTGGCCACATTTGTGAAGTTTACCCTTTTAACTGCCACATAAAAGCCATTTTCTTCTTCAACACTGCTCGTTTTCCATTTTATTTATTTTTTTAACCGTCCTTGTGTTTACGGCAGGTGGAGAAGGGTCAGCCGCTGTGCGTCCTGTCGGCCATGAAGATGGAGACAGTGGTGAACTCGCCCATGAGCGGGACCGTCAAGGCCATCCATGTCACGGCCGACGCCTCCCTGGAGGGAGATGACCTCATACTGGAAATTGAGGAGTAGAGTGAGAGGGTGGAGGAAGGGAGGGAGGGAGGCAAACTGATACTGGAAACGGTGAGAGGTGGAGGAACAAAAATGTATTAGAAGGATGAGACAAACACCTCTCTCTCTCTTCTGCCCCCCCCCCCCCCCCCTCTCGAGATTTGTACATATAAATGTTTAGATGCACCACAAACACATCATGATGCCCTCTGTGCATATCAGGCGCATTTAAATTTAATAGTCCAAAATATATCATCTGTAATAACTTGATGGGAATTTCAAATAAAGTGTTGGTTCAAGAATGTTTTCTAACATCCGTCAAATGTGACAGATAACAATTTAAAAGTTTATATTTGAGATGTGATACATTCCACTGCTGACTGTCGAGTCTTTACTGTGATGTAGTACGATGTGACATCTGCTGGGAATTAAAGACGCCCGTTTCCACACCAGAGCTGCTGATGCTGCCTCACACACTCTGGCAAATAGTTTTGATATCTTTGTAATTTAGAGTTGAGGATGGATCATCAGGCACTGTTTTTGTTTTATTTTTTTTGTTTCATGCTCACCTTTGCCAGACTTTAAAGACTTCAAATGTTAACAGCGATATATTTGAACCACGCAAATGTAACTCATCGTGGGAATCGGTAATACAAAGTGATTTCCTTTTCCTTATGTTTAACTCTGCGATTCTCTTTGAAAGTCCCGACCAGTTCAGCTTTAGATGTGTACACGGTCCGAGTGTCTGACCCGCCTAATCACACCGACGCAGGTTACTGGTGAAAAATCTGTCCATGCGGGGATTTTTAACGTCACCTGTAACTGCGACACTATTCAGACTAAGAAGCTCTAGAGACTCCCAACACTAAGCTTTATTTTGACTGCATGTTTGCATACATGAGGATTAAAAGGAGGAACATTTAAAAAAAGTCACGCAGTTCTCCACAGAATACCTCCCAAAATGAGAACGCATTCAGGCAGATATGAAATATTGATGCTCACACTGGTGCAAAATGGTTATACCAGCCCCCGAGTGGCGTCTGGATCAAAGGAAAACAAAACCGAAGTCTCTGCGAAGTGTCGTGGCCACGTAGTCGTGACACCATTCACGGGGTTTATCAGCAATCCGGCCAGAAACCTGCTCTGTTGTTTGATGATGTGCCTAAAACGCTAAACGCGCATGACGAGCCTTTACACCCTGAGGCCGCTGAAGGTAGATTGACCAAACAAAGTTTTCACACTCGGTGACACAGAGCCGAGTTTGAGACGGGTAGCCAGAAGACGAAGCACATCTTGTCTAAAAGCATCAGCTCCATTGACAGAAGCGTGGAATCAGCTTCCAGAGCTTCTGCTTCATTACCTCCAAGAATGAAAACCCTTTTGAGCCATTCATCAATAGAGCAACGACGGCGCAGCCAATTAAGAGAGCGTCCCAGCCTCCTCGTGTCTTCTGCTCTTTCAAACGTTCTGAATGTTTTTGATCAGCTCTTGCACAATCGTCTCCCCTCCTCTCCTCGTGTGCGTTCGCCGCCGCCTCTGTCCGGCCGTCTGTTCATAGCGTTTCGTCCTTCCCTCGACATGTACAATATTTGCACATTCGAGATGGTGGCATCAGTTCATGCAATAATGTAAAATATGTCATTGATCGTGTTTTAGCCAGCAGTGATTAAAAGCCATGGTTCTAGTAATGCATCGTCTGTAAGAAATGGTTTAAAAAAATTAGAATATTAAATACTTTTCTGCATGGAAATGTATGAAAAACCATACTGTTTACGCAAGTTTACATAGAGCGACTACCTGCTGATTAAAGATTAAGTTTCTATCAGTTTCTGTCGTTTTCCAACTGCTGTTCATTGTAATCTGCAAAGTAGTTTGCACTTCTTAGAGATTAACAATACATTTAAGTCTTAGGAGCGACTGATCTGGAGAAGAAGGGAAGCGAATCCAATGAGAGATACATGTTCTGTCTGGACTTAAAATAAAGTTGAACTAAATGACATTTGTGGTGTGACTGTTTTTTGCTGCGACGCTTCACCAGCTGCGATAGGTCAACCGTCTTGTGTAGAACCAACATAGAACACGTACCTGAAACAGGTCGTGCCATGTGTTCTCTGCTTTAAATGAAACTGGTCCGGAGCTCGTCCTGCTCAGTTTTCCAGTTATTAATCAGTCACAGTGGCTTGTGCAGCAGAATCTGAGAACCGTTATTCACACAAGCGTTTCTTCTACAACGTGGAGGTTCCTGCTCCACTGTAAACTCATGATGATAATAACAGACTTAATTGTGAACGGACTTCTGAGAGCATCTTCGCAATAACAGATCTTTGGACTTTTTATTTCCTTTTTGGGACGTGGGTCATCAGGGTCCAACATGTTAACATGATTAACATCATTAAACATCAGTGAGGAGCTCAGTTGTTGGCTGGACTATTTTTTTTTTTCTTTTTTTACAGATCGAACTGTCTTCCTAACGGAAAATTACATTTCCATTATTTAATATTCATATGGAAAGTGGCCAACATGGCAATCAATGCGTGTAATTTACCTAAAAATTTCATGATCCGTCGTTAGTTTGGAGATGCTGATGTTTTACAGCTGTTTCTTCACCGTTTTCAGTCGTCCCTGTTCGTTAGAGTTCAGTCCGACTCTGTTCGAGGATCTTCTTTGCTTGCTGCTTTTCCAAACAAGATAATTCCTGTGTGGCTGCATGCAGATCTGCTTTGACACCTCAAAGTCTTTAAGCGAGTTCTTTGGGTCTGGTTAAGCACTGATAAACCCCAATAAATCAATCAGCCCTTATTTAGCTGGCGTTATTGATGGGCTGCAAGTCCCAGCGCCGGTGATTGGTGGAGGGACTGATCAAACCGGTGAATGGATTTAGTGACATCGCAGATAACTGGGCAGTGACGCCGTCGGCGCGTCACCTCTCTAAATTGGGTTAACTGGTGTCCAGAGAGAGGAACTGGAGGAACTGTACGCCTTCGTCAATAACAGTCACATTTGCATAGATGAATGGAGTCGTGGCTTTTGTGCGTGTTGAAATTAAAACATTTATCATATTCAAGCAATTCTAAAGAGCAAAACTGTGTTAAAGGGAAGCAGAAATCGCTGTCCGTCGTGTTGGCATGAGAAAAATCCAAATCCAACACGACTGAGCTCAAACTGTTGGGTGAAAATAACCTTTGTCATGTTGGCCTTGTGGAGAGATTTCTTGTTTTTCCCTCCTTTGAGTAAAAGCTTCAGCTTTTATTTAAAAATCAAGTCGCCTTCGCTGCCTGCAGCTTCCACACGCTGAGTGCAGGATCCACACCACGGATGATTGACATGCATTGAAGATTCAAATGGATTTGCAACAACGAGTCTCCTAAATTCTCTCTTAATGAGGCCTCCAATGGCTTTCTTGTAGTTTCTTGTACTGTTCACAATTTGTTTTTCTAATATTTATTCAGAACTGGAGAACGCGTTAATGGAAGGTCTACTAATCGGCAATAACGTGTAGATTAGCATCTTCCCAGTGGAAATGTAAAGAGAGGCATGTTAACTTTTTCTTTCTTTTTTCCATCATATGGTGCAAAGCTGAGTTGAGGCTTTATCCTGATATATCTTATTAGGCCCATTCCTCAGACATTAGTAAACTTTGCACATAAAAAAAAAAAAAAAAAAAAGCATTTGATATCTTAATTAAAGCAATGCCTGCAAAGCAAACCTCATCGGAGCGTCGCATGAATTTCTGCTTTCTAGTTTATTTAAATACTTGAATATCTTTTGCGTGTTCATTTTCAATATTAATTTCACAGTTTTAAAACACTCATATAAACATATGTCATTGTATTATTTGCCATTATTGTTTTTTTTACAGAAATCAAGCTGATGTGCAGAAGTAGTGTGGAAAACTACAGTATGTGCTTCCGTCAGTAGGAATCACTTGAACTGATCACATTGTGAAGGAATTTTGTTCTACTCCAACAACATGGTTGTAGTTCGTTGAGGTTTCCCTCGTAATGTCCTGCCGATTCCCAATCACCTTTTGTATTGGATTTTTACAGCATATGACATATTCTTTCTTCTGAGGTGCCTTCATGTCGGAATTTGTCATCACCACGTGTCTTCATCATCTGATGGACCTGCCTCCCTCACCCCCGTGCGTTTCTCGTTTCCAGGACAATGTACCTGCACACTTGCATTTATGAATGTGAAGCTTTCCCCATAAAACAGTTGATTAGACATCCGTTGATATTTCTTTGTTCATGGTCTTTCTGAAGACCGAATGACACACTTTTCCGGAGTAAAAACGTTACTGTTCCGACTGAGTTGACGAGAACTTCCATTTGAAAGCCTTGCCAGCATACAAATTTGATTTGTGCAAATGCTGTTGCTCCGCTTTTCCCGTGTGTTTCAGTGATGTACTGAAGATTATTTATCAGCTTCAGCCTGACGGCAAAGAACGAAACTCGACTTTGGAAAGGAATCTGGCTCTTCCTCGGGCCAGGAACACCTCTGCAACTGTAGGGAAAACGGTCTTATTGGTGTCCTTGGCGATCTCGCCGTTGCCCTGGTTACCGGCCTGCGTAAACATACCAGCCTCCCCTGCAGGCAGGGGGCGGGGCTGATTAATTAAAGTTTAAAATGACACCCTGAACACCTTTTACAAATGAGCTCTGTAAGTTTTCTAACTTCTAGCTAAAACAGAAAACACTTAATTTTACACTGTGGATTGTTATTATAATTTATTGATTTTTTATTGTGCTGCAGTGTATATAATTATGAATATCAATCACCATTTGTAATAGTCCAAGGAGAACTGTTCAAATGGCTTTTGCTGTCTAATCACCCACAACCCACAACCCAAAGGTATTAAGAGTGGGTTGCAACTAATGTTTGACAATTAATCTTGAGATCAATGTACTGGAAAATGTTGAGAGGTGGCTGGTGGCGGGTGGATGAAGTGGACTTGCGCAAAGAGAGTTCGGCAGACCCTGGGTGTGTATTTAAGATGGAGGCATTAACTCATTAAAGCTCGATTTAGGAGAGTTAAGGATAAACACATTAGCACGGCTCCCTCTCATCGCAGGGTGTGCTGTCAACGCAAAATCCATCACTGTTCCCTGTGTTTCTCCAGCCATGACTTAGTTTCTTCTCGGTGGCGGTGTCGCCGGCGCCGCCGTCTGTAGCGCGTCACTTTGTCTGTAACTGCCATCTTCAAGCGGCGGGGACGAACTCGAACATTTACTCTGAAGCCCCGCTGGTCCCGGACGTACTCTGCAGTGCGTTTACGTCACACGCAGGCTGTACGAACCAAATGGAAAATAACTCATGCCACGTAAGATAAATCCGCAGGCGCCGGCTCAGGTTACGGAGCTGCTGTAAATGTTCCCATCCTTCTCTTCCTTTCGGAGAGTCTGCGCTGCTTTACATTAATATTTGACCAGCGCTGGATAAAAGTATCACATTTCTTCTTTTGTGCCTGAAAATGGGTCAAAGGCCTGTTTTGAGGTCTCAGCATAACAAGAGAAGCAAATGTTTTCATCTCGCCGGGTCCTGAGGTTACGTCCCAGACTCGCATCTCCTGCCTCCAATTTTAAATGAGTGTCAAAAGTTGAAATTCCCTTTGTGGCCTTCATCCCTTTGTTTGCTCTGCCTCACTCCAAATGAATAGCAAACATAGAGGTACATTACCAAGTCCTCATCTACTCTGCATGTCAAACTGAACCTCTGGGGCAACAGCTGGACAGAGGGGGCACATTTACAATCCATCAGTTTTTTTTGTTTTTTGTAACGGGGGCCACGGGGGTCCAGTGCTGTGTTTGAGGTACAACGTTCCCCTCTAATCCCTTTGCTCAATAATCCTTTTGCTGCTTGCTTTGCTACTTTCTTTGCCGTAATCCCCTACTTGAATAAAGAGGATAGACAAGCAAGATGGGTTGCAAAGTATCTCGAACAGAAGGGATGGACGGCTCCGTCAATCAGAGCAACAAAGTTCCCATCCATCCAGCCTCCGGCGCTCCACATTTGCGGCTTCTTTTTCCACAAACAATCACCTTGGATATCAAACACGATGTTGAAACTGCTAAAAATAAGCCAGAGATGTATGTAGACTAAAATGCTAAGAATGCAGTCATCGGATCTTAAAGGATAAATAAACACGGTCAATTATGTGAAAGCAGGAAAACATCCGCTAAAGCAGCTCAGCATCCAATCTGACGCACGAGCATGAGCTTAGAGCTACAAACATCTAAACACTTACCCGTTATGATTATTTAGGGCAGGACTTCCTGTTATGTGAATATAATCAGATAATGTTTGGTGTTTTCTCAGATTCCGTTTGGTTCTTTGCATCCATCTAAAACCCAAAGCATGACTGGTCAACGCTGTTTAAACTACGAGCGGAGACCGGAAGGCTGCCCGAACCACCCGATTCATCTTATTCACGTACAGACACCTGTTTAAAGATATTAACAGGCGTCAAACCTCTTCGAGGGATTTTAAGCAGTCACGTAGCAGCTGTAGTCCACTAATTATATGCATCCTTTCCTTTCCCAGATTGCTTTGTGGGTAATTCCTTTATTTAACTGAGACGCAGAGTTTTCCAAAGCGGTGAATCATCCCGCGCTACGCAGACATGTCCAGATGTTACTGGACCACCGACCTAACACTACCACTTGGGTCACCGCTATCATTTGCTGATGCTTTTTGAGGGTGGAGCCTCCGTTTTAGTCAACCGTGCCCCAAGAGCATCACACCTGGTTTTAAAAAGAGAAGTGTGACTTATTTGAAAGGAAAGTAATCCAAAGAACATTATACTGCAGTGGAAATCAAAACAGAAACTGAAATCGGCACCGTATATGTGTTTCAAGGCTCCGTAATACAAGTAATTATTTTGTGAAGGCTGACTTAAGCAAACAATAATTAAAAAATAATTAAATTTGTAACCAGACCTTGTTCTTCAGACACTTTCTGCTTTTATAGACGCAAATTTCACATTATGAAAAGTATTCATGGAATGGGTGAGATGTCTCTGTGTAGGGCTTATTAAATAAAATAAAACGGAGTAAACCAAGGTTCCTGTAGGCCATTGTAACACCATGGTGAGTTGGTGTATTCCTGGGATACTCTGGTCATGAAACAAGCACCCGTCTAGCCTGAATTTAGAGTATAAAAAATGAAGTCATCCCGGCTTTTATCACTTCAAAGCTGACTGACTGAATCCGTCTACTTTCATGGATTAATGTGGCTAAGTGTCTTCATAACAATACAAATGTAAAAGTGCTTGAAAGGCTGTCAGATAATATCTAATGGAAGCATACAAGTAATGTGGGGGTGGGGAAAACAAAACTCGGGTAAAAGGGTCAAAACCAAAATTTCGTAGCGAGGTATCAGCCAGTTTCTAATGACCTCGATTGATAGATCGTCAACCGTGACCTAACTCCTATAAAAGCAGGGAAAGAAATGTTTAGCACAATGCCAGGGAGGATAGATATCAGCAATGGTTTTAGAAAAGCAACTGTTGCTTCCCATCAATCTGGGAAGCAACAATAATTTTTTTATTTTCTTTTTTCTAACGCTCCTAAACCATCGGGGTGTTTGAGTAAAAGTCATGGCTGGATCGCATCAAACTATCAGGATCCTCAATATACTTTTGTGACGCAGAGGCGACATGTTATCGTTTGGATGTCTCTGAAATGTGCGTTAAACGATCAGTGGTCTGATTTAATCTGAATTAATTTCAGCTTCATGAAGGGGACGAGACAGTCACTTGTGAGTATGTTGAAGGAAACCTGTTCCTGACCAGGTTTAGTTCCCAGACTCAGTTACCTCACTTTCTGAAATCGACTTTTTTCAGGGTTCTGTCCTGGGTCCACTTCTTTTCATCATTTATTTACTTTCTCTTGGCCATATCTTCCATAAATAGATCCCCGAATTTCAAAAAAGCCTTTTTGACTCTTCACATTTCCAGACCTACTGATGACATATCTCTTTAAAACAGATCATTCTTTGTAGTTTGTCGTCTAATTTATTGTTTTACTGTTTTATTATGTTACAATTTGTTTTTCCTTGTAAAGTTACATTGGATCCTAGAAAGGCTCCTTTTAAATAAAATTTCATTTTTATTATTATTATTAACTCAAATGGCATGAATGCTGTGATCAAAATTCCTCAACTGGGAATGACTGATAATCTCACACGGAAAATGACTCGTAAATGTATCTGTTAGGTTGGTTCCCCTCCTGCGTCTTGTCAGCATGGATAAATTGATCAGGTCCAATATGTAACTGTTAATTGTCTTGAGCGGTCTGGTTGCGATGGAGGATGGAGTTTTAAGTGAATTTGTCATTTGCTTTAGAGAGCTCCACCGATCTGCAGCCGTCGAGACACAATTCAGGTTCTACAATAGTTTCTAAAGCTGCTCTACTTGATCATTAGTGACAGTAGTGGGGAGGATGCCCTGAATCTTCTCTTGAAAATAACCAATTTGTCAAGCAGTTAATGAAACCATCACTGCTGAGAGTTAAAGAAATACATGCTCATCAGAGGTAGGACTCTTGTCAGGCTGGTTTAGAGCGCTGGGAGAAAGAAATGGTTTAGGTGGACAGAGATTATTATAATACCAAGACAGATTCTGTTGCCCCCCCCCCCCCCCCCCCCCCCCCCCCCCCATTCGCCACAACAATGATGCCATATAACTAAGTAGTGTACCGAAAAAAACCTTGGAAATTATGTGAATTTTATTGTGGCTACCCTCCATTTGGCAGAAGAGAAATGAAGAGTGGGAAGCCTGGAAAGGGTGAGAGAGCGAGCTACATGAACTGTCAGAGCAAAGTGAGAGAGAGGGGGAGAGAAGGCGCGGAGACAGGTGAAAGACAGGAGAGACCACAGGGATGAGGGAGCAGTTGCCACAGCAACACAGTATCTGTTATTTTGATTTATTTTTACTCATGCTCATTATAATTTCGCTGCCTAAAATATCTGTACATGCTCTTATAGGGTTGGAAATTACTGTTTTCATGAACGCTCTTTTCACTAGTGGACAATTTATTTTAGTTCAGTTGTTTTCACTGTTTAGAAGCAGTAAAAGTAGGCTCATGGGATGTTCACGTGAAATATGGCTCTGTGTACTCCACGTTTCATGCATATGCACGATTGAATGTCTAACAATATGTGTTTAGAGTAGCGGGGAGCGGGAGCCCCAGCAGAGCTGTACGTCTAGCCCTGATTTGGAGAGGCTCAGTTCCTTGATGTGATGATCAAATAACCTCCAGGGGGCAAAGCCACCATGCATCCAGCATGCAGACTGGATTCAAGCGATGATCAAGGTTAAATGACAAGAAGTGTGAAACAAACTATCTGCCCGTACTCTGCCTCCAGACTCAACTGCATCATTAAACATTAGCAATAAAGCAGCACTAAGCCACGGGCAACCGCAAGCAGCGCACTCATCAGTTAACAAGATAAAACCCACGCTGCATGTTGTCCACATTGACAAATTCCATTTCTAATGAATACATCAGAAGATGGCCAGCAGCGAGCCAAGACGTGGATTATTTCCTGTCGCCCCTCCAGAGCAGGTTCCCCTCAACCACTTTGGTGCTCCAGTTAGTGACCCCATGCACTGATGCAAGCGATTATGTGGGTCAGGGGCTGTCCAAGACTGTGCAGGAGGGGGGCCGGAGAGGGGGGGGGGGGGCGTTTGGACTGCACGAGTGTGTGTGAGGAGGCATCTCATTAAGTGATAATACTGCACCACAGAGCAGGTTTAGACTCGGGTGCCCCGAAGGCCACGCGTCAGCACACACTTGCCGTAGTTTGTTCCTGAACACGCTAAAGCTTTTAAATGCGTGTTCCTGAAGGCGCGACCCCGTCTTCAACATGTTGGGCTTCGGACCGTACCGGCTCATGCCAAAGCACTGCGGCAAGCATAGGAGGGAATCCGAGCAGCCGACACGGAGACGTGCAGACGCAGTCAGACGGAGGGTATTCAATACGACAGGAGGGCAAGCGGAGGAGGGAGGAGGGAGGAGGGAGGAGAGAGGCTGGAGTTCACACTGCGACAGAGAGCCGAGGCTGCCGCCAAAGGATGGCAAGCAAAGACCGCGAGAGGATCAAAGGAGGACAATCAAATAGCTCATCATTTTTTTTTATTCTCGCGCGTCACACGCACACACAGCGCCTGTCATTAAATGTATTTGTGCAGCTACATCATCTTTCACCGTTGCCATGGCAACAGGACATAACAGTTTTGCCGCCGCTCCAAAAATGAACGAGCAGTCCGAGCGGGACTCTAACGCGTCACACAAACGCACCTATGGGCCGTTTTGAAAACGGGGCCCAGAGTTGAGCGTCTCCCGCGCGGATGATCCCCGAGGCCGTGCGCGCACAGACGCCGATCTGTACACGCGTCCAAACGCGTGATGAGTCGCAGCTGGTAATTAGAGCTCAGCGTGGGAGGAGTCGCGCCCACGCCCGAGAGCTCCACCTGCGGCGGATATCACGGCCAGGAGGCTCCACCCGAACCACCTTTTGTGCTCCCGTCACAGACGGGCTGTTGTAGTTCAGGTAAAGCCAAAGTATTTAAATGTGGGGTTAACTCTGCCTGCAGAAACACCGTGACGCGGCTGTGCACGGTGAAGCACATGCTGCTCTTAAATGGAATATTTAGAACCTCGAAAAGGCGTGAAATCATTATTTATCAGCCATTCCCACCAAGTGTTCATTCGACTGTGACTTCACTACAGCTTTCACCCACAGCTCTTCAATTCAAGTTCTGTTTTGTCTGCAGAGATTCCTTTTTTATTTCTAGTATTAGTGCCACCTGAGTCATCGCTTCAATAACACAAAATGCACATTTTTAGAAAATGTAATTATCTCTTCGGAGACCACCGGCGCTTCCAGCCTTCTTGGTTGGGTCTGTGCAGCATTTGCAAAGCAGGATCTGTAATGTTTTGCCAGATTGAATGAGAACTATCCCCGTCCACGTCTTCATGGCTCTCCACAGATGATGTCTGAGGAGCACGTCTGAGCTCTGGTTGGATCACTGGACAGCTGCACTAAAAATACCAGGTTGGCTGTTTTTCCTTCATGTCCCGGCTCTACAGGGAACTAAACTATCAACCCGATGACGTCGCTCTGCTTCGCCGTAGTCGTCATTTCCTTCTGTCTGGGTTCCTCGCTGCTGAGATGCAGCCAAAAAATGCACAACACCCACCACTATCAAGCTCCATTGCATAGACGGCATTAGATAGACATTTTTACCAGACATTACACCAAATAGTTAAATTTTTGCTTTATCAGATCACAGAAGCCATTTCCTCGTGCTCACAGACTCCTTTAGATGCCGTTTGGCAAGCTGTCATGCTCCCATTACTCAAAGTGGCTTCTGTCGGGCTGCTTAAGGCGTACAGGCTTGATTGATGGAGTGCTCTCAGCAGGTTCTCCCATCTCAGCAAAGGACTTTTGAAACCTTGACGGACTGACCACTGGATCCCTCTTTGCATAAATTCCTCCTTTTGTATTCAGACGTAAAATGCTCGAGGGGAGATGTAATGCCCTGCAATATAGGACGGGACTGATTTCACATGCAGCGTGAGTTATGATCGTTCAAGTGCCTCCAGAAATTGAAAAGTCACAAGTTTTCTCACACACGGTAAAAAAAAATAAGCAGGTGGTGCAAGCAGATTAAATGTCACAGGAGTAAGCGGATGATTCACATGTTCCATAACACGCATTACCAAACATCCAATAAACACGTCGTAAAATATGCAAATGTATAAAGTTAAAATGTTGATCTTTCAGTGACTTTGGTGCAGGAGGGGACTCTTAAGAAATGAGATTCTCTAAACTCTCTTAAATGTTTCTTCAGACTGCTCATTCCTTTGTCTTCTTACAGATCTGAAGACTTGTGTTCAAGCTGTACCTCGCTGGCTTTGTCTTCTGCATTCCTATAAATATACTTGTAGTCAGCGTTGAAGATCTCCGGCGCTCCAGCACACGCAGCAGCCGACAGAGAGGCCGTGTCAAGTTACAGACCTGAAAAACTCTTCAGCCATCGCTGTACCGTTCCTCCACCGCTAGAAAGTGTCCAGCCAAGCAGAGCTGCCACAAGTCTTCCTTGAGGGAGGAGAAGGTAAAAAAAAAAAAAAAAAAAAAAAAAGAAAAGAAAAGAGAATTTTAAATTACAGCCGTTCATCGTAAATAACTCCAAGAATCCATCAGATGATGGATCTGGCGTCACTGCGAGAACTTTCCACGAGCACAGCAGCACTGTACAGACAAAAGGGTCACTTATGTTTTCAGAAAAGCAATTTTGCTCTATAACGTTTGATTACTGTTGCTGCTCTCCGGCTCCCTTGTTGTAAAGAGCTGGAGATGAAAAGCCTCGCCTTATTTCAGCTGTAAAATAATTGTCTGACACCTTTCCCAACGTGAGGCGTTCAGGTGAACATCAGTATGACGGCGGTGTGACTGCGTTGCTTTTTCAAACACGAGGAGGAGCAAAGTGTCCTAATTGGGGTCATACCGACTTGGAATCCTAATCAAAGACAGGTTTTCTGCGCATGCCAAAGATGCTGCTTCACGTATATTTAAATCAGTCTCATGAGGACTTTTCTCTTCTGTCAGTTGTTTTGCACTTTTTAAACAAAACGGTAAAATTCACATTTTTACACAGGAAAATAAGTCTGTTGTTGGAATCCAGGTAGATGTTTTATGACTTCCTTCATTTTCAGCAGGTTCAATCACTTTGTATATATTCTCTTAGAATAAATACAAAGTGATTAAACCTTTTGTAGTTTTGTGTTTATTCTGTTATTCGTAAAAGGAAAAGCAACAGATGAGCCGACGATTTGAGTGAAAAGTTCACACACGCTTCCGTTCCTGCTCCGAGTCCTGATTTACTGTGACCGGACTTGTTTCCCGCCGCCACTGCCACGTGCTGCGCGTCTCGGCCCGCCCGACTCTTCATTTCCCCTCATGAGAAGGAATTTAGACGAGCTACTCGACCTCTCAACGCGCTTCAACGCAGCCTTCCTTTCTCTGGGACATTTGTTGATTGGAGTCTTGCGTTCTTCATTTAGTCTGCCGCGCATCTGTGATGAAGTAGTTTGTTGTTTTTTTTTCTCCATCTCCTGGCGAACAAAGCCGCTTGTATCGACTTACTGATGGTTTGCTCACTTTTGAAGCGTCTGATTGCGCTTTTATGTAAAAGCTGAACTCATTTCGTGACATTTCAGTGTCACGTTCTGTCTTTTGTATGAATTATTATGAGTACGATGCTGAGAAAAGTCCAGCTTTGCTTTAAAAAAAAAAACAAAAAAAAACTAGAAAATCCACTTCCATCCGCTACAGTTGTGATGCGTGTTTTTCATACATAAGTTAACATACATAAGGTAACATAAGTTACTGAGATTGTTTGCAAAGCTACGATACGATAAATAAAATTAAAAATAAACGAACACTTCAAATAATAAAAATTAGGATTTTCTGTGTAAAAACTTCACGGCAACAAAGAGATGAAATTGCCGTTTTAGAACCTTTTATAATAAATAATAAATAAAGACGACAAAAGAGCAATTGCTCCGACTTTGTTGTCTGGCTGCTAAAATGAATATTTGGAAAAATGGAAACTTTCCTGAATCTGGTTCCTGTTTGCAGTCAAAACAGTGAAGAAACCGAACCAGACTGTACAATAATTGGGAAACAATGTGACTGACTCCAACAGGGAGAACTTTAAATAATATACACTGATCTAAAATAGCTGTCAAAGTTTAGTGTTGGTTTGGTTTTATATATATATATATATATATATATATATATATATATATGTGTGTGTATGTATATATGTATGTGTTTGTGATATGTTGAGATATTCTTTGGGAGTGACAGGGATGAGTAAGATAAGACGGGAGCACATGAGAGGAACAGCCGGGGTTGGACGTCTTGGGGATTGAGTGAGAGAGGTTAGATTGATGTGGTTTGGACTTGTTCAGAGAAGGAAGAGTGAAGACATTAGTAGAAGGATGCTGGAGATGGAGCTTAGATGAGGCAGGAAGAGGGGGGGAACACCAAAGAGAATTCAGGTGGTGAAAAGCAGATGGAGATGCAGGAGACGGGATGAGAGGAAAACGGGTGATCCACTGTGCAATCCTTAAAGGGAAAAGCTGAAAAGAAGTCGGTGAAGCAACTTTCATCAACTTAACATATTCTTAATTTTTCCAGCTGCAACATCCTGCAGAAATCTGAGATGTTGGAGGTTTGACAACTTATGACTATAACACAAATGTCTCTTGGCATCATTTGCATTCTTTGTTTTTGCCAAAAATCTTGCAATAATGGGAGAGTCGACGCCCTTGTGCACCTTCCATCAGTGGGAAAATGATGGAAAAACTCGGATCATTAGGGACATTCAGGTTGCCAGGTGACCTCATTTTGTGGGCACTGACCACCTGAAGTGACCCCAGACAAGAAGACTCCAGGTGATGGTGTGAAGGAGCTCCAGAGTCCAATCATGATGCTCTCCAGGCGGCTGGAGCCGTCTTTTTAATTAGTGTCATTGATAAGCTCTTATCTATAGGCTACACAGATATTTAGTACGAATATCTTGAAAAAAAAAACCCTTCGCATAGAAAATCAGCCACTTCTACACTGTTGCACTGCCATCGTTTTATTTCACCCTCTCGTGTCCCTGTTGCTCCTTAATGGTTTTTTTTTTTTTTTTTCCAGTATCAATAATCATTCGTTTACGTGCATCATGATGCATTTTTGCTGGAAGCATCTGAACTTCTCCCACAAACACACGTGTCGCTTCCCCACATGTTCAATTACTGGCAGCAGCTCACACACACGCCGGCTGCTGGAGACAAGTATTGACTTTGGTAGATCAAACACTCTTGTTAAGATAACCTCGTGACCCAGCAAACAAAAGCTGCAGGCGGCTGCTTACAGGGAGCTCGCGCACGTGTGTCTGCACATGTGCATATCAGCATGCGATGTGACTGAATAAATCCACAAAGCAGGATGGCAAAAAAAACATTGGTAGCTTTTACATTTGACATTTTATCTCTGAGCTAAAAGACTTCATTTGAAGCCAAATGGACAGCTTGACTACATTAACGCTCTAATATGCAATATTGTGATACTGACGGCAAGTAAAGTGACCTAATATCACATTAAAAGCATTCTTGTATCTGCGGGGAAAAAAAAAACTTTGCTGCACGTCCTTTAGGCAACAAAGAAATTTAAGCATTTTAGAAATGGGTTGATTTTGTGGCTTATAGATTTAGAGCAGCGTTGTTTGATTCCTCTGCTCAAACACGCCTGGTTGGATCACCATTTGATGACCTACCACTTTACGCCTGGTGTGTTTGCGCTGGGACGCGTCCGAGTCGGGCGGTGCAGGGGGCCGCGAGGATCCGCATCGGAGAACGCCGTTTCATGCTTGGGTTTTTGTCTAACCAGGAACATTTCTTTGAGATCAAAGTGACAACATTTGTTGACCCAAATAGCATCAACGGATTCATTTAAAAAAAAAAAAAACAATCATACAGACATGAAATAAATGAAAGTACAAAGACAAAATTGATGAAATTGTGCCTTCAGACTTTATAAAACTGCTTTAAATTCTTACTGAGACATCACATTTTTAGTTTCTAGCAGACCTGAAGCTGATTCTATGCAAAGAGAGCAGAAATCCAGGAATAAATGCTATCAGCTGCTGACAACTCAAAGTAAATTATAATCTGTTTCTCAGGTGTATTTTATTTTATTTTTTTCAACATGAGGTAGTCTCTGCTGTGGTCATATTACATTCTTTTTAACAATATAAGAACCTTCTCTAATGACAAAAGTCTTGTTACAGAACTTTAAAGAACGATTTTTTTTTATCTCCATGTACTCAAAAAAACAAAAAAATATAATAAAACATCAGCCTGAACCACCAACCATGTCTGTTATTTCAACCTGTAACAGGACATGAAAAAGACGACACGCAGAATGTGACTGGAGTGGTTCTATTTATACACGGGTGCGCGATATCACCGTATCCAGAGGGAAAAGAATCGACCTTCGACCACCAGAGGCTCCGCCTCCTCAACATAATGCCGTTTGTGGCCACCTGCAGGAACAATTGATGGATCTGATGAATTAATGAAATAAAGTCCAGCATTAGAAGACCAGATAAAAATGTTTTAAATCAGCAGAAACTACTGAGCCTGTCAATATATTCATGTGCAGTAAATCTGAATTGCATCTTTATGTTTCCATACAAGCAAGTGAATTTAACTGAATTTAAAGTCTTTATCTCAACAATAAAAAAACTAAAAGCCTAATTTAAACCAAACAATTTCAAGTCCATCACAGATGGATGATCCATCTATTAAAAATAAATAAAAAAAACCCTTTTTGTTCAAAACAACTGCAGTTCAAGAGGCCACAAATCTTTAAACAGAATTATTTTGACCAGATACGAGCTGCTGTTGAGCGTTTGTCTAGAAAAGTCGAGGTCAAAAGCATTTACTTTCTGGTATTTGAGAAATAACTACCCTGAATTAAAACAAAGCAGTTAGTTTTCCCTCCAAAGCAACATCGTGACCCGACGCCGTGAAAGCGCCGGCGTTGTCAGGGTTTTAACTTTCCATCAGTCCACAGAGGCAGCTGCAGTGCTTCAGGTCCACTACTCAAATGCCACACTGTCTTGATTTCTTTTTTTTTTTTCTTTCCTCAATATTTACAAACCTTTTCCGTTTTAGAAGATTACATCGGAAGTCGGAGGTAAATCCATTTGAAAGATTCTGTTGAATCTAGGCGGCCTGCAGTAAACACCATTAATATTGTAGCAGTGTTTGACAACTGCCATGCTCGTATTTGATCGTAAGTGTACCTCGGGGAGTCTGGCGCTTACTCAAAACCACACAAGCTGCGCTAATATTTTAACGAATTATTGAAGTTTTGTGTCGCACAAGCGCTCTGTCCCTTTCGAGTAATGATTAAAGCCTTTTCATCACTGCTACAGCGGCTGCTTTTTCATGTCAGGCTGTTTTACAAGACAGCGGAGGCGTGAGACGGGGAGGTAAAAGTGAGCGCGAGGGTGGCTGACGGCAGCATGAGATGAGGACGAGCACGAGAGAGAGGAGCGCAGCGCGAGGGGCAAGGCTCATGACTGATGAGCAACAGGGAGAGGTGAGGAGGTCATATTGTGCATTTGTAGAAATAAAACACGAGGAGCGGCGGCGTCCTCTGTGCATCGCGATGTCTGAGCCCGTCTCCTTATAACACACATGTTGTCGCTTGAAAAATACTGCCTGTTTTTGATGCTTATAATAAATTTAAAAAAAAAATGCACGTGCACACAAGTACAGAGACACGTGCACACCTCTCTGCAGCCGCCGTCATAACACAAATAACCAAGTGCAAACAGGGGAAAAGACACGTCTGGATGCGCAGACAAAAACGCTGCAGCACCATTCAGGAGCGCCATAAACGTTGATGTGTCTGTTGTGGAGAAATCGCTCCTCGTAACTTAATTTTATCATCATTTAAACTAGTGAAGGGAGCC
Source organism: Xenentodon cancila (assembly GCA_014839995.1). Classification (NCBI taxonomy): domain Eukaryota; kingdom Metazoa; phylum Chordata; class Actinopteri; order Beloniformes; family Belonidae; genus Xenentodon; species Xenentodon cancila. The sequence goes on from CM026212.1 coordinate 18,003,438, forward strand.
ATAAAAAGAGACGGCGTAGGTGTAAATGCCAACTGCACAAAACATTCATTTAGCTTCAAATACACATAAACAATGCGGTGCACTTTTCAGTTTAACGTCCAATATTTTGCTCTAAGTTCTAATCTTGAAAATATAATTTTCCAGGTGTTTGAGGAGCATCTATCACAAAAGCCACAATGCAGAGAGCACTTGCTGAAAAGCCTGCAATTCTGTCTTTACTGTAAAGCACTTCAGCGTAAAAAATAACAGTAATAACAAGAGCGGGCTGAACTTTTGCAGGGCATTAGGCGTAATGTATTATTAAAGTATATGGCAGGAGAAGAAATGCTTCTTTACAGACATGTAAAAGAAAAGACTCCCTCTAAGTTCTAGGATTTTATGTATCAGCATGTTTAAAAATAATCATTAGTCCTTACTAGGTCTTAAAACCTAAGCAAATGCAACCTCAGAGACCCAACAACCCACCTTATTTTATGCTGCGTCGTTATTTACTGCATAAAATAAGCTAGAATGTGGCGCCAGTGTCTGAAAGGCAGCTTTTGAAAACCGTCGTTAGCAGATATACAGTCTGTATAAACGTGTGCACATGAACTCTTTGGTGCAGTTTCAAAAGGCAGATCCAAACTTTACTGGAATCGCATCATTTTTCTTGTAAGTGTTTGTTCAGCGTGTTTCTACCTCTTGAATCTGCAGGTTTTTTTTTGTTTTTTTTTAAGGTCTCCTTTGTTTACATTTACACATTTAACCCCCCAACATCAATCTGGGAAGATTTCCATGAAGATGAGGTAAAATATGTGACATAAAATACAGTTTTAAACTGTTAAACTGATGAGTTATAGTATTTAGGGGTCCAAGCCTCGATACAGCCGGTATCGTTCAGAAGGGTACTTGTTGTTTACCTGCACTTCACTTTTTTTAACAGCTAATTTAAAAAAACTGATAGTAAAGTAAAAAGGATCTAATCTGAGGCCGTTCACACGATTCCAACCACATTTGAGAAGTGTCATCCATGGACCGTGCTGGTGAAAAGCGATTAAAGACTTGTTTTCGCTCAAAGTCACGCATGAACTGAACTTGTAGGGATGAGCCATAGAAACGCCTTGGTGTGCGTCTTGTGCTGTTTTAATCCGGCGTTGATGAACGTGAACAATGACAATCAGTACTGAAATCTTGTAAGATGGTATCAGTATGGTGGTAAAACAGGAGTGGCCTGTGTTCATGGGGGTGTCGTCTGTAACGATGCGTGGATGCCAAATCGGCTGGAAAGCAGAGAGGAACCGTAGTTCTTTCTCACTTCCTTTGATTGCATGTTTTTTGGTCAAATCAAATCCGTCAGGCTTCATGATCTCATTTCAGTGCCCCTCTGTGTTTCTTAGCGTTACACTTTTATAAAAGAATTGGTATCAAACTCTTCTGAGGCACTTTCCCCGGCTGTCAGAAAATGATTTGCTGTTCATCGTCTCCAGACGGCACTGACGGAAGGTCGTACTCTTTCGGAGTTATGGGCCAACGACGCTACGGCCAACATTCTTATTCACAAACCGTGTTGTTTTATACCATTACTGCTCGACTGCACCAAGTTAATTCACTTGCATGGGTGTCAGTTTAATCGCACAAGTAAAATACTGCTCCGAATTCTCAGAAATGTTCCCGCCTCTCTTATTTTTATCCTGTATGCAGTTTTCCCAAGATCGGCTCCACAACTGTTTCTCTGCCAGCAACACTGCGAGAGTAACTATCCCATCGGCTTCCCAACACCAGGGAAGATCGGCGGAGCAAAGAAAAGTGCTATCGACGCTGAATTACACCCAGCTGGACAGCAAACATAAGACAAATCTCTTGTCAACCACCGATTGAGGAGCAAAGTAGCGCACAGGGTATTAAGTTAAAACTCCTAAAAACCAGACTGGAACTGCAATAACCACGTTAGATGTAGCCGACATGACGTTCCCAGCAGCCACTGGGATGCAAGAGATAAGAAAACAAGATGGTTTCAAGATGGTTATTCAGATGTTTAATGCCCACAACCCCCCCTTCCCCCGCGGCTCCATCAGCATGTGTCATCACATCGATTACAATTTGTTTCAGGAAGGAAAATTTCATATCTTGGCCATTTCAAATGCCATGCCTCAGCTCCACTATGGATCAAGTAATTGATTACACCGTAGAAACATTTATTTCTGGATTGTCACTGTGTTTAACGCAGGAAGAGAGCAACTGCCGCCAAAAGCTGCTCGCCCGTTAAACAGCTTGAGCCTGATGATTTGGTATTTTGGCAGCCTGATCACTGCAAACAGTACGTTAAAAACAAAAGATCGATACGCACCGTCTCGGCGTGGGGAACAGAACTGAGCTCTGTCGTTTCTTCTTTTGATTAATTTTATTCCCTTATCAGATGAGAAGGGGAGACAACACAACACAGCACAGCACGTTTCAGATTTTTTTTTATTTATTTATTTATTTATTTATTTATTTGTTTTTTGTATTTATTATATCCTGGGGAGATGGAGTGGGGAGGGGATGCTCACACTGCAGACCGGTGGGGTTGGAGTTTAACGTCATTTACTGGAAACAGGCGCCACACACCTGTTTAAAGTGTTTAAAGGCTTTTTCAACAACAACACTTTGACATCATCCTCGAGGGGTCAATCTGCACATGCATCTGATTGGGTGGAAGGTTTTCTTACTGACCTGTCAGCAAGTCCCAATAGAATTAAATGAAATCCAATTTCCATCTTCTGTGAACATCTAGACTCAGTATTACAACTTCCCCAGACAATCGTTTTACAACCACTGGCTCATCGTTGATCGAGGGTCGATTAATCAGCATGACATGCTGAAGTTTTTAAATAATTTACTTGAGAATACATAAGTTCTCTTTACAAGAAAAAAAACAAGTCCGCTTTAAACGTGATGCCTCAGCAAAAATGGTTGAATACTTGATGGCTTCAAATGCAGAGTGATGGATTCTATGAAATTTCAAATATGAACACAAAACTGAACACTTTTTGAAACATTCAGTGAACGATCCCTCACAATATACGTACACTGTTTGTCTTTCAGGGCCCCAGGGCTCCTGGTTTTCTCAAGGAGCCTTGGAGGGAGGGGAACTCCCCCCCCTGACATCACCCAGAAATCACTTACCCTACCTTTAAGTGTTCTTGTTGATCAGCTGGATAGTTCCTTTAAAAACAGCATCCACTACTCTGCCAGTCCTGTTAACCACCATAAACACCGACGGATCGGCTGGAGCGATGACTCGTCTTTATAAATAATCTCCGGCTGAGTACGCGTCCAGCTTGCAGAGAAAACATCAACCATACAAAAGTTTCATTCAAGACATGAAGAAATCAATATTAGTTAGCCCGAATATCCTGGCGATAAGCAGTTTGATTAAATATTTGTATATTTTAGCAACAGGAGAGGAATCTTTGATGCATGCAGCTACTAGAACCAAGCAACCAGCAAAAAAACAGAGGTGTTTCGTACTGCGAATGAATCCTCAATCTCCTCCGTGATGCTGTGAGCTCTGTCAGCTCGGCCGCATGCATGTTTCTCCCTTATTAAAAATGCATTAAGCCTGCAGAAGCCATTGAAAGAATCATGCTGTCAAAGCTCAGTTACAAAAACTTGGCCCCTGAGATTTTTACCTTTATTAAAAGGGATTTTACAAGGGTGGTTTGAATAACAACAAAAGCCTCAGTGTCATCGGCGCTGCGCACATTTATGGAATGTAATTTCAGTCAGTGTCAGATTAAAAAGATGCCTTTGGTAGAGAATTGTACACACATTAATTAAATCCATAAATAAAAATGGGACTGATCCAAACTAATATTGGTATCAGGGGCCAATTAAAAAAGAAATTAATCAAATACAATTCAGTGCTAACAGGTGAAATACCCCTGTGGGATTTATGCGCTTCACATGAAGCGATGATGTTTTTAACTTGAGGGTTTGAATGATGTATAATCAACAGGCGTTAAATAAATACAAAGAAAATATGATTTGAATTCATTCATAAGCATTGTGGATATTTCAAAGCAAATTTTTAGTATTTATATTTTCAGATCCTGGTTTTCATGCATGTGTTTTTTCCTATTGTTTTTAAATATGTCGTCCATAAAGTTTATTCAGTCACTTTATTCACAAAAGCAGTAATGAAATTCATAATTCACACCTTTTCACAACCATGAGCCTCTAAAACGGAGGTATGAACTCTCTGATGGGTTTCAGGTGGAGAAATGACGCCCCTCCTTCCCAAAGCCATTTGGTGTTAATCAAGGAACATCCGCGTCTCACACATCGCTCCGAAACCCCCCTGTTCAGTCGGGTTTCCTCTGCCAACCGTGAATGCCTTGTGTGGATGCACATGCCTCTCCATTAACGCCGCAGGATCCTGCCGTTGCTTGTCGCCCACCTGTGTGCTGCACATTTCATGAAGGACCCCCCCCAATGTGTTGTGTCCGTCCATCTGCTGGGCCTGGAGAGTTGCAGTCTGAGCCGTGAGAAGAGTCACTCCGACCTTTCATAAATGAGATTTAGCGGTGTGATGTGTCGGGCTCCTGACAGCCTGCTTGTTAAAGTTGTCAGCCAGCTCAGGTAGCCTGACACCTGTAATCTTGGTTGCTACGGTTTTCAACCAATTGCGCTGGCAGGGCTCATACTGCCCAGCCAAGCAAAGATGGAAAAGCGAAAACCGATTCGACCGCTGGCTTGTGTAAAAGTGACATCATTTGGATATTACACATTATGAGAAAAGCTCATCTGTCGGTTTAAAATAAATAGCTATCAGTGACTTTTTGTTTTTGTGGTAACAGTTTCAGCCAAACACATCTGCAGACACGTCTACAGTTGCAGCATATTTATCTCATACAAACACGGAAAAGTGACAGCGAGCTGAAGTGGCTGCCCTCCGTTCTGCCTTTACTTTCAGCTCTGCGGTGCAACACTGAGTGTATCATTTGCTGAGACCGTGCACTAAAGGGCACTTAATGTTGTTAAGTAGAAGCCAGCGGCGCGTGTCTTGCAGTATGTTGTGTGCCTAACACGCTGAAGGAGGAGGACTTTAATACAACCAGGCAATTATACAAGCTAAAGTATTCTTGAGTCTAAGCACCACAGTTTGTCCCAAGTTTCTATTTTCCTCTGAGCATTTATTTCGCTCATTTGTGTGTGTGTGTGTGTTTGGATGCATGCATAAACATTTCCCTCCCATAATAGGTGCGTGGATGTGCATGTGTGGTTGTGCATTCAGCATTAATAAGCTCTGTAATGAAAGGGGACAGTCTTCTGTTGCCGTGGTAATGAAGCAGCGGAGCATCGCCATGCACAGCGACGGAGACAGAACACGACTATTATTGCACCTTCCTGAAAACACAAACAGTGATGTTGTTTGGATTGAAGCAGACAGAGATGAATGGGCGGGGGGGGGGGTTACATACAAGAGGGCAAGTGGACAGATGTGGCGTGCGGCGCCGTTGTAGAGTACGTCAAAATACAGGTCTGTAAGTATGACAGTGAGACACAACAACAAATTAAAAAAAAGCTGATGGATGCTCTTCAGTGTACAGCCAAAGGTACACGAGACGGAGGGGAAGAGAGATATTCGTGTTGCAAGGTGATATGGGTGAGGTGACGTGATCGATCTGACTCTGCCAACATCCCCCGAAGAGAGAGACATTCAGATAGATGACAGACGCAGCAGAAGAAGAGTTGCCTCGACAGACAGATGGATCAAGTGAGAGGAATGCAGAGAGGCGGCAAACAGATGGAGCGAGTAAGATGACAAGGAGAGTAAGAAAGACAGATTCATTCTCTTCCAGATGATGATGTAGCATAAGAAAAGAGAGGTTGAGCAAAAAATAAAAACAACAAGAAACAGATGCACAAAAAGCTCTCAGATTCAACATTTATGCTTTTGCGACTTTTCTTGTGAACTACAAGTTGAATGGTTTCGATGCAGTTAAGAGAAGGTGTCACCCGAAGCCAAGAACAATTTAGGGAGTGTCTGCTCAAGCATGTGATGTTGTATAGAGCCTGTCAGTCCAGAGACGGTCAAAGACGAGTTACGCGGCTGCTTCAGATGTGTTTGCAGTGCAGAAGAGAGATCGCTTTGGTATAAACACTCAAAGGGACAGAGGTGAACAGTAGCGGTGGTTTTCTTTTAACATTTTCAGTTTTCTTTATTGTTTAGGAAAGTCTGTTTTTGTGGTTCGGTGTGTTTTCCTGTACTAAAGAGCATATATTTGGCTATCTGAAGTGAAGGAAACTGTTTGAAGTCACCTTTTTTTCAAAATATATAATTTGCAGAATAATTGAGAGACCTGGATGAGAGTGGATAAATCCAGGTTTGGCATCTTTATCTGGAAGATAAGGAAGTTTAAAATAAATAGTAAAATATATTTAATTTATTTATTTATCACTTAAACACTGAAATATATATCCTTACATTCCTCTGCTGGGGATCAATGAAGTATTACCTTATAGCCTTATTACCTCATTAGCTCATTATCTCTCTTACTGAATGTCATGACATTTGGTATCGACATTTGTGTATATATTGTACACACACACACAAACACGTGTATGTGCATTTGTGTGTGATAAAAAAATTTTTGTATGAGATACTGAAGCAGCATCAATTACTTTTTTTTTTCCTTTTTTTAAGGTAAAACTTTGAGTTTGTTGCACTTGAAGTAATATAAGATTTTTTCTCATGGTATCCCTGCTCCTGGCACAAACAAGCCAGTGTAACTTTGGACTTCCATCCCGGGAGACCCTTGCAACAACTAAGCATCACTTTTCAGCCCCGTGTCACATGTCAGCAAAGAAGACGGAGCTACAGTGGAAATCGTGGCAGAGGTGAGCAACAAACTCCAGAAAGTAACGATGCCAACATGAGGCAAAACACGAGTGTAGTATAACCAGACTAACCTCCGAGCCGGTAGGGGGACTCGCTGAGCAGAAGCTTTTATCATAAATAAATATTGACAATAATAAGATTCATATTTCATATTTCTACAATAGTTCTCCTAAAACAGAATTGAAACGTCGAAAGCATGCAGGACTGTGGCTCTCGAGGACCAGGAACGAAGAGCACAGACCTAGAAGGACCAGAGCCGCAAGAAGAACTTCCAAACTTCCGGGACGGATACACAACGAGCCGTTAGGTCATTGAGCCGGTGTCACTGTCCAGATATTCGCTGTAGCGTCTTCTGTAACGACGAATATTATTCACAAGTGATAAAAACCAAGAAAACATGAAAGATGACTGAATATGACTCCGTTCACAGGCAGGGAGTTGGTGCGCATTAATTTTTCAATTAAGTGTAACAAAACTGTATTCTTTTATCATAATTTCTTCCTTCAGAAGTCATGTTAATTCGATTTATGATCATTTTCTCTTGATTGAAGACTTTTTCTGGTTCACAAAAGTCTGATTAGCTGGGATTCATTGTGTAAAGCTGACCGACCACATAATTACCTAAAATTGGTTAATCTACATAACTAATAAAGTCAAAAAAATTCTGATGGCGAAGTCTGTCCACCAACTCATGACTGGCTGAGGAAAAAGCTCATCGGAGAGTCATCAGCGGGAAAACGCAGCTGGCTACATTTTCCAAACATACATGAGATATAGATCATTTAATTGCGAGCTCTTGTTGATTTCTATTTAAAAAAAAACAAAAAAACAGCGGCTTCTAAGTGTAAACACAAACAAATCCTCACACAGACGAGAGAAAACAGATGCCAGTGTCCTAAACATTAATCGATATCTCACAATGTCTTTGCAGTCATGAACATACGCACACAAGCAAATGTTTAGTTAAACACGCAGGACACGGGACACAATTCACTTACAACATGAAGAAAATCCAGACAGTAAAGTTAGTACTAAAACAATTAAAGAAAACGTGTGGGTGTATTTTGTTTTTGACGATTTTAATGAGTTTTATTGCTCCTGCCTCCTGTCTTCTACTGATCATGAGCATTATCTCATCTGCAGGTTTAAGCACTATGAATTCATCTCCTTTAATCTGCTTCAGTAGCCCACGCTGGCTCATAAAAGGTCAAACAAACAGGATATAAAAGGGAGAGAAAGCAGAATGACTTGTGCCAACATTTAGATGAATGTTGGCACGTTAGATTGAAATCGATTAGAAAATCGATAATGATCCTTTTGCTTCAGTATTTCCTCGGGTATCTTACTCCTCTCAAGTTTATTCGGACAATAGACTTCACCAATTGTGTATTTACTGCATTAAATGAATAAAAATCACAATTGACAACGTTTACTTCCGTACGTTCATTGATAAGTAGGCATTGTGAGGTCACATGACCATCAGCTAAACAGAGAATTAAAAACAACTGCAGCACAAAGGGACCTGCTGCACAGTATGAGGGATCAGATATATTTAGAAATAAAAATAAAATAAATTGCTTATGTTGCCGTATTCGCTTCTTTCTGCATGTGCAAAAATATCTTTAAAAAAAAAAACGAAACCTTTTAAATGTGATAAATTAATGCATCTAAGCCATTTATCAGCAGTGCATCACTGGCCTTTGAAGGAGCATCGACCTGAAGCACAGAGACGATCTTGATTTAAGACTAAAGAGAAATGCACATTACGGTGCCCAGAGCCCCACTTCAGGACTTCCCTGTCAGGAATCATAAAAATGTCAGCGCTTTAGGAGGAATTGCTTCATATGAGCCATTTTTTCTGGGTCACTCACAGGTGTGATATGTTAAGCTGTTTTGAACCGGTAATATCTGTAGTTTGGGCTCGAGGCCCCGGCATCTCTGTCAGGACACAGAAGGGTGACGTCCGCAGGGTTAATGAACTTCCAACACCTCCAACCCCCCCCCCCAACTGTTGTTTATTGAGACAAGAACAAAACAGATGGAAAGGATAAGATGGGAGAAGAAAAGAAATGGCGCTGAGGCGTGTTTGGACATGTGCAGTACATATTCTGCTTTACGAATCTGGTCTCTCAAATGCTTCTTATCTCACCACTTGTACCCTTCATCTTCGCTAAAAGATAGTTTCTTATATCTCTTCCCTCTAAAAATCGCACTTGCATTTTGTTTGTCTCTCCACTGCCGTGCAGATGGAGCTCATTTAATTAATTACTGTCATTTCCACTTGGTTAGTGATTGCAAAATTTGTACTAAAAAACGCACACATATACAGAATAAAAGCCTGCCTTAACATTCGCATACCACCAAAGCAAACCCCGTGATAAGCGCACAGAACTCCTTTATATTAAGAAGAAATAAAGTATTACGATATAAATGCTACATGAACTCATTTGTAGGCAGCAGGCAAGCAGACAGACACGCGCGCTTGACCTTTCAGTAAGACCCGCCCCCCTCAAACGCACGTGAGCCAATGGCTGTTGAGTATCAGTCCCACAGAGATGGGAGCTCGGATATCTGTTGCTTTCACCGCCGTAGAAAAATATTGAAAGACCCTCTGTTGAGCGTCTGTTGCAGTGATTTGAAGAAGCCCCTGACTGAATCATTTTACGAAGCTTCCTCCTTTGCACAATCGGCTCCAAAGGCTCCAGCCTTCTTTATCAGTGAACTTTTCACAACAGGCTTACAGAAGATATACAACATTTGCTGCAAAAGCTGAAGGACCTAAGCTTCCTTGAGGAGTAAAGTCTGCATCAGTGTTGTAACTGATAAACCCCACAACTGCTGAGTCATCAGAGTGTTTCTGCAGGAGTGGTGAGAGTACAGTCCCCTGGGGCTGCTTTTAACACACCCGTGAGGCTGCTACTTATAAAATAAGACGATCCCTGATCAATAAGACCAACGCTACTATCAACAGGCCTGACCAGTAACTCCATCTAACTTCAAAGGGACCACTTAATAGATTTAGTTGCTGGAAGCAGAGTACGTGCTTGGATGATGGCAGTTAGATGCCAGGTCTGAATCCTCCTTTGTAAAAGGTCAACTTTTTTTCTTTGATTGCAGTCGGACTCTTCAGACGGAGAGGCGAGAGGCGGACCAGACTGCCTGTGCAGGGGCGCTCAATATCAAACTGTGTGGGTAGGACAAGGGGACAAGATTGTAATGTAATGTCATGTTTGCTCCATCAGACATGAGTAACAGAGAATCGGGAGACATATGGAGGATATTCACAAATAACTTCTCTTTAGAAACTCAAAAATCTTCAACACGCAGTATTTGTAAGGTGGATTAATTAGAACAAGGCTGTGCGACCGAACGACATAAACGCTGTGAAGTACAGCTACTCATAGAAATGAGTAGAAATTTATCTGAAACGGCTTGAGCAGCAGGAGTAGAAGACAGTCCTTCAGTGAGGAAAGACAAACACCAGCAGGAAGTGGAAGTCGGATGGAGCTGTAATTTTGGAAACTACTGTGTGACTGACGAAATTAAAAGTAAAATTAAAGGCTAAAGCACGAAGCAGGATTCCTCACATCACACTCGATAAGAGAGGATGCTGTAAAAGCCGAGCCGGCGACAGACTCGACGATGTTCATTCCTCCTTTAACGGCCACCGCAAACACCTGTTGAACCGGCAGAAATGCGCCGGCTGCCCCGCAGCCAGCCCACCTCTCCGCCTGAACGGCGGCTGTGTTTCACACAGACATATGGATGCTGTCACGCCGACAACAAAAACTCTACATCCCAACAAACTAAGGCTAATTATGCAGCGTGTAACAGTTGGGCCTAATTATCCATGCAGCGATCTTGGTGGTGTTCTGGTAGACGGAGACCCACGAGCCCCTCTCAGCACACACCTGTACAGCTGCGAGAGCATCAGCTGCACCAGGAGGAATGATGCCCAGTGAAAAACTGTTTTCCACTGTTTTGTTTGTGAAATATCAGGATGAGGCAAAGTTTTGGTTAATTAACTAATCAAACTAAAATGCCGGGATGGCGGCGCGTGCCCGGGATGGCGGCGCGTGCCTCACGCTGCGGCTTCTCTCTCTCCCGACGGTGCGACGTTTCGTGTTTTTCGTTCGTGTTTTTGTCACCAAAGTTGTGTTTTGACAAGTCATATGCATACCAAACCAAAGTACAGCCGGGGGTTTCTGCTCGACGTTGGAAACAGCTACACTGTCGAGCTGAACTCTGAACTCGCCGGCCAACTTCGGGAACGCGGTCTGCTCCGGAAACCACCACTTCCGCCGACCCCCGCGCCTCAACCTCCGCCGCAATGGAAGCGCCACAAGCGGCGCTACAGGAAGCAGAAGAGGGGTAAGCGAGCCGGTATCCGGACGAGACTGGCGGAGAACCCGAACAAACCGACGGTTCCCTCCATCGTGTTGGCCAACGTTCGTTCGCTGGACAACAAACTGGACCACATCCGATTACTCTGCTCCGCCGAGAGGACCGTGAGAGAGAGCTGTGTTTTTGTGTTCACGGAAACATGGCTCAACGACAGCATACCGGACCACGCCATCCAGCTAGACCAGCTGACCTGCTACCGGGCGGACCGAGCACACACCGAGGCAGGTAAGGGCCGCGGCGGCGGCCTTTGTGTTTTCCTCCGTGATGCTTGGTGTAGAGATGCTGTGGTGGTCTGCAAACACTGCTCACCCCTGGCGGAGTTTATGATTATTAAATGTCGTCCTTTCTATCTACCGCGCGAATACTCGGTCATACTACTCACTGCTGTTTACATCCCCCCCAGCCCCTCCACCAACACCAGGAGAGAGGCGCTGACCGAGCTGTACCAGCGGATCAGCGAGCAGCAGACAGCCCACCCTGAGGCCTTCCTCATCCTGGCGGGGGACTTCAACCACGCAGACCCAAGGACCATCTTTTCAAATCTTCACCACCACATCAAGTTCCCCACGCGAGGAGACAACATTCTGGACCAAGTCTACACCAACAACAGGACAGCCTACAAAGCCCACCCCCTCCCCCACCTCGGTGCCTCAGACCACATCACTGTCATGCTACTGCCAGCATACAGGCCACTGGTTAAAGTTGTCAGACCAGTCTGGAAGCAGGTCCGGGTGTGGCCAGAGGGGTCCACAGAGGCACTTCGAGACTGCTTCAACACCACAGACTGGAGCATGTTCAGAGAAGCTGCCACCACCAACAACACCACAGACCTCCAGGAGTACACAGAGTCTGTTACCGCCTACATCGCCAAGTGCATCGATGATGTAACAGACTCCAGAACCATCAAAGTCAGAGCCAACCAGAAGCCGTGGATGACAAAGGAAGTCTACAGACTCGTAAAGGCTCGGAACGCTGCCTTCAGAGCTGGAGACAAAGTGGGTCTAAAGACAGCTACGACCAACCTGTCCCATGGCATCAGGGAGGCCGCCGCCGTTTCAGCAACAGCAGGGACACACGGAGCCTGGGGCGAGGGATTCAGACCATTACGGACTACAAGCCCCCACCGCAGACCTGTGAGAGCAGCACATCCCTGCTGAATGAGCTGAACACATTCTTCGCCCGCTTCGAGGCACACAACACCATCGCCGCACAGAAAGCACCACCCCCTCCCGGCGACCAGGTGCTGACGCTGTCACCGGACATTGTGAGGAGATCCCTCAGCAGGATCAACGCTCGCAAAGCTCCGGGTCCTGACAACATACCTGGTCGTGTACTGAGAGACTGTGCAGGAGAACTCACGGATGTCTTCACAGACATCTTTAACATGTCACTGAGTCAGGCGGTGGTTCCCACGTGCTTCAAAGCCACCAACATCCGTCCGGTCCCAAAACGGTCATCTCCCTCCTGCTCCAACGACTACCGTCCAGTCGCACTGACTCCCATCATCATGAAGTGCTTTGAACGGCTAGCCATGCATCACATCAAGGCTGCTCTCCCCCCCTCTCTGGACCCCTACCAGTTCGCATATCGCTCCAACCGGTCCACCGACGACGCCATCTCCACTGCCCTCCACACAGCCCTCACACATATGGACACCAGAAACGCTTATGTGAGAATGCTTTTCATCGACTTCAGTTCAGCATTCAACACCATCATCCCCCAGCAGATCGTTCACAAACTGGACCAGCTGGGGATCAGCACCTCGCTGTGCAACTGGCTGTTGGACTTCCTGACTGGGAGACCACAGGCAGTACGGGTCGGCGGCAACACATCCAGCACCATCACACTGAGCACAGGGGCCCCCCAGGGATGTGTGCTGAGCCCCCTCCTCTTCACCCTGCTGACCCACGACTGCACACCGATTCACAGCTCCAACCTCTTCGTAAAGTTTGCGGACGACACGACTGTGGTGGGTCTCATCAACAACAACGATGAGTCAAACTACAGGAGCGAAGTGAGCCGCCTGGCTGAGTGGTGCAGCGACAACAATCTCTCCCTGAACGTGGAGAAGACCAAGGAGATTGTTGCTGACTTCAGGAGACAACACCCCCAGCATGCTCCTCTGACCATCAACGGTGCTGCTGTGGAGAGGCTGAGGAGCACCAGGTTCCTGGGTGTCCACATCTCAGAGGACCTCTCCTGGACTGTTAACACCGCATCACTCGCCAAGAAGGCACAGCAGCGCCTCTACTTCCTCCGCAAACTGCGAAGAGCCAGAGCCCCGGCCCCCATCAGGTACACCTTTTACAGAGGCACCATCGAGAGCATCCTGACCAGCTGCATCACCGTGTGGTACGGATCCTGCACCGCAACCTGCCGCAAATCTCTCCAACGCGTCGTGAGAGCAGCTGAGAAGATCGTTGGTGTCTCTCTCCCCTCACTTCAGGACATTTACAGCAGCCGTCTGACTCGCAAAGCCCTCAGCATTGTGAGAGACCCCACCCACCCGTCACACAGCCTCTTCAGTCTGCTGCCTTCAGGGAGGAGGCGGCGGACCCTCCGGGCCAGAACCAGCAGACTGAAGGACAGCTTCGTCCACCAGGCTGTCAGGACACTTAACACTCTCCCTTCTCTTCCACCGTTTCCCGCCTTGCCCCCCCCTCACTCTCTCTGATCTCAGTATCTGTATTTTGGCAGATCTGGACCGCTTGCTTTGCACCATGTCACTTTAAACAAACCGAAAAACTGTTGTTGTCATGTCATAACTTGTTTCTTGTCTCTTTTTAACCTGCACTTTGTGTTTAAAATGTATTTATTGTGTAGCACCGAGGGTTTGAGAGTAACGTAATTTCGATTCTCTGTATGTATCTCACATGTGGTAGAATTGACAATAAACTTGACTCTGACTCTGACTCTGACTCTAAAATCTAATTATTTAAACAACTGCCCTCTAAGAGGTTTCGTCCCAGGGATTTTGAATGCTCTCTTAAAATTAGTAGAAAGTCTTCTTCTTGTTTGAATCTTGAAATGTGATGGTCCGTTGCAGCATCAGGGCGGAACTGCACTTCCAACATTTCAGCCGCTGCAGCATCTGCACCGTCAACCGGTTTTTCCATTTCTCGAGCACAGAAAGAAAACAAAAGCATTGTTTCATCACATTTATCACATATGAGCACGATGCCATTCAGAATGATGCGCTTGTGCAGGAAAAGAGGACAAAACTTACCATCATTCAGCTGCGGTGAAACTTCACATGAAGTAAACAAGCTGAACTGCTTGTTGGTGTTTTGCTGTTTGTTTCACTCCACCTCCAAAAATCAAACAGGTAGAGACTGATATCCATCTTTCTCTCAACAGAGCAGGTTTGATAGACTCAAGGAGTCTTTCAGGCCACAAACTAAACATTTGTTTGTGATCATTACTATCAGCTGCCTGAATATATTATCAAATCAATTAATACAGAATCAAAGCTGTTGGGCTGCAGCAGCTGTCAGACCATATGCTGAAATAATTGATTTCTGCTCAGTCAACCGTTTATCCAGGTGCAGAATCCAACCCATCCACCTTCAATAAACTTTATATTGCACTTCCAGCTTTGTTAAAAGTGCTTCACAAAAATAAACTAAAATTAAAAAGGACATGAGCCCAGAGGAAAATTAAAAAAAAAAAAATGCAGGTAAAGAACGTGGTCAGTGAAGTAGTCGAGATAGTTAAATGATGGGGCTCAAACTGATCAAAATAAAAAAAGGTTTCGTCAAACGAGGGGGGGCACAAGTAGCTTGAATCTTCATGTTCAGAGAGACGCTTTAACAGCAAACCCTGATCGGTCACATACCGCGACCTTGGGGTCACTCGCAGGGCTTCAGCTGCAGATTTCAAGTGCCAAAAGGACACGAAGAGGTCGATAAGTCTGAGGTGCATTTAGGAGCAAGGCGCTCTTAGGCTTTAAAAGAGAGCAACGTCTAACAGGATGGATGGATGGACGGATCCAGTTATGAGTCAGATCAGCACATGTGATGTATTTAATACACTTTTCATTGTCAGTTTAAGGTTGTTGGCTGACAGTATTGTTCTGCAGCAGGACGGGTTATAATCTCATCATGTTCCCGAGGAAGTTTGAAGCCAGCTGTGGATACGTTGCTGAAAATCAATGGAAAGTCTGACATGTTTTTAAATTTGGAGCAAGTACAGTGTCTAGCGTCATTAGAGCGCGGCGCTTCAGTCCAGACGTGACAGGCAGAGTAGAGTCAGTAGTGGTTGCTATCCAGACATAACAGCTCATAAAAGCAGAAACAAGAACCGTTCATGAAGACGGGAGATTAGAGGATGTTCCTTTTAAAAGAAGTTTTGATCTAGTTTGTCAACTTCTCACGAGGCAGACAGCTGATCAGGAAGTTGAGTCAGTTTTCTAAAAGATGTTAACAACAGATTTCCTGTATTTAACCATTTTAACCAGCTTTTTCTAGTGTTAATCCTAGAAAAACCGGCTTCTGAAACTGTTCCTGATCAAACAGTGAATCAATGTTCAGTGTTTTTAAATGCAGCGTTCAACCCTGGTGAAACGTCACCAATCAGCAAACAGCTGCTCGCTGCCAAGCAAGAGCTCCTACTGTGCAGTAAATGGTGTGGTTAAACTTTAAAGTCACAGCTGCTTTCAAATGTGTTTATTCAAACGTATAAACATAAGTGTTTATACATGTCGCACCACTGTTGTATGTAGAGTCAATCGCAAAGTGTCAATGACTGTTAACTCGTAAAAACAACATACTATACCTTTAAATATTGTGTGGTTGAAAAAAATTGGCCATTTAAAATTTTTAAGTCAGTATATGCATTTGAAGCTTTAAAAACAACCTCTTTTAAGTGTGTTTGTGCTTATTTGTTCAGGGTCCACACCAAAGTTGAATGATCCTTTCCAGCTGCTCCTGGACATCCCGAAACGCCTCGCCGTATTGTCCTCCTGGAGTTTCCACGGCCCTCAGTCGGACTTACTTACCCATAACTTCCACTTTCAAAAGAGCATGACAGTGAAGGTAAAAATTCTGACCTTAAGCTGCAGTCAAAGATATATATATATATATATATATATATATATATATATAATTATTCATTTTCTTTTTCTGAGGAAGGTTCCTGACTGAGTAAAATGAACTGGAAGCATTCAAGTGGCAGCTGATGTTGGTAGATAAGAGCTGGTGGAAATCTCTTAAGAAAGAACCATTTCCTTTATCATCTTACTTAGTATTCGAAAAGCTGAACCATCCGTTATGAAGGGAAAGGAGATAAGTCTGTCCCACAATTCCTTGTATTAGCAACACTTGACTTTCATACAGTCATACAACTTATGTTCACGTTGATAAATACGAGGACATGGCACCCAGAGATACTCTTTGTGTGCGTGTGTGTGTGTGTGTGTGTGTTTTAATCTTAGTAATGAAGGTTTCTGCTTTATTGATATGATCTATTTAATATAACTTATGTGAAAAGGTGTAATAAGAATGACTTACGTACCTGACGTGCCCTGAAGACACAGAAGCAAAGTGCTGCAGTGCAGCATTAAAAAAAAAAAGGTGATTGATTTTGATCATTTAAGTATGAAAAGATTTCTCTAGTAGTACAAAATGTAACAGGAACATGCAAATTAACAGAATATAAACTCTTTTCCATCTGATAATCAGAGGTGACAAGTCACGCGCTCACTTTACTCTTCATATGTGCACGAACACGTTGACCTTGGTGACGTCACTGCTGAACAAATGATAAAGTTGAAACGTGTTGAGTCCTGACGCACGACTCACAATGTGTGCAGTAAATGACACGCTGGTACTCATTTTCTTTCAAATGGGTCAGGGATTCTGAATGAAACATACTGTGGACGCCGCCACTTTGGTTGAAAGTCTCCTTTTAACAAGCAGAGAGCAATCTCTCTGGTGATAGTAGGGTGGCTTTGTTATTGCCTTAATGTGTTTTTCCAAATTTAGGAGGCCATCACTACACCCAGATTTCTGGCCTGGTTGTTGGTTTTTAGGCGTGTAGATTTAAGCTTTGTGGTGACCTGTGATTGTTTCTCTTTGGCTCCAAAGACAACTACCTCAGTTTTGTTTTTGTTTAGCTGGAGATAATTGTGGCACATTCAGTCATTAATCTCCTCAATGCCTTTACCAATCCCACTTCTAACATATAAGTTTGGGAGTGATGGCCTAGTGGTTACAGAGGTTACAATGGTGAATTACTGTGGGCCCTTGAGCAAGGCCCTTAACTCCCAACTGCTCCCCGGGTGCTGGGATAGCAGCCCACTGCTCCTAGTGAAACTAGTGATGGGTTAAAAGCAGAGGCCGTCCTGGTGTCTCCTGGTGACATTGATATATATATATCTATGTGTCATCTGCATAGCTGTGGTAGTTTATTTTGTTGTTGTTGTTCTTGTAATTTGTGCCAGTGGCAGCATGTAGATGTTAAACAGAAGAGGTCCCAGGATGGAACTTTGGGGAACTCCACATGTGATTTATGTCTGCTCAGATGTAAAGTTATCTATTGACACGAGGTTTTTTCTGTTCTCTAGGTATGTTTTTAACCAGTTTAGTACAGTTCCATAAAGACCTGCCCATTTCTCCAGTTGTTTGAGTAATATATTATGTCATTATATGTAAATGTCATTAAACACTTTGGTCAGAGCCGTCTCAGTGCTGTGGTGCTGTCTAAAACCTGACTGGAAGGCATTATAGCAGTTATTTTGTGTTCAAAAGTAATTGAGCTGTTAAAAAACTGCTTTTTCCTTTTTCAGCAGAGGTTTAATTACAGCTGTTTTTAATGGTTCTGAAACCACACCTGTAACACGTCTGACTCCAAAATCACTGAGACCTTTTTTAAGAGGGGAGGAGTTCAGTTGATGTTAGACGTCCTCCAGGTCTTTGCTGTTAATGGGATGAAACTGTGTCGTGGTGTTTAAACCGGTTTTCGGTCGTTGCAGACCAAGGTGGAATAAAGTTCAGTTGCCACTGACACAGGAGGGTTTGTTAGCCCGTCAACTGTAACAAATAAGTTGACAGGCTTATTTGCAAAAAAAAGGTCTGCACGGTATTTGGGCGGCTTGTAGACATAAAGAAATATGAATCTGGATGAGGCCTTCAGCTGTACAGCCATATATTCAAAAGACTGATAACTTCCAGGAGATAACTGCTTACATTGAAATGATTCATTAAATAAGACTGCAACCCTCCTCCTCTCCTGCTCGCTCTGGCCTCACTGATAAAACTGTAACTAGGATGGTCGACTCCATGACAACAGCCGCACTGTTATTTTGCTCCAACCAAGTTTCAGTTAAAAACATCAAATCCAGGCTGTGCTCAGTGATAAAAATCATTAATTAATAATGTTTTCCCAGGTAAAGACCTAACATTTAATAAAGCCAACTGTTTTCAGAGGTACTATTTGCCCCCTCATGTTTAGGGGCAGTCTGTGGCACACAAGGTATGTTTACATTTTTTAAAGATCTTTTAGTCAGACAAGTACCGTTCTCCTGGCAACCACCAAACCCAGACTCATCCATCAGATTTCCAGATGGAGAAGCGCGATTTGTCACTCCAGAGAACGTGTCTCCACTGCTGTAGAGTCTAGTGGCGGTGTGCTTTACACCACTGCATCTGACGCTCTGCATTGCGCTTGTATGGCTTGGATGCAGCTGCTGGGCCATGGAAACCCATTCATAAAGCTCTCTGCACTGTTCCTGAGCTAATCTGAAGGCCACATGAAGTTTGGAGGTCTGTAGCGACTGACTCTCCAGAAAGTTGGCGACCTCTTGCCACTATGCGCCTCAGCATCCGCTGATCCCGCTCCATCAGTTTACATGTTCTACCACTTTGTGGCTGAGTTACTGTCGTTCCCAAACACTTCCATGTTCTTATAACACAGCTGACAGTTGACTGTGGAATATTTAAGAGTGAGGAAATTTTACAACTGGATTTGTTGTACAGGTGGTATCCTATCACTCATTCTTTTACATTTTATATATATATATATATATATATATATAGCCAATACCCACCCATATCAATTATTCATCCTCTATAAGTATTTATTTAAAACTATATGTTTATTTTTTTAAACTGTTATATTTTCAATATTATGGTGATTATGTTATCAATTAGGGCTGCACAATGCACAAATCAATATTGAAATTGCTGAAATTTTCCATCCAAGACACTGTTTCAGTGTCTGAGCCAGTTGTTGTGTATATGCAACTAATTATTACTTTTTCTTTTCTTTTTTTTTTTACAGATTTCAGTAGTTATTTATTTGAGTACATTATCAATCACAGTTGATATTCTTTCCAATACCATAAATCCAAGGTTTATTCAACATATATTGCCACTCTTCTTCCACCCTTAAGTCCGTCATTGTATCTGAGTTGATACCCCTCTAAATTAAAGTCCACAACCCCTTTTTTCTATACAAGAACCACGTTACTACTATTGCTATAATGCTAAATGGATGTGAGAAATTGTGTAAATATTCCTTGAAGTTTTCATACATTCATTTGCTGCTGATGTGGATGATTGATACTGTATTGATCATTGGTGTCATTGATGGTGCAGAACTAATTGTTGATTGGATCTATACCATATTCCATGTCCTGTAAATTATGATCAGTGTACTCAAATGTCTTTAGTTCAAGTTGGTCAAGTTCAGTCATCCTTCCCGATGTATGTCTGATGTCTCCGGGTATGAAGTGAGTTATGCTGTTTGTCAGAGTTGTGCCTGAGTGTTTCTTACCTCATTGTCCCAAAGGTGGTGATCAAGGAAATTTGTCCAGGTCCGTGATGCTTTTGATCAATAACACTTTGGCTTCCTCTGGACTTCCATTCAGCTTGATGAATACTCTACAGTTTGATGTCCAAGTGTTTTGTATTTTTCCGTTTCCTCGTATATCGTGCTGTTTTGGCAGTATCGGCATTGTGTCTTGTTAAATGCTTGTTTATGAGGACGTTTGATGCTTTTAATGTTTTCCCTTGCTTAAGCAGTGCAGTCTTATATTTTCTATTGACAAACACCCTTGTAGATTGTATAAAGCCAACCACCTGCTGTTCTACGGAGCGGACGTCCTGGTCATCGGCTCTCCCTCTTTGTCAGTGGTCACCGCCCAAGCGTATATGACCTGGGCTTTGATGTTTAACCTGCTGACAATTGCATCATCATGTTCTTCACATGTGTATATTGGTTAAGCTCTGTCACTCTGCTGTCCAGGTAGAAAATCCTCCAACTTTTTTTTTTTATGTTGTAGACTTTCCTTTTATATATATATGTATGTATATATATATATATATATATACACACCAAAATGTAATTAAATAAAATTATATAGCTGTTATATTATTATATATATCAAATTCTAGAGTAAACACAAGAAATGCAAGGAAGGATTGAATCAGCAGATGTCCATGAAGACGATCCCTCTAAATTAAATCAATACGTTCCTGCAGTTCAACTTTCCAGTCTTAAAGACACGATGGATGGAGGCATGGATGGATGGATGCATGGATGGATGCATGGATGGATGCATGGATGGATGGATGCATGGATGGATGGATGCATGGATGGATGCATGGATGGATGCATGGATGGATGCATGCATGGATGGATGCATGGATGGATGCATGGATGGATGCATGGATGGATGGATGGATGGATGTGGACTGACAGCCATTATTGTCATTCAATATATACAGGTGTGCAAGAATAAAATTGTGTTGCCTTAATGTGAGTTATACTGGAGTTTAAAAAAAAAAAAGCAAGAATATTACACGAAAGAAAATAAGAAGTATCTAATATATGCTTATAAAATATCAACAGACAAAAAAAATTTGAATGAAATATTGCACGGTGGATTTATAGTGCACACAGCTTTATTGGTTCATGCAAAGACCGTCCACTCTGGGTTTGTTCATAAATCAGCATAAGCAGAAGCATGCCCAGCACCCCCGCAGGCCCCGCGGGCCTTGCAAAGTCAAGAGCCACCTGATGAAAATATTAATCAGAGGAGAGTACTGCGGTGTAAAGTAGGGAAAAGAAACGGTGTCAAGGTTTATTCAAGTAACTGCATAAATGTCGAAACATGCGCTGGTCATGCTTCTAAATCAACACGTAATGCAAGAAAGCGGGATACTTTCAGCCGATAAACTAGACACTCAACAGGACGAGCATTACCAATCAGTTCCTCCTCGTCAGACAAATACATTTTCCACTCAAGTAAGTTATATAAATACACAGCCATGACTGTTTTAGGACTACTACAACTGAGCCAGCCTACCTAAAACTGCATTTGAAGTTCTTATAAGAGCTGGAAGTCGGGCTCTTTTCCCTCCTTTTCCCTCTGCAGTCTGATTTAGGTGTATGGATTATTCCTGCTGCCCTTTGTCGCGTCCAACTCACCTCATTTTATATTCTCTTACCTCTTCTTTGGTACAATGATGCTCTTTGATCAAAGCCAGTCAGTCAGTGATCCCACCGCTTTAAGATTCATTGCTATTGTCATTCTGTCTTCCAGACCTCCTCCTGAGAGGCACTCCTCCCTCTTGATGTCAAGAGTCTCATCTAAAGTGTCTCCCACCTGCTAAGTCAACTGCACCACCTCCAGGGTCAACGCCGCTCTGCTTATTGTTGTCTAAATGCCAAGATTCGTTTGTTAAGTCATTACTCCTCAAAGAGAACTATTAAAGAAAGAAATAGTGACTTATCAAGCTATTTGAAATGTAGAACGAGGCCATCACTTGACAGTGCAGGCAGGCCAATATTGACTTTTGATATTGCCAAACCAGTCGCTGCCACGCTCTGCTGTCTCCTGCAAGCTGCTTGTAACAATAAGCAGCAGCTGCCACGTTAACGCCTGCTATCCCATAACCTGATCACCAATATTCCCAATCCTGACCCCCCCATGACACGTCAGTTCAAAATAAGATGCCTTTTGAATCAATTTGACTGTCTGCATTAGTATGCCAAGCGTTAAAAGAGTTTGTGGGAATCTCACTAACCTGTGTGCAGATGCTCAAAGCACACAGGTTGCAGGAAGGTGTCAGACAAATGGCACAGATCCCAGGTGAGCAGCGTAGCAGCAAGCACAGCAATGCAAAACATGGGAATGGGAACTGTGAACGTAAACATACTCCCACATATGGCATGATAGATGTGTTATTACTTTGCTGATGTGTGAAGTGGCTCACATGAGTTGACTGCCAGAATGAGGTCACTGCTGCAGCTCCGCCTTGTACAGCAAACTTGGGTGGAATTATAATGTGCTGGCGCCGAAGACGATCAGAATTCATAACAAGTTCAGTGCCTCTCAAGGCTACAACTCTGAGATATTTGATATTTGAGTTCACACTATGCAACCTATGTGTAGATTGTGTTAAAAAAAGCAGCAAAACTAACAATGATAATAACTAAAGTTGTAAATGCAAAACCTGCAAGCTGACCGATATCTACAGCTATCTATATTGTTGTGCAAAGCTTAAAGCAAAGGAAGTTAAAAGTAAAACAAACAAAAACATGTTTTTTTTTTCCAAAGTTGCTTCTGATTGTTTTTGCGCAGCTCTGTCACAGCATTTCATTTCAGTCAGGTTGAGGCCGTAGATTTGCAGTCAGAATCAGAATTCTTTATTAATCCCGAGGGGAAATTGTTTATTTTGCAGTAACTCCAACTCGTAAAAATAGAAGGGTCTTGGGTAATGTGCATTTCTGTGTGAGTGTCGGCTGAGGGAGGAGCTGTAAAGTCTGATGGCCACAGGCGGGAATGACTTCCTGTGGCGCTCTGTGGTGCTTCTTGGGGGAATTAATCAGTTTGGATCAGTTTGTTGAGTCTGTTGGCATCCGCTTCCCTCAGCCTGCTGCCCCAGCACACAACAGCAAACACGATAGCTCTGGCAAGCACAAACTCAGCACTGTCTGGCAGATGTTGAAGGACCTCAGTCTCCACAGAAAGCAGAGGCAGCTCTGGCCCTTCTTGTAGACAGTTTCAGTGTTTCTAGTCAAGATTATTGTCTCTGTGGACTCCTCCACAGATCCCCCCTGTATGGAAACGGGTCGCTGGTGTTTTGGTCCTTCTCAGATCCACAACCAGTTCCTTTGTCTTTGTCAATTTGAGCTGTAGATGATTCTCCTCACACCACGTGACAAAGTTGTTGACCACAGCCCTATACTCGGCCGTCCGCAGCCTTGTTGATACATCCAACAGTTGCAGAGTCATCAGAAAACCTCTGAAGATGGACAGTCCCCTGCGGGGCGCCAGTGTTGCTGACCACTCTGTCTGATACACAGTGTTGCAATTGCATGTACGGTTGTCTCGCAGTTACGTAATCCTTAATCCATGACACGAGCAGGGCTTCCACCTGCATGGCTGTGAGCTTCTCACCCAGTAGAGCCATGTGGATGGTGTTGAACGCATTGGAGAAGTCAATAAACATGACTGTCTTAAGCAGACGGATGACGGCGTCTTCAACAATGACGGACCTCTGGAACTCTTTACGGATTATTGGGTAGCAAGTTTTTTTTAAGATTGTTACTGATGTGTTTCCTCTTTGGTGTTGTACGAACACTTGAACGCTCCGGATATAACAAACTTTCATAACCTGTGCTTTTACAGATGTTTCTGAAGATCGATTAAACAGGCGTTTGTTGTTCGTTTGTTTTTCTAAAACCTTGTAATCTCTTCTGGAAACATCAACAATGTCAAAGTGCGATCTGTCATGTTTATGTGTCTGAAGCTGCATTTACTTCATTTCATGATCATTTTATTCTGTCCTGATACATAAAACCTTGTCTTTTAACATATTACATAAACATATGCAGATTTAACCAAACATAACATCCTCACAAAGCAATCAAACTAAACACATCCTCCTCTGGCGTGAGGTCGTCTGGTCTGCAGCTCCACGAGCAGCCACATCAAAACCTGGTAGTATGACACTTTATGAAAAAAGTTTTCATTAGTATTTTATCCTGACCTTATTAAAAAGAAGAAAAAAAAACAGCAATGCTATGAGGTTAAGAGAAATCCATAAGGATTAATTAAAACAACACAGCTGCAACCACAGTCCCAGTGCAGTCACATGAAGGTGATGGGGGTCTGCAGTGGTGAAAATACAGTCACTTTAAATATATATTTTCAATAAATAATGGACTGGGTAGATGTGGGAAGTGGTGTATGTATGTTAGTACACATTTTTGCATACTTTAAATGTGTTTTTTCCGGTCCTGGTCCTCAGGACCTACTGCTCTGGGTGTTTTAGATGTTTCCAGCTCCATCACACCCGGCTCAAACGAGTGGCTTATTAAAAGATTTAACGTCTAAAACATGCAGGGCAGTAGCTCCCAAGGACCAGGATTGGCGAAGCTACAATTACTCAAACAGCAGTGTACCTATTCCTGCTTTGCACCAAAATAAGCTCAGCTCCTCTTACGACAGGAGCTCCCTGGAAATATGGTTTGTCCACTTTGGAGGGTCTCAACAGTAACCAGCATTCTGACTTTGCCGTATCTGTCCACATTTGATGTATGGTGTGAAAAATCAGCTTTAAAATGTGTAGCCTAACATGGTATGTCCAGAAGTATTTGGACACTGACCGAGTTTTTAGGGTTTTCACGGAAGTGTGCTAAAGAAGACAGCGTATAAAATGGACAGTGTATGGAAAAACACCCGCTGATAAAGTAATGTGTCTGTAAGGAGTGCCGTGGTTCCCAGAGCCTTCGGAATTTGACCGATTTGTGATAAAGATATTGATTCCGTTTCTCAACTGGAATAAGTGCTGATGTCTGTGAAATCTACACGTGGACTGTAAGGAGCTGAGGAGTGGACCGCAGCACCAAAACAGATTTTCATCCATCCATCCATCGGCCTTCTTAGAGTGAGAGGAAGCAACAGGAGGCATCCAAACCCATCCCCGGGCATTGCCACCAAGTGCCCAGACACCCATCTGAGCACGAAGCCGCCCGCAAACCTCCCAAGACCACAAGGACTCCCATAATCCCGCCGCTGAGGGGAACTGAATGCGGACCTCTGAGGGAACATACACAAATACATACATACATACATGTACATAAACACATAAACGTATGTGTATCTATATAAACATATGCATCACCACATCACCCTCTGTTTTATTCATGAGTCGGGGAGGACATAAAGAGTAGCCTAATAAAGAGACGGGCTGTTTATTAGTCTTCGCCGTATGGCCGATTTTACGCACGTACCATGAAACAAAGATGCAGAGCAAATCCCACAAGTTGTCAATATGATAGAGGCACTAATATCCACATACCGTGTTTTCACAGCAGATTGTGACTTATTAAAGGCATACCGGAAAGAATGTGAGCGATGGGTGCTTTGTGATCCTTCCTTCCTTCCCTTCGCTGTGAAGTGATGCTGCATCAGAACGTGGATGTGTGAACGTGTAAACACAATTTAACTCTGGGATAAACGGTTTGTTTAATGTGTCATATGCCTTCTGGGGGGAAAATGAGTTACCCTGAATGAAGTCATTCAAGGGGCTTTTGTTTGCTGTTCCGTTTATTAATGTTGAAGGTATGTAAACTGTCTTCACACCCTCTGCCCAAAAGTAAAAACCCCCAACACCCCAACACCCTGTCAACCCGCCACCTGACTTTATTTCAGCGTTTCAGTCTGTCAGGTTTTTTTCAAAGCACATCTGTTTCAGTCAGAAAGCCCATCTGCCTGACGGCATGCTTGTCTAATTGTGTGAAAAGAAAGACATCCGCCCTCCCCCTTTTGATGTTCTGGGTCTGCTCTCATCGCTCATGTTCTTCCTGAGTGCAACAAAGAAGTTCACAAGGTAACAAAATGAAACTGAGAAACACCGCGGCTTTCATTTGCGCGTGCCCTCACGTGAGTTTGTGTCCCGTGTTGCAGAGTGAGCGCTGCAACGAGTGTAAAACGAGCCTCATTTGAAACAGAAAGACTGACGGGGAGTTAGCAGAGTTCATCCACACACACACACACACGCCAACATCAGCAGATGCATGTATGCATAGACATGGAGAGCAAATTCTGAAATATAATTAGAAGGGCCTGCAGAGTTATAGACAGAGAGAGAGAGAGACGCCATGAAAAAGGGTTCAAATAGAATAGAAAGAACCTGCACAATGCACAAACAGGATAGAGAGACTTACATGGCAGGGGGGAGGACAGAGACTGAAAAGAGAGAGTAATAGAAGTTCAGTGATGAGTTTAGGGCCACATACTTGCACAGCTAAAAAGAGCCAACCAGCAGGAGCACAAACAGAGAGTAAAGGATGAATGCATGCGAATGAGGCAACGGAGAGTGGGAGGACTGAAAAAGGGAGATCACATGCTCAAGCTGTGTCTGTGCTGCATACAGAAACGGGAGGAGAGGGGTTGTAGGAACGGGGAGGATATGCAAGCAGAAGGTGAGATGACGCCTAATGCAAAGACAAAGAGTATGGGGAAAGAGAGGAGCAGGAAACAGAAGCAGGAAAGACTGCGTGCCACTGACAGGGTTGAGAAAAGTGGAGGTGTAGAGGGGAATGCAGAGGCGCTGCAAGCTAGACAGCCATAACACATTAGGGCTATTATTAGAAAGAGAGAAGAGGTCTGCAGGAGGAATGGAGGGAGGAGGAGGAGGAGGAGGAAGAGGGAGGGAGGGGAGGGATTTGGGAGCTGGAGAGGGGTATAGTGCCACAAATAAGCCTGCGGATGAGAAGGAAGGCGTAAAGTGCATTCAGAGAAGAAAAGATGTTTTTAATCAGGTAAAAAAAAAAAAACAGGAAAAATAACACGAAGAGCGTCGCAAAGGAGAAAGGAGGAAAAGGAGCAGACAGGAAGGCAGGAGTGAAAGAGAGCAGAGCAAGTTGATTCACCGGTTTGTGAGAGGCAAAGGAGCAAATATCGCAACCGACAGATGGGATAAAAGGAGGGAGAGATCCGTGTTATTTCTGGGGCGACCCCAAGCATGTACTGTTATGTCACTTCGGATTTGTTTTGTATCCCTCACTTTTTCAACCGCCCCACCTCCACTCCTCAGCTCCTACCATCTTCTCATCCTTGCAGCTCCAGCTCCCACAGCTGCTGCCGACGCCACTGTCTGCACCCTCCACCCCCCTCCACCCCTCAGCTTCACCCCCCCCTACCCCCCTCCACCCCTCTCCACCCCCCTCCACCTCTCAGCTTCACCCCCCCGCTTCCAATGATTTTTGTGCTGAGGAGGATGCGCAAATGTTATGAAAGTAAGGGGAGAAGGAAAGAAAAAGTCACACAAAACACAATGAGTCTGAATCACATTCCCTTACACTCCCAGGGTTCACGTAAATGGATACAGTACTCAAGTAATTTTTTAAAATAAACAACATTATTCACAGCTAACCCAAACGTCAGCTTTTGTTTTGACACACTTCCCTCCCCGACTCACACACACAGATCTTCTCCTTTGGAACCGGTTTTAATTTCACCAATTATAACACAGTCTCACATAAACTAATCTGCTTTGTCTTTTGGGTATTTCTGAGAAATCTGACACTGCAACTGAGCTGCCTTTTTTCTCGCCCTCTTTCTTTTGACACCTCAAAAGAGCTTTGTTTAAAGCCGTGGACCTGCAGCGCCACCAAGTGATGAAGAGGCTGAAACCAAACTGTCACGCAAAACGTCACAGTTGAAGCCTCCAACTTGAAACTGAACGTTTGTATTTTACAAACCCGCTGACATTGAAATGTCACTACTGTTTTAATGTTTCATCGAAAAGGAAATTCTCTTGTATACGCCTTTATGTGCTAATATCTACGATATACAACTATGTTTCTATAACAGTTAAAATCCTGAGTAAAGTTTAAAAACAAAAAGGTTAATCATTTAGACATGTGATTAGGGCAAAAATGAGAAAAAGATGGGGGAAAATAGGTTAGTGAAGCCAAGTGTATGTAAAAAAAGATCTGGGAATGCTGATCAGAACATTTCTTTAGATGTTTTATGC
Organism: Xenentodon cancila; assembly: GCA_014839995.1. Classification (NCBI taxonomy): domain Eukaryota; kingdom Metazoa; phylum Chordata; class Actinopteri; order Beloniformes; family Belonidae; genus Xenentodon; species Xenentodon cancila. Next base: position 18,031,695 of record CM026212.1, read on the forward strand.
TTCTTCTTCTTCTTTTTTTTTCCAGAATTGGGTTGTTACTACCGTAACAGTGGAGGTAAAGCCCTCAAGTCCCGTCTTGAAATAGTATTTCGAATCCTTCTACACCGAGCTGCACTCAAAGAAAGCTTTGTCTCTGTGTGTGGTTTTCCTGTCTCTCCTCCTGCTGTTCCTTTCAGTCCAGGAGAAGTTGATGTTCAAACAGCTGCAGTCAGTAGCCCAGCAGAGCAAAGACAACAAAGTCAGATCCGTGGAGCAACATCAAGCGTCAGAGGGAGAGCCTGTCAGCAGCAGCTGCTGGGAGGGGTGAAAGGAGCAGGAGCACATGTCTGCAAACAGACTCGGAGAAAAAGGTGTGACAACACCTGAGGCTCTTCTTAATGGATGACAGTTAAATACTGTTGCAGCTGATCAGACGGACTGCTGTGGAGATTTTCAGATCCAGCCGCTGACTTCACGCCAGCGAATACTGCAGCAGCTGCCGCCTAACCTCTGTCAGAGCGTCCCTGCAGGGCAGGTAGCCTCCCTGGGTTTATTTATACGACCCCCGATAGATAAAATGGCATTCAGTGTTCAGTCAGCTGTTTAATTTTGTAAGTGGGAGGGAAAAAAAGAGTTGGGTTTGACGAAGAGGGCAACATAAAGCTGTCAGAGCTGACAGCAGAGCAGAAGTAGAGAAAACTGCGGTTAAACAGGCGGAGTGGAGGACGACTGGATGGACGGACACAGGAGAGCTTCTCCTTTTAAAGAGGTCACGATGCCTTTACAGTTGACTTTACTGTACATTTCATTTCTTTTGGTCAAATTCTCAAAGGTTGATTCTTACAAAATAGTCTACGTTTACACCACATAAAGTTTCACTTTGTGAATAAATCATTGCACAGTTGACAGGAGACCGACAGCGAACCAATGGTATAAACTCAATTTCACGTAAGAATTATTTACGTTGCTGCTTTTCTGTGAGAGACCAGACTAGAAGAGACTGGACTAGACTAGAGTAAACTAATCTGAAGTAGACAGGACAGGACAGGACAGGACAGGACAGGACAGGACAGGACACGAGACGAGACGAGACGAGACGAGACGAGACGAGACGAGACGAGACGAGACGAGACGAGACGAGACGAGACGAGACGAGACGAGACTGGGCTGGATCAGACTGGACTAGACTGACCTGTAGTGGATTGGACCAGGCTGGACTGGACTTGACAAGACTCGACTGACCTAGACCAAACTGAACCAGACCAGACTAGAAGAGACTGGACTGCACCGAACTAGACTGGACTGGACCAGACTAGAGTAGACTGATCCGAAGTGGACTGGACTGGACTGGACTGGACCAGACGAGACTTTTATGTGGAGTGGATTGGACTGGACTGGACCGGACTGCACCAGACCCGACTGGACCCTTTACCAGTTGGGTAGCGAGACTTAATCACTGGAAGACTTGTAACGGCTGGTTGAAGTTTCCGGGTCTTACAGGTTACAGACTTCCTGCAGTCCAAACGCTCTGCCGAGGAAGGAGAGCAGAGCTGTGGAACAGCTGGAAAACAAAACCACATCAGTTTAAAAAGGTGTCAAGGCTCCTGAAATACACAAGACAAAGTCCAGGGTGGTTTCGGGGGGGTTTCAGGGCGGCTTTAGGCTTTTCCAGGGTGCCCTTGCCCTTTAGAAGAAAAAAAAGAAACTGGTGGGTGCAGCATGGAGAGGGGTTATGCTCTCAAATTCTGACATCATAAACACTTTTGGTCACAACACTGATGGCACCGGTAACATGTGCTTACTTTGGTTTTATTATTCCACAAACGCTGTACATCAGACTGATCTTGCAGCCTGGGGGGGCTCTTAGGGGCCTCGGGGGCCCCATGCACCTGCGTAGCCAACACATTGCAAGAAATTGCTCCGACAAATCCCCCCCAAAGGAAACATAACTTCAGATATGCCATCATATAAACAAAGTGTCACAGCCTGTCACCATCTGTCTTTCATGATACAAGCCAAGGTAACCGTTATGTTGTTGTTGTCGTTGTTGTTTTTAAAGTGGAAATAACCTTTCAGCTGACCCATTATAGCCTGTCTGTGTCAGGCTTCTCAGTTTGATGCAGCAGCTCTGGGGCACAAAAGACGAGAAAATGTCTTAAATCACAACAGCGAAATGAAAACATTTCCCTCAACAGAAGAGGTGAGGGCATCGCTTCTGCTTTGCAGGACTCGCGCCCCTGCTCCATGTCATTCCCTCCCCTCTGCAGCCCGTCACAGCAGCGTCGCTGCATGAATATCAAACAGAGGTTTCCAGGCTGGAAGACGAGGTATGAATATTTTAACAGAGGACATTCTTATGATGTAATCCTCAAGGTAAATTTCAGCACGTCGTAATACTGAGACGTCCCCTGGAGTTCCACCTTTACTTTCAGAGCGGAGCAATGAAATGTTTCCCTCTCTGCTTTGTAAGAGAAAGGATGTTGTGTTGTTTTTGTGGTTTTTGCTTTGTTGGGTTTTGTCAAACACAACAACTTCTTTTCAGCCCCCCTCCCCCCCCCCCCCTCCCTTTCAGGACTCACCACAGCGGATCGTTGTTCTGCATATTGATTCGGTATAGGTTTGACATCGGACGCCCTTCGAGACAACCCTCCCATTCATCTGGACTTGTAACCAGCTCTGTGAACAGACAGGGGTGTGTGTGTGTGTGTGTGTGTGTGTGTGTGTGTGTGTGTGTGTGTGTGTGTGTGTGTGTGTGTGCGTGTGTGTGTGTGTCTCAGTCTGTGCTATGACGTTCTCCTCCAGTTTTCAGCCCGTGTCTTTAATGTCTTAGTCCATACATTCATGAACTGAAACTAACAAACTGGAACTGACAAACGACGATCTATGCAGGTTTATATAACAATAATATACGAGATTACAAGTTGTTAGGTGCCGTCAGAAGATTTTGTTCCACAGATCAAACGAGCCTGTGGAGGTTCGCTCCCTCCTCCTGCAGGAACGTATAGACGGGAAATACGTTGATGAGTCAGTTGGATGAGTCACTGGTGATTATTGCTGGGATGTCATCACTTGTTTTTGTACTTGTAAGAACACTTGCTGCTGTATTTCTGCAGCATCTGTAGTCATTTTAGGGTCTTTTGGGAAGAATTGTAAGAGGACCTTTGCAGCTATCAGTAAAGAAAAGAAGAAAAAACATAAAACATAATGCTTTCAAGGCAAGAAATGTCTCTTTTTAATGCCGTGTAACACAGGTTGTCCATCAAAGGCTCGGAAAGTTAAGGTGAAATACTGCTGTTATTTTAAAAAAAAAAGATCTGTCATAAAGGGCCACAGGGTGAAAATCTTTCAAGAAACATCAGAAGACACAAACTGCTCCGATATGTCACGAATCAACATGTCATATTCACAGATGGAAAAGGTCAAACAAATCCCAAAATATTATTTTTTTAGGTAGCCCAGTGTTTGACAGAGCACAAATAAGGATTTTATTTTAAAAGATACCTGCAAACCCCCAAATGACCCAAAATAAACCAACTGCAAAAAAGAGAAAGAAAATGAAAAGAAATAGAAATAATTAAAAAGTCAGTGAGAGCTTGTAGATAGACTTTATTAGTTCCAAAATGTGAAATTTAGGTGTTAAAGCAGCATGGTTAAGACACTAAATACTAAAAGATAAAAGTACACGAGAAAAGTCTGTTAAGGTTATGTAACATGAGGTCCTGAAATGTAGAGGAATTCCCAAGCCAGTTAAGGCTCCGGGCCTCTGCCTGGTTGGATTTTCCAAAAACACTTCCCTACAGAGGACATGGGTCCAGCTGCCCGGGTGTGTGAGTCAGGCGCTACGTGGTCACAGAAACGGAAACTTATTTAAACAATTATTCTCTTTGAGCTTTTCCATTTAGAGGCTGCCAAAGTGGATCGTTGTGTTCTGTGTGTTGAAGGTTTGTATGCGCTTCCTGACAAAACCCCCCCATTTATCCGGGTGTGGGACTGACGCAGTCACGTCACTGGCTGGCTTTTTTTTTTTTTTTTTTTTTAAATCCCCTCCCCAAGAACACTTCAGCACGTGATAACATCTACCTGACTACACCTTAAGTGGGACGCCCAGACACCCGTGTATATTCAATTTATGCTGTTTATTATACAATAAAATTAGAAAAACTCCCAGTTCTGACTTTAACTGTTTCATAAGAAAGTCTTTTTTGTATTTGTGTGAACACATTGGGTAATTTTATTTATTATTTCTATTTTTTTATTGTATAAATCTTAACTTTTTTATTATTGTTTTGATGAAAAGTAAAAATACATCAGTTACTCATTCTTGATATATACACTTATACTACACTTCAGGATCTATTAAAGCAATCCAGCAGCATTAAATATTTTGCAGAAATTTTTTGAAAGGAAAAAACCCTCAGACGGTTCATTAAAACTTAATATCCAAACAGAATTGTGACGTCATAAAACTCAGCTGCCTTTTTCTGAATGTGCGTTAAACTAAACACAACTGACACTTCTGTACAGGTTTAAGCTCAAATGGATTTTTATTGACAGTCATGTGATTATCAGCATTTGTGTTTTATTTTTAAATACAGTCATCGTTCACGTTTTGTCTTTTGTGAACACTCGGGGAAAGCATTTACACCAGTCTTTACATGGTGACACGTTGCTGCAACGACACTCATCAGTTCATTGATCCGGTGCAAAAACAAAAGTCTCACATTGAACCGTCTCAACAGATGCAGGTTCGGGAGAGGTTCAACTGAAAAAAAACGAAAGAAAAGTCTTTAAAGAGCCATGAACAAGTTACTGGGAGTAAAAAAAAAAAAAAAAAAAAAAAAAAAAAAAAGGCCAAAATAGCTGCACGTAGAAAAAAAATTCTCTTAAGTCACTTTTTTTGATTAATATGAAGATATAATGCGATTATATCCATGTAAACAGCAAATGTATTCTATTTGAATTATCCAGTATACTAGTTTTACAACAATTTTATGAATTTTGTTGAATTTCCTTAAAAAATGCAAACTTAAACTGCAGCTAGAATCTTTTTCTTTAACAGTATTTGACAATTGCTGTGATCACAAGAGAAATATTATACATTAGTCATAATTGTCTTAAAAAAAAAAAATAAAAAAAACTGCTCACAGCCCAGACCGACTTTCTCTCCGCCGCCTTATTCGAGTCTTTTTAAAGCAACACAGCCTGACAACGGGTCACTCCTGGAAAGAAAGGCTCAGTCGCGAAAAAGTAAAAACGTCTTTATCTAACGCTGCCGTCATCTCGGTGGTTGACGCTTCCTGACGCTTGAGGTTATAAGGTCAGAAAACGGCATAGCAACGTACACGAGTGCAGCCAGAAGCAGGGAGATGAAGAATATTGCTTTGCAACACATTCAGTCACATTAAGAGGAAAATAATAATAATAGTAGTGAAGGCTGAGAAGATAAATACACAATCCCACCGCGCAGTTGAAATGTTGGTTGCTCTTCTCACCTCACCTCAACCAAGGTCGCGCTATGTGCTTAAATATACACCAGTGGTCAGACACATTACCTGCTTTGACATCACTCACAGATGTGTTTCTGTACAGATGTGTAACACGTTTAAGTCTCAACCTACAAATAACAGAACAGCAGCTGTTTTCTCACTTATTTTGCTCACGGCAGGTGTGCCGTTTAACTACCTGGCGGCCCTTGGGGTTCTGCTGCCACCTAGTGGACACAACTCCAGTTTCACAGATTCAGCCACACGTGACTTTCGTTTTCCTTGTCCCAAATTAGGGCTTTGACTGATGGCTGGCTAACCTCAGCAACGTATCCACCAGACATGGTCCATTAAGAAAAAAATAATAATAAAGAAACGTTAAAAAAAAACTTTCTTTAGGCCTTGGGGCCGCATCTGTCCCTCACTTGCTGAGCCCCAATCTCATTTTATGAAATTTAAGGGCAAATCTGTGTCATACACGCACGCCTAAACCCAAACTCACGCTCTTCAGGACACATCTGGTCCACATATAGCACTTGTCAGTGCCGTAACTGAGCCAAAAGGGACAAAGGGAAGTCCAAATTAGTCCCAAATGTCTCTGCTATTAAGGTGTTGTGCTACAGCAGAGATCACAATTATTGCACAGCTGTGCGTGGACTCTGCGAAACCACCCGTATCAGCTGTTAACATATTCATGAGTGTGTGTAAGCCCAGGCATTTCGTCCTTCCTCTTCTTTTTTTTTGTTAAACTTTGGCATGTTCATGTATGTGTAGGTGGTGACGGCAACGCAGCACGAACTGAAATCCTGAGCAAAAAAGTTGGCAGCATGGGATACGAAGGCAACCGAGTAGGACGATAGCACGCTTTCAGTGAGTGTGCATGTTTGTGTTGAGACTGCATGTGCAAAGTGATTACGGGTTTGGGGTTAATATGAGTCTAAAGTAAGCATTTATAATGGCTGCTTCGATGCTCTGAGTAAACATGCAAGATCCAATGAGTTGGTGAGCGTGCATGTGTGTAAGACATCATGGTCACAATTCTCTTGGCACACCTGAACACACTTTTGACAGAAGAAAACAGCATATAAATATACAATAACACACAGAACTGTTATACACTAGTGTCGATAAAATGAACAGACAAATAAATGTCCGAACAAGGCGAACCGAATATGAACACTTGATATAAAACCCAAACTCACTGGAAAGCAAGCGACATTCAGTGTTCAACAGAAATCCAATTAAAACAAAAAAAAAAAACAAAAAGATTTCTGAAGCTTCCAAAAGGCATTTTAAATTTAACTTAAATAACCTCAAAATAATTTCTCAAGTATGCAGATGATATAAAAGCAGCAAATTTCAGACTGAATTCAATTTTCTGGCTTTGCCATTAGACAAATACAGACTTTACGTGAAAGTACATTACGTTTACTCGTTTCAAAAGGATGTGATGAACAAAAATATCATTACCAAGCACAATGATTACAATAAAATTATTAAAAAAAAGTAATTCAAAAGATTAAAAGTAGTGAAATCAAGACGACTTTGCAAACAAATAAACACACGAGTGTGTTTTAGTGCTTTTTTGTGTTCAGATGGATTAATGAAGACAGTTATCCACAAGTCAAGAAGTCACGACCAGTTATGTAACAAAACCTTAAAAAAAAAAGTCTTGTAACTTCACATTTTCAGTCTTGTCCGACACTCCAGTTGCTCATGAGCTCTTGTCCTTGTTGCGGTTTGTTTTGTGTCCCTCATCTTTCAATAACGCTTTCTTGTGCACCCAAAAAGCTACAGAAGATCCATGAACCAGATTCAGTGCGTACGAGTGTGTGTGTGTGTGTGTGTGTGTGTGTAACATCAAACCAGGACAGCGGTCATGCTCCACTTTTTCCTTTCCAGAAAGTTGCTCGGGGAGAACCTCCCCGCCTCCTGGCTCTGCTGAATCCAGCGTGGATGTTACGGCGTCCATGTCCACGACCCGCGAGGTCGACGTGTCCGATCACGTCGCCCCTCGCGGGACTGATTTCTCTTGAGCTTCGTTCTCAGACTGTGCTTTTCTCGACGGTGTCAAAAGTAAGCAGAGAGAGCCGGAAAGAAATGATCTTTGATTGCCCAACAAACAAAAGCTCACCCGACTCCTCGGACCGCTCCTCGAACCGCGGCTTTAGTGTGCTTTGTAACGTGTACACGGCGGTTTGGTCAGTGCCAACCTCCTCCGCGCTTGGACGAAGGTTCGATCCCTCGGGATTCACATCTACGCACTGGCGTTACTCCTTACTCCTGTTTGGCACAGCAGTTTGCAACGACAGTCATTGTTTTTCTACTGAACTACTAGTAGCCTGTTTTCATGCAGTTCTACATCGACACGCTTTCACGCGTTTCATACCGAGGCAACATCTCAGAGAGCGGTTGTTTTTTTGTGGTTTTTTTTTTTGCAGATGATTCTTCGAGGGGAGCAAGTTTGACGAAATCCGACCAAAGTTATTCTACTACAATCAACACTCTGATTATAAATTGGGATCTATTTTTTTATATATATATATATCTTAACTATTTGTTTTTGTCTGCACTGAAAGCAATTAAAAAGACTCCTCATTGTTCTTTTTTTTTTTTTTTTTTTGAAGTGTTACTTCCCATGCAGCCCAACATTATGGACATAAATGAGACAAAGTGCCGATTTTTCATGCCAAAACATATAGAGATATATAGTATACTGATATTGGAGACAGACTTTCTTGTTTTTGTACTTGTTGCTTATATTGTACATCGGGAGCTAATGCTTTAAATCACAGCAAACTATCAGCAAACTGTCAGAACTGGTGGAGATCACCACTGGTGGAGATCACCAGCGTGTTAGAAGTCTTGAAAGGCTACTCGGAGGCTCTTCTGTGCATCACTGTACCCACACAATTATTCACAAGGAAGCCGTTAAAAAAAGCTCCATCTGAGTGGGGAACGTCTGGATTGTTAAATGTGAAACGTGTCAAAAGTGCGTCTACTAGTTTAAAAACAAACAGAACAGAAAGACACATGACAAGACATCAGCAGAGGAGTGAAAATGGAAAAGGGAGAGACAGGAAATGATAGACAGTTGATCTATTTTTGTGCAACTCTCTTTACTTTCCTGTGTCAATCCACTCAGAAGCAAAAAAAACTGCATTTAACCCGCCGTGTTCTCAGAAAAGCAACAGATGGGTTTGACGGCGTGACATTCAAGTGTGGTTTTTTTCGGAGAAAAGAAGGGCCGAGTTTGAGAAGGAGTGCCGGAGACGTGATGAGATGGAGGGAGTGGAGAAGATGGCTCAGCAGCAGAGGAAGCAATAGCTCTGATTTTTATGGGTTTTTTTTCTCCCCTATCAGTTACAAGACAGTAATGGATCGAGTGGTGGGAAAGCTAATGGTGAAGCAAAGAGTAAGACAGCGAGTCCAGACGAGGAGGAAATGGATGCTTTTGTTGGGAGAGCCTACGCTGCTCCGGCGCTGCTCCGGCGCTGCTCCGGCGCTGCTCCGGCGCTGCACCGGCGCTGCTCCGGCGCTGCTCCGGCGCTGCTCCGGCGCTGCTCCGGCGCTGCTCCGGCGCTGCTCCGGCGCTGCTCCGGCGCTGCTGAAGTCACGGTGGGCGGGGTTCAGCTGTCATGCGGATGTGTTTGGATGTTATTAGGAGTTTCTCAGTCAGATTTCGAGGCCACGTGCCTCAGTAATCCTTCAAATGAAAACTTAGAGGGCTCTGGTCTGCGTCTACTTATCCTTTCACAGCCAAATACCAGATTTTCCCGTCTTTTTCCATATTTGAGCGTATATCAGCGTCGTTCCCTGGATCTGTTTATACTTGTTTTTTTTTTCTTTCTATAAAATATTTAGAAACCTTCTCCTCCTGCTTTTCTTTCTTTAAATTAATCATGTTTTTAGTTCATCTGGATGCATTGGAATTGAGCTAAACCGAAGTACCAGTTTTCCGTTGGCCTAATTCAACTTCTTTTGAGGAAATAAAAAAAGACATCGCCGCTACCACTCAGCTGGCTCTGCGTCTGCTCTCCAAGGTGCTATCTTTAGACTCGTTACCCTCCCACTCCTGCATAGATATATCTGGAAACAGATGTTCCTAACTTTTCTGTATCTGATCTGTCACCCTCGTCTCTGAGCCTTCATCTGCCAGGATTTTCTTTGTTCCCTCCATTGTACTCCATCTTATCTTGCGACTGCAGTCTCCATCGGCTCTCATCTCTCTCTGGACTGGTGGGTGTGCCGAGGTTTAACACGACGCAGTTTGCTATCCACATCTCTTCTGTTTATTCTCGTTTCTGGCAGGATTTTTGTCTTCATTCCTGAACCGTCTTCCCCGTTGCCTTGGTAATTCCATCACACATCTGTTCTTACCTTGCTGGCTTTGCTCTGTCTGGTTTTTGTTCTTTCCTTCCTTTCTCTCTCTCTCTCTCTCTCTCTCTCTCTCTCTCTCTCTCTCACGCTACACTTTCCCGTATTTTCATAGCGTTCCTTCCGTTCATGAACAAACCGTCGTCCTTTCTCTTTAACGTTTTTCACGTTTCTCTCCATCACATGTCATCACCCGCATGGCAGCTCTCCTCTCCGTGTATGATGAGGACGGGGAAAAAGAAGGCGTCCTGATAGGATGGAGGTCGATCCCTCTCCGCCTCCCTCCCCTCTCCTCCCCCTCCACTTTCCTGCTCTGCTTCCTCATCCCTTTCTCTTCTCCTGTCTTGTCTTCTCCTCACTTCTTCTTCCTCCTCCTCATCGTCGCCGTCTCCTTCAAGCACTCCTCTCGTCTCCTCGTTGTTCTGTCTTGAGCCGAGCCCCAGGAATCCTCCACTTCCACCTCCTCCTCCTCCCCCTCCGCCACCACCTCCAGTACTTCCTACTCCTCCACCTCCTCCTCCATCTTCCCTGCTTCCTCCAAGCCCTCCTCCCATGCTTCTTGAATGAAGCAGGCTGTTCTGGCGGCCACCTCCAAGTCTCCCTAGAGAGAATCCGCTCCTACTGAGGACCAGCCTGCCACTTCCCGGCCCCGCCGCCCTGATCCCTGCCACGGTGGCGTTCAGGAGGGCCGTGGTTCCCATCGGAGCCCTTAGCCTGGAGGGAAGGCTGGCACTTGATGTGGTTCTCCGGCATCTGGGGCAGGTCTGCAGGAGGTAAGCCGAGTTGAAGACCACAGGCAGGGCCAGGGGAGGCGGGTTGGTCCCCTGGGTGGGGGTGATGCTTGGTGGCCCAGAGATGGGAGTGGAGGTGGTCGGGTTTGTGCCTCCACTTGTTTCCAAGTCCATTAGGAGGGCCTCGGAGTAACTGGGGACCAGCTGTTGGTTACAACGGATGTGCCACTCCAGTTCTGTCATGTCCACTGTGTTAACCCGGGAGATGGCTCTGTAGCTCGGCCCATTCAAGCCGTTTCCGATTCCTCCTGGGATTCTAATCTCAGTCCCTCCTTCAACCCCGCCTGCCCCACCCGGCCCTCTTTCGCCAACTCCTCCACTCCCACCGCTGTCCTCATCCTCCCCGAACAGCTTCTCCACATGGTAGTGAACGTACGCCGTGCGATATTCTGACACGACCCGCAGGGGCCATGACAGGAGGAAAGCGGAAGCCAACCAAAACACCCTGTGCCTGGAAAACCACGGCTGATGAGCAGGATCTGGGAACGCCAGGATGTGCTCACGGAAATCCACATTCTTCAAATGCATCCCCTCTCTGGCCTCCATGTAGTCATCAAGCCCCTCGTTCTCGCCGAAGAAGCGTGCTCGCTTGTGGTGCCAGAGAGAGAAACAGGATCAGGACAACACCAGCGGCTTTTAATCTTAACAGCTGAGACAAAGCGGAAGACTTTAAATGAACCTAATCTAGGTAGATCATTTTTAGCATCTGCAAACAGTGGCTGGGCATTTCATCGAGAAAACAAGTAATCGGTTTTTAAAAAGTCATGCACGATAATTGACGGAGTTTGGTTTTATTGCATCTTACCTGTGTGAGGTAAGCAGCTTCAGCGCGCGCACTGGAAAAGCTGAAGACACATAAATTATTGACATGTGCATTTTAACACAACACCTCTAAAGTCAAGCTCGACTCAGAGTCAGACACATTTAGAGATGTATATTCCAAATACCTGAAACACTTTGTGAAGCGAAGGCGAACAGCCGGGTGCAGCTGCAGGTCCAGCAGCTCTTTTGACACATCCTTGACGCCGTAGCGGGCATAGTCAAACTCTGAACTGGAGGCGTGAGTGTTCACCCGCTCGTGGTAGACCTGAGGAGGTAGGAAGGATGGGAATGAGGAAGCAACATTTAAGTCTCAGACTGTGTTTCCTTAAATGTCAGTGGGATGCAGGAGGGAGAGCTCTCCCACGCACCTTCTTCCAAACAAATCTAAGCATTCGTGAATCCCGTTTTTCATAAGGAGTTGATTTTTTTTTGCGCAAATCTACCTTCAGATTTACAAAGATTTCATGAATGAAGCTGGAATTCTGGAGAATTAGGAAGTAAAATCAAGCCTGTGCTGTTGTGCACTTCCAGATACGAGTGTAAAAATGAAGGTATTTTAACAATATAAATTACTATGACAGGAAAAACTTTTAAAAATATAAGGTTCATACAGCCGGCAAATAAATAAAAATCAAAGTAAATTTATAAAAACTTGTACTTTTTTTTTTTTTTTTACATGCATTTCCCAGATTTGTTTCTGATTAAGCATTGAAAAATAGAAAAGAAGATGTGCCCTGCAGATATCACGCAGTCCTGAGGTTTGAAGAGTCTCCGCACCTGCGTAGTGGTGTACGCGTCGCCGTTGCGGTATCTTGTCACCTGCCTGGTCCTGCGTACGTAGTGATAGCTGATGGCCTTCCACCAAATACAGGGGGTGGCCTGCTGAAGTCTCTGCACGCGTTCGTACACCTCCTGCACAACACAATTCAAGTCATAAGAACATGCACTCCCTTCTCCAACTAATGGGTAAAACAAAAAGTGAAATAATTGCTGGAAAAATGAACACAATGGAAGCACAAGTAAAGTATTGTGAGCGTGCAGTAATGACGATGTCGACCAACACATTTGTTTTTGGCCACAGCAGATAAAGAACTTGTCATTGTGCTGGATGCTCCTGCAATTCGCGATAATAGACCAGAATAGACACAGAAAACAAGTCAGCTCCTTTCTACGTGATTAGGCGAGCATCAGTTGTGTGGGAAAGTGTAAAATGGTGCTCTGTCTGAACGGTGTATAAAAAAACGACGTCGGTTTTGACGGATACCTGGAATTCAGCATGAGCCAGCAGAGCCGTCTTGGAGAAGCAGTGCCAGCACTCCACCAGGTACACCACGTACAGCATGGCCAGGAAGGCCAGGGGGATGTAGACGTAACCGCTGGAGCACGGGCTCTCCAGGTGCAGGATGTCGTTGTAGTAGGCCGCCGACGTGGCGTCGTCGTCGCTGCCGAGAGATATAGAGGAGGAGCCGAAAACAGGCACGCGGCAAAGCGCGCACCAGGCCAGAGTAGCGAAGCAGCCGTACATAAGGAGGGTCAGGAGGAGGCACTTCCAGTGGGACTCCCGGCACAGGGAGGAGGCCAGAGACTGCTGGACTGGCCTCTGCTGTGGGGAACCCAAGGAGAGGTTAGACACGGGAGTGATGCTCTGTGTATTACACACAGCCAAAAAGATTTGTTGACAGTAAAGACTGCGATGAATGATGTAGTACAGCTCACGGAGTTATTATTTGATAACACACCTGACGAGTGGAAAGGATAGGAGGCGTTTATTTAGGAAGAAGCAGAATTTATGCACCTTAAGACCCCCGGAGTGAGTTTTAATACTTCCCGTTTGGTAAACAGTGTCATGTTTCCAATCGAGTGTGTCGGCCTAATCTTGACCAAGGGAACGCATTACACAGCCCTCTACCCATGATGGGATAAGTGCTGCTCACTAAGTGCACACAGCCTCACTTGTACCGTGAAGACATCACATTACAGCGCACTCAGACTCACACACACAAAGACAACGCTGGTCTAACATGACCCCCCCCCCCCCAACACGCGCGTTCTCTGCGTTGTAATGCAACCAGCGGCGAGGACGTGAATAATTTAGATGGGAACGATGCTTCTAGACTGTTCTCCAGCCGGCTGACTCCGGCCCAACGTCGGCTGCATAACGGCGCTGATGCAACTTGTGTGTCTGCGTGTGTGTGCACGAACGAGGGAGGTGTTTTAACTCATATCTGCTGCATGGATGATACAGAGCGTTCATTTGCTGCCTAACTTTGGTTCGTGCTGAATGCGACAAGGCAAAAGAGCAACGAAGCAGATGACAAGTAAAAAAAAAACAAAAAACAGATGGGATGACACCGGTGTCCTTCCCTTCTCTCAGTCAAGTCTGCCAGTCCTGTCAGCACATCTCCACCTCCATTTATCAAACACACAAGCCCCCCCACCCCACCCCCATCACTCCCTCTCTCTCTTCCTCTCGCTCGTCCTCACTGCGTCCCTCTCTAGTACGGTCGAGCCACAACCTTTGGCTGAGATACTAAAACTCGCACAATCATGCAGAGCTTTCCTTTCTTTTTGTGAGAGGCAGAGCGAAGGTCACCTTCTCTCCGCCAGCCGCTCATCACTCTGTAATCGGATGCTCTTTTTAGGGGCGTTTTCAGACTACTGGATCCAAAAATAGGTTAGTTACTTGAAGAAGACCAGAAATGATCAAACGTGTCTCTTTGCAGCCGCACCTCCTGATCATTTTCCCTCCTCTCGCTCCTCACCTCCATGTCTGCTCTGCTACATCCTCTTTGAAAGTCTGGCTCTAAGTGGATTGATCGGGACGAAAGTAAGAGTGCACAGAGTGGGAGAAGTGAGGAGAGCGGCAGATAACCTGTCATGAACTTTTCATGAAAGCAAAGTTAGAAAGAAAGAAAATTGAGAAGGACAGAAGAAACAGCAACAGGGACAGATTGCACCTCTCGCCGTGCCAATGTTCCTCCTGTTTGTCCTTCCCCCTCGCCCTCTCTGTATCTCATTTTTCCTTGCTGACTCCAAAACTTGCCAGGACCCCCCCACCCCCCAGGACTCTTGTAAAATAGCACCTAAAAGACAGAATATTCCAGCGAAAGTTTCAGCACCTGGAAGGGCTTGGGTCAATATTCCAATCAAGATTCTGCAGCAGTGTGGCAGTGGGGGGAAAATAAACCCCAAGACAGGAGTCAAATTTTTCCTGTTTGCATTTACTGTGCCAGAATGAGCAGTTTGCTTAGAGACGGGAGACCAAATGTGCTGTCGCTGGGTAACAGAGCCTGGAGACGCATCCCCGACTCAAAGCGGCGGTATCACTAACAACAAACCAGTGACCGTACTGAAGATGTGACGTATGGTGAAAGCACAAGCAAAGCGCTCGGCTGATTCTTCCAGATATCACAGCTCCTTCACCTGAGGAGCGAGATGGTTTTCTCTTCGGTTCAAAGCTTTATCATCAGGTACAAAAAAGAAAAATTTACAGTGCATCATGACGAATTCCAAGTACCAATAAAGCAGGCAACAAATGTCAGCGGTCACCACAATGTGAGGCGTCACCAACAACACCGTTACCATCGCTTTTACTCTGAACTTTTTTTTTGGTTTGTGAAACTTTATCAGTTAAAACCGAAACACTCGTGAAATCCAAAGTCCGTAAGTTCCCAAGTACAGTCGGAATCCTGCATCAAATGCACACTTGGAAAGTTCAAACCAGTCTAATTTAAAGATAGTTTCAAGATGTTTTCATGCTGGAATGTAGGTTTTCTACTAGGTTTTTCCAGGGTCTGAATAAAAGTGAAGATGGCTCAATGACCAGTGGCTATCACATGCGCCTCTGACTGAGTAGTCCGCGCTGCGAAACCCTTCAGCTCTTTGCTCGTCTCACACGCCCGCTTCCTTTGGCGCTGCCTCCGCTGGGCGTTTTGTGACAAGCTTTAAAAGATCAAAAACAAATCTCAGTCTTCTTGGCATCTTTAGAAAATGAAATCCAAACAGCCTCATCTCAGAGGTGTCAGCTTTCATTTCCTGCTTGTCCAAACTAACGGTTTAAACCGCCCATCTTACAAGCTTATGAGAAAAGCATGGTGGGCCAATATTGTTACCAGTTTCATCGCTGATATCGATTCAGCGCTGGAAGTCGAAGCGTTCACCCTACTTTAATCCAGCATCCCTTTTCTTGTGGACTCTTGAGATGAGCATCGTTGTAATCTAAGAGCCACAGCTGAATACTGCAATGTAACCGTTTGCTTTTACTTTTCACATATCCTGTATAAAAGCCTCTAATATAGAAGAGCTGTGGCTGTGTCTCAGCTCGCACTGATTCAGCTGCTTAGGTGTGACTGGAGCAGCTATAATTAGCAGCTCGAGCACGTGGGTGGCGAATGAGGTGAGGAGAGGAAAATGTGCTATGATGCCTGGTGAGCTCGGTTAAAATTACTCCCTTTCAACACGAATGGATTGAGTCATTTGGGGATACCGGGCCTAACCGTGCTGCTACAGCAAATAGATTGTTTGCACTTTGCAGCGTGTCATAATAAGCTCTCAATGCTACAAACGTTCATTTGAGAGGGTGCTCAGTGGAGACTGACGATGCAGCAATGACGATCAATTCCAATGCAGAAGGAGTTCATACGACAAACGAAAGCATTCAAGTTAATAAGAACTTTGAATGAGAAGGACAAATGTATCACAGCAACAACAAGCCATGTGTTACCGCGTAATAACGGAAACGAACCGTCAATTTGTTCATTTAAAACATCTCCAGATCATCTTGAAGCCCTCCAGAGAAGCTTTTCACATTCTGCTCAACAGAAATGAACTCACGTTGGATGAGGAGCATCAGTGCATGCCCCTATCTGACAGCATAGACGGTATGGCTGCTCTCTCATCTCCTCAACGAAACTCTGGATGTCCTTCATGGTGGACATTGGCTTATTAGTTAAGCGTCTGATTGGTGGCTGGTGGCTGAGCAGACCTAGGGAGTCTGTGAGCCACTTCCTTAAAGAAATAATCGAGCGTTCTTTCATTTTTACACTTCCAATCTACAAGAAACCCTTTCTTATCGTCCTTCGTCCTTTGATGCAACATACTGCGATAACAGAAACGCAGGCAGAATCATTTCAAATTGTAAAATGATGACATGGCTGGATGCTTGAATCAAAACTGCAATTTCAGTTTCAGTCATGCTGTTGCCCTTCACTTGTAATTACGCCCGTGTTGGTCCAGGAGCGGAATAAAGTTAAGGGAGATATGAGTGTGCGGATACTTTAGAGGGAGGGCTAAGTGGCAAACAGGAAGGAGATCCGGAGGGGAAGATGAGAGCGTAATAGAGGCAGAGCAGATACAGGCTGAAACCACCGCATTACACTGCACGTTCTGCAGTACAGACATGGATGGAGACAGAGGAGTGGTGGGTCCAGGTCAAGGGGCTCATTTAACAGCCTTTAATAACTGCGGTGCGAATTACCTACCAAGGTTTGTCAGTTACGCGTTTAAAATGACCATTTTTTACCAGCTTTTACTCGGCAAGACGAGTCTGAGGTTACAAAAACGTCGTTAGGCATACTAATTAGTCCCGAAAGCACTTTCATCTGACAGCTGAGTGAGGGGTTAACACCGTGACATGCCACAGATTTGCTTCCTCTACTTTTTTTTCTCCTTTGTAGTTAGATCAAATTTCCAAGAGGTAGGTCTTCTTTGAATACTTTTATCAGGGTGCTTTGTTACTGAAAGAAAAGAACAACAGAAAAATAATAAAAATGAACAACTTAAGCAGTCTGATTACTGGACAAATGAAATGAGAGTCAGCGGTGTTTGTGAGTCACACGGCCGAAACCCTGCGCTGTCTCACCTCAGCTCAAGAGGAACACGAGCACTACGTCTCAGTTTAGTTTTTAATAAAGAGGATTTCATCAAATTGACAGTTAATGGGATGGTTAAAAAAAATAAATAAAAAACAGTTTACAATAGTAGCCCAAAGAATAACCGCAGCTTTCATCAAACCTGCGCCTCCTCTGCTGCTGATTTCAACAGAACAAGTTGCAGAGTTTATAACATATTTTGGGGACAAAAGCCGTAGATGCAGTGGAGGAGAAATTTGAACAAGTATCCCCATCTCCAGCACACATCTTGCTGCAAGAAAACACACAGAGTGCCCTTCCCAGCAAAACACTTAAGATGAAATATAGATAAGCGAGGCAGCAGATGAGGTCTTTTCGGTGGTTTCATCCACACTGTGTGTGATTGTGTCATTCGGGATGCAGGTGGGCCTACTGCTTCACTGTGATGTAACCCTCCAGTGTTATCTCAGAGGTGAAGGAGAGCTGTGCCCTGTTGGACGGACATGTCACGGAGCAGAGCATCACGCGACCAAGGTGCTTTTCCATTAACCGTGAATGAACATCCATTTGTGGAAGCTGGGGTCCTTCCCTGTGTCCTTCCTCGTGTGCGCAGCAGCAAGGACGTGAAGGAGAGGGAGATGTGCTGTCAATGAAGGAGTCTGTGAGCGTGGACGTGGATGCGCTCGAACGACTGGCTGGTTGGGGACCTCCAGCAATGACACGGGAGCGGATGGTGCTTCTTGAAGCGCGTGAGACGTCCGGCAATCTGAACTCTTTAAAGGCTATTCGGGCGTAAACAAACGTGTGCACGTGATGGGCGTCTGACAAATGAATGAATAAGTAAATGTCCTTTCTTACCAGCTCTCTTCCCGACCCTTCCTCCAAAATGGGCTCTTGTGCGGCCGTCTCCTCCTCCGTCTGCATTTTCCCCGCTCTGCCACTCCTTCCCCGTCCTCCTCCTCACAGCCGGGCGCGGGCAGCTCCCTCCCCGGTACCGTCCGATGGCAGGGACCTCCCCGGCGGAGCAGGGAGCTCGGTCACCCCATCCGCCAGAAGTCGGTATCCAATTTCACGATGACCGGGCCTGCGGCAAATCAGCAGCATCATCTGGCCCTGACTTGGCGGGACCCCGCCGCGTCCTTCCCGCGTCTCTTCCTCCCTCTGACCCGCTCACGGTCTCACTTCCACCCGCTCCATCCCGCGGCTCTCTGCTCTCGGAGGAAGAAAGAAAAATGTCCATAAGCATCCAAAGTCAAAGCCCGTCGCCCTCCCTGCCAGCCGTTGTCTCCGCCGCGCCGCCTCTCGTGATGCTGAAGCTGTGCGAGCGTGCGCAAGTGCACGTGCAAAGCGCGTGACCGACTGTGAAGGAGAGTCAGCGGAACCGGAGTTAATTATTTCAGCGACTGTTTCAAACGCTCATTTCATGTTTTGGGGTTGAAGCGTGAAGATGAAAGCGCAGATGCGGAGACCCAGTTTTGGATGTTTGCTGTTATTTGGTCCAACTTTGTTTAACGATGGCTGCAGCGTCCTTGGGTCCCCGCTGACGTCACACAACAACACCCCCCACCTCCCCCAACTTAGTCACCTGAGAGTCAATGCCTGCTCACAGGCGCGAGACTGACTCGTGCACAAGGGCAGAAAAATAACCTGCAGCACTGCACAAGCTACTCGTGCGAATAAATTACTGATACAATTCTCCAGTAAACCGTTTTTCTGCAGCACCTGGTGCGTCTTTTTAAAAGGCCGTTGCATAATCGCCCCAGAAGGCGTCATTCAGTCTGCATGAAGGTTCCTGCATAAATACAATATAAACATACAGTGGCAACAAAAATAACCCTTCATATCTTCATCTAGTTGCAATTAGGGGGAAACAATATTGGCTGTAACATACTGGGAAGACCACAACACTGAAACTGATTATGAAAGAAGGCTTGTGGTATTGCAGGAGACTGCAGTTTTAAGACATTTAATTAAAGCGTCCAGTTTAAGCTGAGAAGTCGGTGACGCAGCAGGACACTGACTCTGCACCTTCAGGCAAAGCATGTGGATAAAGTTTGCTGTTCTTGTAGATATTAATCAGTTTATTAATCAGACATTAATCTTTGATTAATCTGTCACTTTCATATTATGCGACAAACTGTTTATGCTATTTATGATTCGCTTGGAAGTTACTATAAGTAATTTAACATTAGGCACTGAATCTCATCGGTTTTGCAGCATCGAATCGTCACATGTTTAGGGAACAAATATAGTTTTTTTGCAAGGGTCTTTATTATTATTGTGCTTAGTGGTTAGCACTGTTGCCTCACAGCAAGAAGGTTCCTGGTTCAATTCCCGGCCCGGTGGGTCTTTCTGTGTGGAGTTTGCATGTTCTCCCCGTGCTTGCGTGGGTTCCCTCCGGGTTCTCCGGCTTCCTCCCACAGTCCAAAAACATGCAGGGTAGGTTAATTGATCATTCTAAATTGCCCGTAGGAGTGAAAGTGAGTGCGCATGTTTGTCTGTCTTGTATGTGGCCCTGCGACGGACTGGCGACCTGTCCAGGGTGGACCCCTGCCTTTCGCCTACTATGCGTCGGGATAGGCTCCGACAGACCCCCGTGACCCTGAGAAGGAGTAAGCTGGTATAGATAATGGATTGATGGATGATTATTGTTTTGCTTAGAGAGGTGTGTGATTATGAAGCCTCAGTGATCTCCCAATCCGGTCTTTTGTCAATAAAAATGTTGCTCCAGTTATGAAAATCTGAGAAGCCCCAATAGTTGAAATAATTTTTTTTTAAATTAGGAGACAATCTGATAGACTCCAGTCCCCCTATGGATGATATACAGATAGAAAATGTCAGATATCCCTTTGTTGCAAACCTGGGAATAATTAGCTGGGCCCCATCTGTGGCCAGCGCGACACACACCAAGTCAATAAGTATGAAATGTATTGGGGGCAAGACCATTTATGACTTTAAAATCAATATGAGATCTTACAGGGAGCTAGAGTACAGAGCTATAGCAGGGGTGATGTGTTCCTGCTTTTAATCCTAGGTAATAAGTCTAACTGCAGTGTTTATAACCAACTGGAGACGGTTAAAGGAACCCTGAGTACGGTATTGCACAGCAGTCAAGGTGAAAGCGGATAAAAGCATGCGTAACTCTGCATGTCAGCAGCTGAAAGAAATGAGCTGACCTAGAGATTTCAGCTGCTGATGAGATTTAACCTGGGATGATCAGTGGATTGACAATCACCCACTGAAATCAAAAACAAGTTCCATGCATCTGTCCGTCCGTCCGTCCGTCCGTCCGTCCGTCCATCCATCCATCCATCCTTCCTTCCTTCCGGATTCGGATGCAAGGCAGCAGCTTTGGCAGAGGCCTATACCTCCCCGTTCCCAGCCACCTCCTCCAGCTTCTCCGAGAGGATACGTTCCCTGACCAGCTAAGAAATGTAATCTCCCCAGCATGTTCTGGATCAGCCTCATGTCTTTCTGTCAGTTAGTAATTCCCAGGAGGAGGAATCCTTACTGGATGCTCAAACCACCTCAGCTCGACTCCTTTCGATGTGGAGGAGAAGTGGCTCTACTCCGAGTCCCTCCTAGATGACTAACCTTCTCACTAAAGATAATGAATGAATTGATGGAGGGATAATGGATATGGAATACCGAGCATTCTCTTTACGAAACAGTAATTCAACAGTGTCACAAGTCTGAGTTTTCTACAAATCTGCTGCAACACATACCACACCAGGAGCTCCTTCACCTAAAACCATCTCCTTTGACTCTTTAAAGGGACGGCCAGTGAGTGAAACATATAACAAATCCTTGAAGAATATACATGAATTTGATTTTTTTACCCGCATGTTCACCGCCCAGGCCTTCAACCTGCTGGTGCTCCATTCTGAGTAAAGCATCCACCTACTTTATCTAAAATCTGATCTGGAGAAGCTTTCCAGTGTTAATGTCTGGCAAACGTCCACACGACGTCAACGTGGATAATGAGAAATTGAAGAGCTTTGCATGACTTTCATTTGACCCCAAATGCACATCATAAAACCAGACCAATAGGCGTTTGACAGATTCACTTACATTAAAAAAAAAAGAAGCTTACGGCAAAATTATTTTATATTCCAGGAAATAATTACTGATAGCTCTTGACGTGTCCACACCTGTATTTGTAGCATTACCACAGCAGGTCACATGCACCTGAGTCAGGAGTTCAAGCAGGTAAAACAAAATGATGAGCAGTTTTTTAACGAGGAAGTTGTAAATAAAACTGTGTCTCTCCTCTCTCTGTTCTTCATTCTTTCTTTATTTATTCATTAATAACAACATAACCATTTTAATAACAATAACAGACTCCAGATATAAATCCAACATAACGAAACATAACTTGTCTGACGGAGGTCTAACAGATCCCTTTAACATCTCCTGAAATGAACAAACAAAAACATGTTGAGTAATACTCACCCTTTATCTAAACCTTAGAAAGAAGCCACTAACAATACCAACTAGTCCTAATATACTTTTTACTCATGTACTAAAACACATTGTTAAAAACAAATACAAACATTTATCTATGTTTATCAAATAGTTTGAACTACAGCGCCATTACTACATGGACGATCCTTTCTGGGTCAGTGAGCTCGTCTGGCTACACTGAACAGCTGTAACTGTAACTGCCAGCCAGTCATAAACGGATCAAACAGATCAGCTTTTGCTTGTTTTTTCTTTCTAAAACACCAACTTCAGCTACGGCACAACAAAACACTGCAAAACATTGAGTCTTTACTTCCATAATCAGAATTCAAACAGCAGCTCTTTGATAAAATACTGCAGTTACAGAATGGCCTTCACATGATCCCCTTCTGTCTTTTCTACTTCTTTCCTTTATTTATGTTTAATGACAGAAGAAACGGTCCTCAGTCTGAGCTCAGCCTCCCTCTAGAGTGCTATAGTATATTGATGACCGTGAACAGCTGATGGGGCGTAAAGACCCACTGATCTTCATCGGTTAATCCATGTAATATTGTTTTGTGTACTGTACACCTCTACTGTAGGCTTCAGGCAGTCATGTTGGACCCCACAATGCACTGAACTCAGTAATGGCAGAGTAGGGATGAAAGATTTTCTCCAATATTTTAACACTGCTACCTCAGGTCTAAACTGGGGAGCGATTTCCTGAAGGCTGGAAGGTATTGGAATCGTTCTTTTTTTGAGTGCTGTTGTGCTCCTTGTCATGAAATCTTTGGGAAAGGATAAGTAGATTTATGTAAGGACAAGCACACATCACTGCAGGTTTTAGTCACAATAACAATTCCTAACAATTCAAATGATTGTTTTTTTAAAAGACAAAAAGGAAAAGCTTTTAAAAATATAATTGTATAAGGCTTTTTAACAGATACATGTAGTACAAACAGGTTTGATTCCTTGCTGACAGTCACATTCACAATTTCGAACAATCTTTTAAGTTTTAAAAGGATATCAGCAGTGACAGGCAGATAGAAAATTTCTATTTCTGAACGAATGACGATGTCTTCGGAGATGTACTGCTTTGGCTCTCCTGCTGCACACATGGCAAACAGCTGAACTTTAAGTTCAACGTGCAAACCTGCAGGAACCTAGACACACAGTACAGTGTTAATGTATTTACAAGTTTACAGTAAACACATTTTTCAGTATTTTACTAATGGTTAGTTGACTCTTTCATGACCAAAATGAATTATGTTAGCAGCTTACAAACAAGATGTGAAACTTAACAACCAGGTAGAAACCTACAGGTCCAGGATTGTAGATGACACGGAGGCCTGTTGCAAGAGGAGGCTGCTTCACGTTGAACCTGGAGGTGTCGGATCAAAATAAGCCACATGTTGTTACAGGTCAACTCTTTCCCCATGGACTTTGCAAAACAAGCATCTGCCTATCATCTACCCATCCTTTTGTCTCTGCTGCTGTACCTGCATGTGTCAATGCCCACATTCCTTATGACCACTGTAAAGCTGGAGGAGGTGCCTTCCTGCACGGTGCCAAAGTCAACATTGGATGGGAGAAACTGGAAGCCTCTCACTGCGGCACTGGGATTACTAACAGAAGCTATTCGACATTTCCTCCTCACCGGCTTCTCCACTGACAGGAACTGAAACATGACGCACAGACAAACTAACGTGTGCAGGTGAAAAGGTGACACTGACATCCGGTGTGCATTACATACATGGGAACAATAAATCACAATTCAATATTCTCAGTCTCAATAAATGTGATTACAGGGTTTCATATGCAAACATGATCAGGACTCAGACAGACAGATTGATATACAATTGCATAAAATGTTACCTTCTTTATTCTTTACAATTACCATTAAATTGGGAACAATTTAACACATAAAGGTAGCCTGATGTAAAAAACAATATTGTAGTATTCTGTAATATTCTCTTAATAAATAATGTACAAATTGTAAATAGCAGTAAAGTAGTGGGTGTTGATTTAAAAAAAGATGCTTTTATAGAGAAATGATCTTAAACATGACAATAATATTAAACATCCAATTTGTATCTCTACATGAAAAAAGCTTTTAGGCATGTGAAGCTTCTACATGTGAAATGTTTCTGATGTTTTTTGTTTAAATGCACGCCTATACTTACGTGTCGATTTGGTATGCTGCGGGGTTTGGAGCCGAGGATGCAGGTTGGTAGTTTGACTTTGGTCCGTCTCGGCTTTCCGGTCACATCCACCAGGACTGACTCGTAGTGCTTCGAGGGAGTCCTCAGACTGCTTTCACCTGGACGTGAATCTCACACACAAACACATCCATTTATAGCTGCAAAACATCCAACCAGGAGGTACATGAACCCTGACTAATAATACTGCTTTATATTTCTGTTATTTCCATGTAAAATGAAAAACATAGGCTTGAGATATTTTATATAAGTCACATGTTTTGGAATTAATTAAAGGATATAAAAAGCAGGTAATGAGGAAACAAACCAGCCATCTGAGGTGTGGGGTTGGTGGGTCTGATATCAGGCATCCTGTCAGCTCCCGCTGTACGACTAAAAACGGAGAAGCTCATCATTGTGACAGTATCAAATGTAAAATATAGATTAATCCTGTAACCCAATATGACTGCAAAAAGAATAAGTTAACAATTAAAACACCCATTACGTGATGTCCTTTATTACCTTTCTGATTGAGAGGATGTTGGGTTTAAGGGTCGTGAGGCTGTAAACACAATTGCATCACAACACACAGTGTAGTTAAATACTTTCTCCATTTTCGTTTTGCTTGAGTCAGTTTAAATCAGCCTCACTGTATATATTTCTGTGTAGACAATGTTTAAAATTATTCTTGATTGGTAGCTCACTTACTGTTCTCTTGTGGGGAGTCAGTGATAAGGGCATCCGGACTCGGGATCGGTGGGAGATCCATGGATAGATCCACCTGACTCCGCATGTCAGGTGATTGGTCATTATACAGACTCTGGAGAGAAAAAAAGCAACAATGATGTATCTTTGTTTGAATTACAAACAACTAAACTGACTCTGTGCAATCTAAAAAAAGAAATAAATATACAAATCAAAACCTAAATTACTTGGTATAATGGTTTGTTTTCTGGGTGGAAATAAGGAACAATGTTCTTCCCCCGCAGAGCTTCTCTGTACCGCTTCTCCTCACTGATTTCCTGTCTAAAAGACACATCCAAGCAGGTAAAATTACTGAGGAGCCCAATGCTAGTCAGTTTCAGTGCAGTCATACAATGTCAGTGAAGCAATAAGAAACGTAAAATTATGTCCTCCTGAAAAGGTTTCTTTCCAACAATAAAAATAAAATTATTGAATTTAAAATTCTGACTTAATATAAAGACTTATACAAATATTCTGTCTACCTTTGTTTGGCAAGTCTTTCTGCCCATTCTGACTCCTTTCTTTTACTAAAATTGGAAAAAAGAGAGAGATTAACAGAATAATAATTAACTATAATAATTAACATATTAAGAGGACTTACTTCAGTTCCTGTGATCTATCCAGACTGTCAGTAGCCCCTGTGTTGGTGTCTTCTGAAACGTCTGACTGCCCAGCTGATGCTCCAATAGCTTGGTTATACAGTTCAGCTACATTCACTGCAGATAATCAGAGAGGAAAGAACAGAGCATACGCTCGACAACATGCCCTGACCCCTTACACAACATAAAATCACATACAACACTACTATAAAAGCAAAATATTTCACTTGAAAACCAGTGTCTCTGTTATGCTCATGATAATTTAATAAAAAAAGCACATCTGTGTAGAAAAGATATTTTTCTACTGATATGTTTACCCACCAGGGATCTTGGTATTAACAGTGTGACTGGCTCCATCTTCCTCTGAAAAGGACTACAAAGTCCATGTTATATATAGCAAGCAGTCTAAGGCAACATCCACATCATTCAGCAGTAGCTCAACATCTCAACAAGGGTAAATACAAATATTCCTGTTTTGGATTATATTTTTT
This sequence comes from Xenentodon cancila, assembly GCA_014839995.1. Lineage (NCBI taxonomy): Eukaryota > Metazoa > Chordata > Actinopteri > Beloniformes > Belonidae > Xenentodon > Xenentodon cancila. Next base: position 18,057,468 of record CM026212.1, read on the forward strand.
GTGAACTCTGTGCGTGCGTGTGTGTGTATTCACCGGGATGAAATTGACGAAATCCCTGGCACAGGCGCCCTCCTCCTCGCTGCGAGGGTCTTTCATTTTCATCTCTTCTGATTGCTGTTCTCTCTCCATCAAACGCTCTATGTATTCCTACAGCCACATTTCAGCATATGTCATCTCCAAAAAATCACAATATAATGTTACAGAAGTTGGATCATTTTCAAGGGACTCTGAACAAACATTATTAATTTCGACAACTTATTGTAACAAAACTATACACAGCAAAAAGGAAACAGGTTTAAAACAGTTAAGGGTACTTATCAGTCGATAACCATGTTTGATACAAAGGGTAATGAAGACATTTCACCTTTAGTCGTGAGTCTATAGTATTTTTGAGTGGTGTGCAGAACGGCCGGTGCTGGTACAGTTCCCTTATCTCTAGGACTTTAGGGCAGTTCCTGACAGGCTGTTGCTGTGTAATGGAACCGGTAGGTCTCTCTTTCAGAGTCAAACCAATCCCCAGATTAGTACCAAACTTTGGACCTGGGGTCTTCTTCTAGAAAAGGGGAAAAAAAAAAAGTCACAAAAGCAGTGTACACTTGATGTTTGCCTCTGAGAGAATGTCATGATATACAGTATAACAAATGTTTAAGAAGACTAGTACCTCAACTGCAGGGAAGTCATGCCAGCTGTGATTTCTGAGGCTGGGAGGAGTGATGTCGGGATTCTGTTTCCCTAGTAACCACTGGGACCACACACTCTGGAAGCTTGGTTTTAAGACAGTAATGCCAAACTCATCTGGAAGAGTCATAATCACAAATGCACTTTTCAAGTTCATGCTTTCTTTAGTTTTTTTTTCTCCATCCAGAAAGCTATGTTTTAAAGAAAGCTATTTAGCACAATTAAAAACTGTTTTTACTGTATGATCAGCTTTAATTTAATTCTAAATGTATTATGTTTGAATGTGCACCTTGTTTGTCTGGCAGAGGTTCCTTCAACAATGCTACGGTAGGGTCAGCACGAGCCTGGCACAGCAGTTCCTCCACGATATGGGAACTCAGGAATTCAGTACCCGACCCATCCTCATGCACCAGAAATAGCCTACAAGAAAAAAAAAACCCCAACATATTTATGACCAGTGAATACTCCTCTACCTGCCTGCAGACATACATTATTATTGTATTTAACCAACGATAATACTGTTATAAAACAAGAAAGCCTCAAAAGAACTGATTGAGTTAAATGACACAGTTAGGAAACCAGACAGTCGGAGCATATGGACGTTCACCTGGGACAATTATATCTGTGAAGCCTGGACAAGTCTCTGTCCTCCTCCTCACCCGCTGCCATCTCTTCATCATCGCATTTAGGTTTGCTTGGAGCGGAACCAATATTTAGCACTGAAATCTGCCCATCTTCCATCACCTGCAATCAATCTTGTTTTTATCTTCAGCGTTACATGTAACACAACTGACTTTTGAATTTTTCATGTTGAAGTTGCTGCATTTTTTATTGTTGTTTCGTTGGAATTATGACTACATAGTACACAGTCTCTCATATTTAAACTGTCTCACAGAACTAGCTACCTTAATAACCAACACAGCACAATGGCCTATCATCTTGTAATCTTAAAAACAGACCTGGAGGTGGGTCCCATCGCTGTCTGTAACATCACAGGCCACGCTGCTTGTGTGACTCATGCTATAAAGTCCTGGTTGGTAAGTGGAGGTAAAACCCTTTGCAAGGTGGATTACATGTGGGTCAGAGGAGTACACGCACGTTCCATCTGTTTGGATCTGCAGGAGCCCTACGCTAGACGGGAACACCTTGGGCCGAAGGTCACAAAGACACAGACACAAATAGGTGTGTGTTTATAATTCTGCAGTATTATTCACATTTTGGTGATACTTTGTGGAAGATTTTAATTTGTCTTCTGGTTTTCTTTACGTATCAACACAGACTGTGAAAAGCAGAACTGGAAGAAATTACCAACCGCTGATTCTCCCCTGATTCTATGACATGAAACATCTATTCATTTAAATAACACTGTGGTGTTATTTATCACTGAGAAAACCTGCACATAATAACTTCTGACACAGATGAGATATTGTGTGTAAAGTACACACCTGATACTCCCCGTGGTTGCTCCCCATGATGACTGTTCCATCCGCTAAAAAGATGTGAGCTGCCTGTCGCTGTGAGTACATCACCACCGTGGCACAGCCCTCCTTCTCCACCAGTACTACCTGCTCTTTGGTGGACATTACTCCCGTTCCACTCTCACATGCACTCACTTTACCATTGTCAGTCATAGTCTCCTCATGAAACACACTCTGCTCACCTTTCGTATTAACACTACTTTTATGACATTCAAACTCACTCAGGTTTGGCTTCTTGCCTGGAAAAGAAAGGCACAAGTATGCAAATATTACATTGTGCATACCAATACTGCCTTGTCAGAGGCTATACATATTGCATCTATGTCCATGTTTACGTGTCTGACAGTGCATATGTGTATCGTCTACTGGTTACCTGCATGCATCAGATTGTGAGTCGTAGTGTTTTGTGCCCTGTCATGGAGAAAGCTGGTGATCCTGGTTCCATCTGCATGCTCTACAAATCGAGATCCATCTGGGTTCAGGACAGAAACTACCAGATCTTGCCTGGTCACCATAACCTGGCATAAGCGCACGTGTGAGGAAGTCAGTGATAAACTGAGGTTAATGCATACTTTTTAATACTCACTGCAGATGCAAATGTGGACATTTGGGAAAAGTGTGTGAAATTTCAGAGAATTATTGCGTGATAACTATTGTAACTCAATAGTATACTGCATTCTTGCCTGATGGGTGACAAGGTCTGTCGCTTTACAGGTAAGAAGAGAGGTGGTGGGTATGTGTTTGTGGGTGGTCCCGACGGTGCAGATGCGGCTTCCAGATGGAGCTTTAGTTTGCCACAACCCTTTCTGATCATCTGCTTCCTTCACTGAAGTCTGACCTGTTTATACACAAAAACCTATGGCAACAGACTGAAAAAATGTTGTCCACCACCACCACTGTTTTTATAAAAAGGTTGGAAAAGAAAAGAAGCTGCAGTCTAACCTTTCCTGGCATCCTTTGTTCCCTGATGGGACTTCACCCGCTGGACTTCAGAGTCAGGCACCCACACTGGACCAGAATCTTGGCTAAAACTGACAGAGCCATCTGCAAACAGCACCTACATCACACAGAGCTGCAGATTAGGACTTGCATGTTTAAAAAGTGAGAGATATTGGCTATTTTAAGAATGAGTTCTTATTTCTGCACCCCAGCCTGTACTTCCTGCTGTTATTTAGAGAGCCCACGAATAGCATCACATTTGAGACTTCAAACAGAGATGACCACGTGAATCCTGTGAGAGCTGAACAAACATCTTCTGTTGGAATGCTAGACAGTGTTTGTGTCCAGGACTTGCGTCCACTCTGATAAATCGTTTGCTTTAATCTTACTCTTTGTCATTTAACAGGCAAACTGAAACCAGACTTTAGTGATGTGATCTTAAACATCCCATGGGGCCAAAAATATTGAGTTCAAGAGCTAAGAGAAACAACACGAGAGCACCAGGTGCTGAATGTTGCGTCAGTGGTAAATTTAAGAACTAAAGCTTTGAAATAATCCTACTTACTCACCCCCATATGGCAGCCAGACGGTGCTCTCCCCGGATTCTATGACATTAAACATCACACTGCTGCAGAAAGCCTGCATAAAACTGTATTTCCAGAAGTGGTGAGGTGAGGTGTAGACCTGAGTGCATATGTGGTTCCACGTGAACATGCGTATACCTCTGTGGATCCATCTCTCATGAAACGGATCACTGCTCCAAGGCTGGTGACATTGCGGGACAGTTCCTTTGAGAGAGATTTGTCCTTAAGATGCTGGCACTGTCCTTTACCGTGGAGAGGAAAACTCTGTTTCACCAAAATACCCCTTTCCTGTGGCGGTACTTCTGGACGCAGAAAATATGGAATTAAATTTTGAGATAAAACGTAAAGTAGTTTTGGAATGTCATGCTGAAAAGTCTATAAAACCATATCACAAAAACAAGTAATCTGAGATAGTATTTTTTGTTTGTTTAATGTTTACAGTTTTTTCCCCAATTTAGTGGTCAACCACTTTAATTTAACTTCAGAAGAGCTACGGAAATGTAACCCCTTTTTTAAAATGTATTATGTGAATTTACCAACTGAGAGTCTTTAACTGCAAAACAACTGTCAGAAGACTACAAAGCTACACTTCTTGACAGGATACACATGTCAATGTATGAAATGCAACTTGAGACAAAAAAAAAAAAAAAAAATTAGATGAAGACATGGTAATCCTCAAATGGGATGCCTACGACCCAGATTTCACACCTGACAAATTAGATTCACAATTTAAAATATGGACTTACATAGGGATTACCTTATTATGCAAAATGACTAAAGACAGAACACTAATCCATTCCATGAAACACTTAAAAAGAAATACCAATTAGAAAAACAGGATTTCTATTGACACCTACAGTTATGACATCATGTTGATGCAAAAATTAAATTAGAAGTGGGATAACAGACGTTTTAGAAGTATTGGAGAAAGCATACAACTGTAACACTAGTAAGAGAACTATGTCGTAATTGTGTAAGAGTCTGTTAAATCTCAAGTCCAACTCAACTATGTATTAAAAGAGCATGGAAGAAGGATGGAGGGATAAACATCAGCAGAGGAATAGACATCAGTCTGGAATTCACAATGCAAATGCACTACCTCACAAACATCCAGAGTTCGGGTGGAAAACCCCGAAGAGATACGTTATAACACCATGTCAGACATCACACTATGACAGAACCCCCCCCTGTTTGTTGGAGAAACTGTGGGAATCAATACGCAAACCATTATCATGTGGGACTGTCCTGTCATCAAATGATTTTGGAAAAAACATCAATAGTACCCTCCAGGATATCGTTAAATGTGTCATTCCTTCTAAAAACACAACCATATAATTTGGATGCACGCCACAGGTCTGGAGAAAGAAAGACAAGCATTTACTTAATATGCTTTTGGTAGCCAGTAAAAAGGTCCTGACAAAAAAATGGCTCACTCAGGAAAACACTGAACATTTACAAAATGGAGAAGATAACAGCATTTGTAAATCACAGACAGAATCCATTTGTTTCATTTTGGGGAACTTTGGTTTAATATATAACAATTCACTGGCCTATTTTTGTGTTGCTTTTTTTTATAAATGAAAAATAGCAATAAAATAGCAATAGCTCTCAGATGTTCTTCTTATTGTTTTAACTGTTCTTTTGTCTATTCATTGATTTGTACAATCTATTGAATATGATAAGGCTATAAATATCTGTCAATTCCTGTAATATATTCTTAAGTGATAATTCTTTGACATTAATAAATGAAAAAAAGAAAAAAAAAGTAACTTGGCAATACTGACCTTGGTCATTGTCTCGCAGGAACTGCAGAAACAGACCATTAGGAACAGAAACATTTAAACTGTTGAATGAACTTGATGGGGAGTCTGGCAGGTCCTCACACCCCTAAAGGCATATAACACACACTTGTTGTTGTAATGGTTATGTTTTTTGTGTTCACAGCACACACACACACACACACACACACACACACACACACACACACACACACACACACACACACACACACACACACACACACACACACACACATATATATGCATGTGAAAGCCAGGGCTTCAGAGATCTGACCTGACTGGACTGGGTTTGTCTGCTGAAGGTAACTGACTCCAGGTTTTTATCCTTGGAGTGACAGGTCGAGGACAAGGGAGAGATGGGTTCCTGGGTGAAGGTCTTTGGGCTTTTTCCTTCTGCTCCTTGAAATATCAAAAATATATCAACAAAAAGCAACACAAATACTGTATCTGTACTGTAAAGAAAATTCAATTTTATTATTATTTATATAGAAAACCAAAATGTAAAAAATCTGTGAAATTGTAGCCTGTTTTCAATTTTAAGTATGTTTCAAACATGCAATTATATTTTAGAGCTGATAACTGTACGTGAACCACCTGTGTATTCTCCCATTGGACCATAGAAACTGTACGAGAGGTGGATTTTATTATCAAGCTCTGCTGTGAGTGAGCCCTGCTTCACTCTTTTCTTCTCTACAGGCCCTGAAACTAAAGAAGACAAACAAAAGCACACACATAAATGATTTACTCATCATCATTATCTGTTACATCATTTTACATTTTTGCAAGGATTCATTCAAAGAATCCTAAAATTATAACAGTAAATCTTCTGTTTAATATCTTTGCATTGTCCACGATTTTTACCTTTACAGTTCTCCTTTGAATCTGTTATTTTTTTATCTTGTGCCTGAGAGGGAGGCTTCGCAGGATCAACCTTAATGTGGTTGATGTGCGTGTAGAAATGATGCCCATCCTTCTTCACAGCTAGTTTCATCATGCTGGAACCTGGAGTAAAAACCCTGACAGTGACGAACTGCAATACTTCTACAAATGCAACACTAAACTGTATACTGGTTTGTGTTTGCAAAAAGCAAAGGCTTAATTTTCCTTGGATTTAAATCATTTCAGTTATTTCAGATTATACCTTCAACAAAGCTGACATTCTCCACTGTGATATGTCCTCCATCTGAGGGGAAGAGATGCTGGATGCGGCCTGATACACGGATCAGCTGTCCATCCATGCTGTAGCCTGTGAAACCCTATACAAATAAAAAAATAAACAACACAGAATTCAGAACTGACTGACCCTACCTATGTTTATTTGCTTGTTTTATAAGTAATGTTTGAGTGTTTAATAGTTTCAAGTGCATGTCCTCACACTGAAAGGCTCCTCTTTCAAGTGGAGATCGTTGATTACACTTTCAGGAGGTTCTGTTGAAATAACGGCTTCAGTGGGGGCCCTGTTGAGGCTGCCTGATGTATCTAGTTTGCATTTCTTGTCACCGGGTAATGCTGTAGTTTTCTTGTTGTCCTCCTCCTTCCCCTGCTTGCCTTTTGGTGTGTTCTCCTTCTTTGATTTTCCTGCCGTCTCCTCTCCCTTCAGCCGCTTCTGCTCAATCATCCAGGCCTGTTAGACCATAAACACAACGACATAAACCAGCGTCAAAGGGAAGGAGATGACAAAGTAGTGCTCAAGGAATTTAAAATAGTTCTGTTCCATTTCTAGCTGATATATCTCAAGATTGGAAATAGTCACTGAAAAATCCAATAATATCAAATTTTGATTAGTCACGGTTTCATATTTTACCCCCTTAGCAAATCATTCCCCCACTAGGGTAGTTTTTACCCGCTGTTTGTAATAATTGTTCTTCGGGGGTCATGTTCTAGGTCTCCGTAAACCCCCTAGAGACAACTTGTTGTAATAGACACTATATAAATAAAACTGAATTGAACACACACACACACACACACCACACACACCACACACACACACAGAAAGAGAGTGAGAGGGAAAAGAGAGCGAGAGAGAGCATTATAGCTTGTTCTTCCTGTGAGAAATTTGCAGTTCCAGGCTTGTTAATGCGATTGATCATCTGGTGCCAACACAGCCTCTGTTGCCTGAAGGTATTTGTAGCTATAATGAGAAACCGGGGATTTATTAACAGAGTTAATTAAGTCCTGTTGTGAGACTGTTTAGTGTGATGTGATTGTTGGAGAAGTGAAGACAGAGTGAAAAGACATCCCAGTTTTGTTAACCTTACTTTATGGTATAGACTCCAGCTCATTAGTTATATTTTACAGATTATGTGAGCTCCCTGTGTGTGTGTGTTTTTGTGTGCGTGTGTGAATTAAATGTTATGGATACTGACTTTAAGAGAGTCTTCTAAGATGACTGGCTCCAGAGTGTCTTCCTCTACAGAATTGACAATCTTTTTATCTAATCCACAGAAAAAAAAGAGTTTTGTTGAGTATTTGAAAAATAATTCAGAAAATGTAAAGAGTTAAGATACAAGCTATGGTGTACATTACAATGAGCTTCACTTACTACACAACAACTACCACAAAAAAAATAAACAACAAGGCAATGGCAACATGGTAAGGAGTTCTTCGTTGTTTTTTTTTACTAACCAGCTACATGCCAAGTCAGAGCCATCAGTGATCAAGAAATATTTATTGTGTGTTTTTGTATACACTATTCACTGTTCCAAAACCAAATTACGCTAACAGCCTTGCTACTGTAAAACTATTTAATTAAAAAAATAGCACCAACAATATCATCCTACTGGTAGAAAACTAGATACACGTATGTATGCATGTATGTTTGTATTGAACCTGTATTAAACTAGTAATCTGGCAGCAGATATATTAACAAAGCCCTTTTTACAGTACCTTTTGGAGTTTCAGCAAGGCTCTGATGTCTGATGTGTGCTTCCTCTCTCTTTAATTCTTCCTCTCTTGTCCAGTCTGAAATGGTATCTGCCACATGCTCCAGGTAGTTCCTATGAAAGACAGCAGATGACCTTTACTTCTGTGTTAAAATCCCTTATCTTTAATACAATGTCAAAGGTGCATAAAAACTACTATTATTAATTATATCTGCACCACATTTCTGAGGTGGTGACAAAGCAAGTATTAAATTCCAACCTGAATTTCACATCGGTGTGAAGGGTCACATCCCAGAATTCTTTGCACTGATGATCAGAATTCACGGGATTGTGGCAAAAGATGTACAGGGTGTTATTAAGACTTCCTCTAAAGGTGTCCAAGCAACAATATTCCTCCGAGGCTTGCTGGAGAACCTACACATAATGAAAATCAAGATCAAATAAAACCGTTTCATTGTAACAGTTTAATTACACAATTTGAAGCGCATTAAAAGAGCAGAATAAACCTTTTTCACCAGTATCTGTGCAGTGAACTGTTCCTGTATTAATTATAAACCTGGAAAAGTCCTGTGCTGCAACATTTTATTTATCCTTGACTCTGAAATTGTTCTAATGTTTAATAGTCATGGCAGTGGTTTAACAACGCTTATATCACATAACGCTCAACATATGCAATAGGGTTCAGGCAGAAAAGACAGATGACCTGTTGGAACTCGGCAGCATCGTGATGTTCAGTATAGTGCCGGTCAAACAGGGATCTCAGTCTACAGCTCTGGATGTCAGACAAATCCAGCTGGCTACTGATTTTCCCACTGACCTGAGGATGTCATGAACATCCACAATTATGGAGAAGTAAATCACAATGACACTGCATGTTTTTTTAATCATATTTAAAAAAAAGGAAATAGCAAATATATTTAAAAAATGTAAATAATACCTCCATGTTATTGGCGTCTTCAGTGAGAAACATTAGACCTAAAGTAAACAGATTATAAGGTATATGGGTGAAGTTAGGTGCAGTGTTAGAAAAACGGTTTAGATAAATCACGGATATGGACTTCTTTATTCAACTGTACATATAAGTCATTGTCATCTTAGTTAATGAGTTAACATGTGCTGTCACAGACCTTTAGTCTGCAGGTTATGAAGCTGCTTTTTAGCGTAGGATAAAGGATTGTCCCAGGGAATGATTGTGTCTGTTTGCCCCTGTGCTGATTCCAGTGGTCCCTGAGGTTTAGCAGCATTCAGTAATACACCCTGCTGATCCAGTGTAGTCAGGGTCATAGCTTCAAATATACTCTGATGAAACAGACGCTCCACATCCGTCCATGAGACACTGTCTGTGGGATAGCATCACATTACAACCTCATGTGAAAGCTTGTGACTCAAAACCATTTCCTAATATAAACCCAAACTGATCAACATCCTACTGAAGTATTTGGACTGAGCCAATCTATGGCAACAGGTATGATAAAGAGTGAGAGTGAGAGTTTCTGACCATCTGTACAGTAGTGTTGCAGCTGCTGTTTGATTTGCATCCAACAGGAGTTGCTGCTTCTCTGCTTCGCTACAGACTGAATCAGATCCCAGTGTGGAGAAAACTTCATCATGGACAACTCCACCTCTGCTGGATTGAAACCACGAACAACCTGCAAGGATCAAATGTATGTATGTAAATATAACGTAACTTTTGCTAAGTTATTATATTGATTCTTTCAATACAAACATACATGCAGCCACAGCTCAGGTCTAGAAGGTCAAAAATTGAGGTGTGGAACATGGCTCATTTCGACTAAATGCTCTTCTGCCTCTCTTGTGACATGGCTGTAGTTGTATCAGATGTGGGAGTTGAAGTTTTTTTTTAAGATTCCTCTACCACACATTCCCAGTAGAGTGCTCCACGTTTGGGCCTCTGTCTGTCCAGCATCCTCCCCATCTATCTGATCCAACCTAACACCAGGTGGCGATCTGTTGACAGAGTCAAATAAGGTCCATCCTCTCGAGACTGGTTCACGAGCTCAGTCTGTGACCTTTAGTGAATCCGACTATATCTGGTTGGTATCTCTCATTCCAACGCCCAAGTTCAGGTTGCTTCCTCACCAAAGAGGCGACATTCCATGTCTAAAGAGCCAATTTTGAAAACCAAAGGGTTTGCAACAAAAGCCCACACCTTCAACTGTTTCCAAATCACACAACAGGAAGGTGTACCAATGTGACTAATTTTGGTTGAGCGCAGACAGATCCCATGAGTAAAAGGCCAAGCCACCATGCGCTTACCAATGAGCTCCTCTCACAGGCCGTACTTCTATGAGGGGTGATTTAAACCCTTAACTGGGGATGGATACTACATTCCTTGATACATCCTGTCTATATGAACATACTAGAACAACCTTAGTTTGACTCTGTCCATCAAGGCCAATTTGCTTTGAGTCTCTAACATGATCAACTGCCCCAGACAGCATAGCTCCTGAGATCATTTGGGTACAAAAACCCCTCCACCATATGGTTGTAATTTCAGGAGGAGTGATTCTGATGAATTTATTTTTTTCCCCTCTCTTAAATTTCAGAACTCCACAAGGAATAAATAAAGATTAAGAACTCACAGAAATGTCGTTCAAGCGCCGTGCTCTTTCATCATGGTGTCTGAAAACCTGAGTCTGGTCTGACTTCTTCTTCTCTCCTACTCCAAACTTTGCCATTAACGTCTAACACAGACGATAAACAAAAACAAGTCAGATTATAATTAAAAAATTACTCTGGCTTTTGTCAATCCAATTAATTATATATAGTTCAAATTCATAATTAATCAATGCATCAGTTTGGTTTGCTTTGATGATTCTCAGAGTTTGTAGAGTGGGGGAACATGTCAGATTTTTTTGTCAATTTCTTTGAGTTCATCCAAGGCAATTTCTGTGCGGCCCAGTGGTGGAGGATGCTAGAGTAGGTAGTTGCTGTTGCCATGTAGCAATTTGTGGGTTCTTAATGTCAGGGCCAGGTAATGAATATAGTGTATGTATTGTATGCAGTGGATGTAAGAAACAGCCAATGACAAAAGTAACCATATTCTGTCTATCTTGAATTATAGCACCATCTCCTGGATATGCAAGGGTGGGTCCACATGTATACACATACACCCACATAAACATACTGTATTACTACAAACACAGCGTCTATGTGTGTGTATATATATATATGTATATATATGTATATATAGTTTTGATATAAAGACAAAAGAACAGCTTCCTCTCAGATCTCACGTCTGCTCAAGGAACCAAGAGCTTCACACCACTGAGTGCAAACCACATCGGCACCCATCCTCCGCTCCCCTGCTCTGTGCTGCAGCGACTGCTTGATCACGTCCCACAGAAGGCAGGGATTGGCTGTTCTGCTGTGAAACACGAGCCGCTTATGTCCTCTGTCAGCTACCAACAAAAAAAAAAAAAAGTGTCTGCATTGGCCGGGAATCGAACCCGGGCCTCCCGCGTGGCAGGCGAGAATTCTACCACTGAACCACCAATGCTGTGTACTTGTATGTGGTGTTGTTGCTCAGACAAAGGTTGTAAAATGGAGACAAGATTTGCTCTGGTGACTCCTAACAGGAAAAGCAACAGACAAAAAGAAGAATATGCATTTTAGAGTCTGCTGCTGTACCGTCATGTCTTCTTCCTTCTGCACCATAGTTAAGATGTTATCTAAAAAGCGTCTTCTTTCCTCTTCTGGCCGTATATAAGACAGGAAATTTTCAAGCATGCAGTTGACCAGCTGATAATCTAACCAGGGGCCAGTCACAGGTTCGGGCACCTCAGCTGCACAGGACATGGTGGGTGAAGACCGCTCCGTGTTAACCACCACCTATACACAGAAATATACATGCTTGCTAAAAAGCAATGAGCCAAGGAAACTAAGGCAGAGCACAAGCTGCATAGTTTATGTCACCAGTAATTGGATTTGTTGTTTACTATAACACAGTTAATTTATTTTTGAGTGTATTTTCCACCAACTACAGATGTTAGCAGTGCCCACATACCTGCTCCAGCATACAGTTTAAGATTAAGGGCACAGAGCAGGCTTCAGGGGGAATCTGGTCCAGTAGAGCGTTATAGTGACACATATCCACATCTGTATAGAGACCTGGCAGCTTGGCCTCTGGACGCACACAGAGAAGAGGTCAAGAGAAAACACATGCTCAGGTATTCATGACTTTTTAGGTCAAAAGCTGGATCATTTTATGTCAAAAATAAACTGAAAGAAGGGTTAGTAAAGAAGAATCTAAGTGTAACCTTGGTCTGATAGGCCTTGTGTCGAACTGTTTTTTTTCTTGGAGTGTGGGGTCTGGGGAAGAACAGCTTGCAAAACCTTGCACAACAAAATACAAAAGGTAAAGCTTTCACAACTGACAACAAATATCATAAAAGTGACTTGCCCTTCATGTTTCCCCAATCAGTCTATGTTTTAGATTATCTCATAAACTTCCATTTCATAACTGAGCACATACAACTTTTAATAATTTTGTGTTAGATTTGCTATGATGGTTAAAAGCTGTTTGTCCTGTCACTTTGCACTGAGCTAAGTTTTTCTTACTAGAGTTTTAAACTGCAGTAAATTACAAACATTACCATCAGTTATGTTGGTTGTATTCTCTGCATATTCCATAAATTAGCGTGGCATTATTATCATGCAAAATATAGCCAACAGCACCTCTAAAAAATTTAGTCTGATAGTGATGACCATGAACGTTTGTATAATATATGCTTTACATACAAAGTTACACATTAATAAAGTAAATAATTAGAAAAAGTAATGATGGAAGGGTAAACGAACAAGAGTAAATCTTGGAAAGAGGCTTAAAAGCCACTTAACCACAACACCTATAGGAGGAGCCTCTGAGCTAAAACAAAACGTAAACAGTCCTTTGTACCGCTTTAATTAAGTGACAAAGTTGATTAGATAAAAACTAAAATAATTATTAGTTGAGTCACTAATTTATTCATATACATATGAATAAATTATATACATAATATCAGGTATTTTGTATACATATGCATTTACCTCTCCGGGTTCTGAATCCAATGAAACAACAGTGGGTACACTGATGAGCCTGACATTGTCGATATAGTGCTGATGCTGCTTACGCCAGTTGAGACAATTGTAGATGAGATTGGCCACACCATCAAAGACTCGACTTCCCAACTCCAGCTGAACACATGGTAAACAGACATACATACAAGGATTTAAATAAAAAAAAAAACAACTATTGGAATACAGATATGGTGAAACTAATAATAGAGACAAAGGGTTGTGAAGGAATAATAAAACAAAAAAGTGAAAATTATATATATATATATATATATATATATATATATATATATATATATATATATATATATATATATATATATATATATAAAACTCTCCTCACCATAGCGTTAGGATCCTGTGTTGGTAGGGGAAGAATGAGATGTGGGACAGTGTAGCTCAGCTGAACCACATCATGGAGCTTGGAGTCTGGTGGGCCACTGTCTAAAACTGATCTCAAACCTGACCAGAATTGTTCCAGCTTCCTGGCCTGCACAGCGAGATCTATACCAGACAAAAATGTTTCATTCTGAAACCATACATATGACACCATATAAAATTGCTTTTCTTTTCTTCCATTTGCAGAAAAAGTTGGCAAAAGTGCTATTATATAAAACAAAACTTGTGCCTGAAATTTCTTATGTCACACAAACAGCACATACTGAAAAACTCCTAACCTGCATCAGAAGCTGGAGAAGGCCTTTGATGCTGATCATTTTCCTCACAGCTGTGTTGTTCCTGCTGGTTCCCAAAGGTTTGGGTTTGCTCCGAGCACAGTTTGATGACATTTGCCACATGTACACCGATGCTATCTAGCATCCAAATCAGATGTAGACCGTAAAAGCCAACCAACAGAATGTAGTGTTGAGGACCACATTCTGGTTCATCATCTTTAGGGATAAATAACAAGAGTTTAGTTGTGAATCTACTGTTCAATGCCCACTTTTTACTTCATTTGTAAACACATGCTGAGTCTCAGCAACTCAAAACTGTACAAGTATCTGCTATGATGCTGATGTATGTTGTCCAGATATGTGATCACTACAAAGTAATATACTTCACTACAAATTAAAAATAGGATGATGTCATCTGTTTAACTGACACTGCATCTGAAGCAAAGCAAAATCAATTTTAATTAATATTTAAATTATTAGTTGGTTTAGCCAGATATTTTACCTATGAATATGGGTGGATCAACTTCACCCCTGCGTTTGAGCTTGGTTGCCTTTTCCTTGAACGGTTCTTGAGCAGCGGATGAATTCTTTCCCTTTTTCTGAGAGACCTTGGCTCCATTCTTAATATGTTTCTGTTCTTCTTCAGTCTTAAGCTAAAGTTTATTAAAGAAAACACTCATACACACACATCTAAGAAAGATCATTAACAGACCAATGACTTTTATGAAATGATATTCACCTGTTCAGCCTCCCTCCTGTGCTTATCAGTGGCTTTGACTTGTAGCAGATGCGACTTCAGTATTTTTGCCATCAAGTCACAGGAAATCTCCTCTCCGGCTTCCAGGAGCATCTTTGCAGACTCTGCAACCTTCACAAACACAAGTTTGTTAAGTTAAGTGTCTTGTGATTGGTCTAATTCATGTACCAATAAATAAGACTGCGATGAGACTGTGATCTTATAAGGAAATTTCACTCTATCTTATGTTAGACGGAACTAGTGATCTCATCTGGTGGAGTTCTAGCAACCTAGGCTCTGCCAAATTTGGAAAATCTTGTTTTTTCTGTATTTTGTACACAGGCTTTGTTCTTAGGCATGTAGGCTTCAAATTTTAAGCCTCCAGGTGTAAACTTGCATTTACTCATTACAACACCACAGATCATTAAAGACAAAGAAAAACAAAAAAAGGTGCATAAACTGTTTATTATTGGAGACATAGGTAAACAAAATTGTACATTACAGATTATTAGTTCTTACTTTAGTGTGTATATTTATTTCTAAAAAATAAAAACATACCTCATACGATATATCAACATCATCCGTTTTTTTAGCTTTGGACTTTCCCATTTTAAGAATCTGTGAAGAAAATGTTTAACTTGTCATAAACAGCAGGTGTGAGACTTACATTTACAGTAACTTGTGACTCACATTTGCTGCAATTTATTCGGTGTCACGCATCCAATCAGCCAATGATAATGTTGTCAGTCTATGTTCAGAAATGCTATTTGATACCATTTTGTGACTGTTCAAAAGTAAACCAAAGTCAGCATAAAGAAAAAAACGAGATACCTTCGCACGGACGCTGTCCCAGCTTAACAAGGTGAAAAGTTTCCGTTGTGGTTGCTGAACAGCCAAGGCCAAGGCCCGGACGAGCTGCTCCTCCTCTGGGCTTCTCCCAACCACCAGAGACACGCAGGCCTGCCACGAGTCCTGAGAAACAGACACTTTAACCGTGACTAAAAAGAAAAAGTTGTCGAGTCAAAATTTATTGTAACTGGAAATGTTTAATTAAAATTATTATTAGCAAAACTACAACGTCCCTTTTGGAAGTCTGAACCTTCAAATTAGAATGCTTTTTTTAAAAAAAGACGGTTTTACACAGTCACTTAATTATTAATTCCTCATCCTAAGTCTCTTAACCTATTCGGCGCTGAACTTTAAATAATAATGAAAAAAAATGAAGTTTATCTAATTAACAATAATAAATTATATCCTAACTGTCGAGACTAATTTCGCGCGAGCGCTCAACTTGCCGACGTTTTGGTGAAATGACAAACCTCTTCAAACTGGACTCTGACCACATCTGTCTCCGGATTCTCGGTCGCAGCTGGAACTTCAGCATTGTTGGGCTTTTTAGAAGAGCGTATTTTAGCTGTCTTTGGTGGCATTGAAATGTTTGAAATAACTTCCAAAGACTTCAAACGCTTAGGCTGTTATCTAGTTTTAGTAGCAACCCTCGGTTGGCGCCGATAACATTTTGGTTGCCTAGTAACCGACAAGTACCGCTTTAGGGGACGCTTCCTTTACACTTTCACGGTAAAAGCATGAAGAACTACTTTCCATAGTACCAACATTTTTTATTGAAATAGCATAAACTGCAAAAACGTATAAATATTAAATGATAGATTAACTATATATTATTTCAAAGTTTCTTCCAAATTGTAATATCTGGCAGTGCTATATTGCTCTGCGTCATTTTGTCCACTAGATGGCAGTAAAACACCTTGAGGGAGTCATAATACCGTTAAGATGAAGGCTGAGTGATTCCGGTCCTCGAAGACCGCTGTCCTGCATGTTTGAGATGTTTCCCTTTTTTCAAATCACCCGATTCAAGTTAATGGATTATCATCTGCCTATGATCAAGGTCTGCACAAGTCTGTTAATGACACGGTCATTTGTATTAGGGCCCACCCTATGCGTTAGATCAAAGCCCAAAACTCCAGGTAATAATATATTCTTAAACAATACTTCACAAGTCCAGATTTTACTTCTGATTAGTGTAATCATTATCTATTTAGTACACATTGTACCCATTCCAGAAAGAGTTATTGTATTATTGTTGCAAAGCAGAGAATTTAAAGTTTAAAAAAAAAAAAAAGTTGAATAGTTGTAATTTTATTTTAGTGCCAGACCCAAGACATGCAGTATTTCAAATCCATAAATATTACATTTTCTACATTTAACCAGAATCTATATTGAAAATGAAAATTCAGGCCATGTGCAATTTTTATGAAGATTTTTTTTTTTAAACAAACAGTGAAACCAGAGGATGGTTTTAAATACATATAAACACACACACACACACACAGCAATAAGAATAGAATCAAAATGATGTTGAATCCATTGTATGACTATGCAAATAAACAACGGTATTATGTAACTCTATTTGAAAAAAAAAAACATTTCATGCACTTATTTTCTATGTATGCTTATTTCATCCTGCTCAGCATTGGTGGGGTCAGGAACCTACCAACGCTATCATCGGGGAGGAGGAAATTATTTTTCATCTGATATCAAGTTTCTAAAATAACAGCAGGCGTTCACAACGCTGTTATCATGCTTTTCAGGTCAAGACAAGATGTTACACAACTTCATCTCCCAATTCCATTTTAAATAACAAGTTAAGCAACTACAATCAGCTTTTTTGAAACATTTCATTTGAGTTTTTGTCTGTCTGTGCAACTCAACTGATATTTCGGTAGTAAAAATATGAGAGTTCAGAGCTGAAAGGCTTCAAGGAGGTCTATTATAACCAAAATATACGCTCTATTTGAAAACGAATTACTTATGTATAAATTGCTTAGTTTAATGGAACCTGAAAGCAAATTCCTATTCCTTTGTTTACCAGTGTTTTATTTATTTGTTTTCTGCAGCTCATCTTTACATTAAAGTCATTGTTTGGTGCAAATTTCCGACCAATGTCCTCTGAACAGTTTTACTAATGTGAAGGGACGTTGATGAGAAGATGTATTAGCCCGGGCAACAATCTATTTTCAGCAGAGCCCCATAAAAGCACAAAAGTGGGCCAGCGCCCACCTGCCAGATGCCAGAGATGTTTATGTTTCGAGCCAGCAGTTTGTTAGTTACAGAGGAATTGCCAGCTCTAAAGTTTCCAGCCCAACAAAGGTCTCACACCAGCCAGATAAACACCGTAGTGACACTTAGGTGCAGCAACATCTCATCCACGCTGCTGCAAACAGTGTAGCAACATCTCAAAATATCCATATCTTTTTTTTGGTACACACTGCTACCAAGCCAGTTGCATCATGTGCCGGTAAGGGATTCATTTCACTCAACAGCAGTCGTAACAGTTTATTAACAATGATCTACGGCCACTTGCCTCTCAAAATTATGTAACTTACTCTGGTTTATATAATCCGGTGCCGGCATCATCCGTCATACTCATGAAGTCATAAAAGCAAATGAGATCAGACACTGTGGTCTCGGGACAGCAGTACCTGTACTTAATATTTTGTGATGCGCCGTACCTCAAAGTAGCTTTGACCTATCATCACATGAGACACTTAGGTTTAAATCTGGGCTTCACAGGCTGTTTGGAGTCTGTCTTTAGATGTGAGCTCTCCTGGAGACCACGCTGTTGCCAAACAGGTGACTGTTGCAGATGAAAAAAAGGAACATTCATCCATCTGTGCATCAATTATCCATACCAACTTCCCAGTCCAGGACTGGAATGGAAATGGAAATGAACACATTCGCTTTCATATGGTCGTGTGTTTGGAGCTTTTCTAGTTGCAGATCACCTTGCTATTTTGTGTCGCTTTTAACATAAATTAAGCTGAAAGCATTGATTTGTCCTGTAGAATACACTGTTGGCAACCGCAGCGAATACTTGAGTTTTTAAGGTGCCGTTTGGCAAATCAGGTTTCGAATTCCAGTCGTCACATCACATCCTTCCAGCTCCAAAGGCTGATTTGAATTTCACAAGTCATGTGAGACAAAATGTCAGTGAGGAGCGAAGCCAAAGATCATCTTTACCAATGATTAGTCCAATGCTCTCTGGATGGAGAACTCTTTTATATCTAAATAAACCCTCTTAGTTGATTATAGCTTTTTTTTTTTTTTTGTCAGATTTCAAAATCGAGCACTTTGGACTTGTTTGTCCTGAAGTGAAAGATTACAATAGTTCATGGATACCTGTCACACCTGGCAAGGATCGCTTTCACTGTAAAGAAAATTATCCAAATGACTGTCCTCGGAGTAGGATTAAATCAAATTGTGTAATGTTTGTGTGCAAAACCAGGTTTCCAGGAACAGCAAAATGTTATTAATGTTATCGGATCTGCGACTGTTGGCGTCAAAGTGCAAACAGCTGCAGTCAGAAACAGATTGCACAAATTTGACCTGTATTGGAAGTTGCTAAAAAAAAACAACCTTCTGTTGTCTGAAAATGAAGGATGCCAAATATATTAAAGTCACAGTAAAGCTTCTGTTATGTTTCGCTCCATCTCCTGCTTGTATACTCATGTTTTGCAACTGTTTCAGTCATTCATGTTTCGCTGGGTGAATAACAAATCCTTCTGTAGTAACTATCAATCCACGTTTATTTCTACTTGGATTAAAAGGAAAATAGATCAGAACAATGTGGAATTGTGTGCTCTGGATGGATAAGTCAAAGACAGGTTTGTTCATCCACAGTAAACGTAGAACAAAGCACAGCGGCAGAAATTCTATGGTTGGAAATTACTTCGGTACATCATGAAAACTAAGATTTAAATCCCATTACAATGCTGTGAGAGCGAGCCGAAACAGGGGGGAAGTTTGTGTGAAAACCAACCAAGTGAATTGTCAGTCTGATGGGCGGTTATGCAAATAGTCTACAGGGACTTATGTTTACCAGGGAGGGCAGTTCCACTTTGAAGGGCAAGAATATTACATATCTGACATCTGTGTTTATAAATGATGAATGATCACGCTGTGAACAGGAACATCTCTGTCATAATACAAAGAAGAAAAAAAGTGCGGTTTGGTGGATGGTTTGAGGCTGGAGGGGGTTGTTTATGCAGAATATATACAAAAGCTCAGCTGACAGATAAACATGTTTGGACCATCAGATGCATCAAGTCCCAGCGCGGCATGCATGCACCCTTCAGCCAAGTTCATCAGATTTCCATCTTCCAAGAAGAGGAGCTGTGACACAGACCAGGAGGAAACATGAAATCAAGCTCTGCATATCTCTCAGCACTACCAACAGCCGTATCCAGGGACTCTGACCCCCCCCCCCCCCCCCCCCCCCCCTTCTTCTTCCTTGGAGATGGAGAGAGAGACAAATCGCAGCTGGCAACATCTGCAGGAAGAGGCCACGTGAGATCGGCTTCATCACTTAGACTGATGGTTGACCGTACTCCACTGCGACGCCGTACCGTCACTTTAACCCACACTGGTCTGGCTGAGATGAATCATGTTGACAGTAAGGACTCGGAGTGCCACCAGCAGATTCATGACCACTGGCAAATCAGCTGACAAGGCAATACACTGGCCTTCAGTAGGTTTCCATGAGGCCAGAGGTAGGTTAATTATGTCAGAGCGGGTGGGTGTCACCTCAGTTATTGACCATAACTCAAGGATGTAAAAGACGAGAAGCTGCACATCAACAATGAGTACAGTTGGGCTGTTGCAGAGATAAGACTTTTAGGATAACGATACTCATTCCATGTCTTGCTAAAGTTAGATGTCAATAAAATATGTAGCCAGAGACCGGAGAAAGCTTGAGGACATTAAAACTCGGCCTCACTTTGCTCTTAGGGGGGCAATTCATCTTTCAAGTTCTGCCAAAGCTCAAGCACCAACAAGGCCAACTTTAAGTTTAAAAACATTAAAGAGCTTTATATCAAATGCGTTCATAAAGTTTAAATCCTAGTGCAACTCTGGACAAATCACTTTCTCCACGTCCCTCTGTACGTTCACAGACTTCACAGGTTGCCGTGTGTAAAACAGAAAAGGTTAGTGCTGCACACTGACAGCAATGCGCCTGCGCATCATGTGACCCACCTGTAACCGTCAGCCTGTTCTGCCGTTTGGGGGCGAACGGCATCATTACACTGGTTACACTTTTATGCAAAGCGGCGAACGATAAGGAGCCTGATTTCGTGCCTCTAGGGAGTTTTGCAGAAGCTGCGTGGGAAGGGGAAGCAAGTCTCGACAGACGTCACAGACTAGTGTCTGAAACGTCTCCAAGGCTCATGACCCTGTGTCACATGAGAGGCTCCAAGTCACTAAGGGGCCTATTAAAAGGAAGAAATATCACACGTACACGAACAGAATCAGCTTTATTGACCAAGCATGTTAAACACAAACAAATTTGATGGTGTAGCCTGGATGTGTCCAAACTGGGACTTATTTTCAATCTTGACCCGATTAAAACGAGGATCAATACCATTTTTAAAGGGCCGAGTCATGCTCGACGCATGCAATGTGAACAGATTCATAGTTCATTAAAACTTTAGGATAATGCCAATACACTCATTTACAAGGCAGGACTGTCATCGTTTCCACTTAACACGTAGGCAGCAGCGTTTTTGCTGCATGCCCGTTCCACCTTAAGAGACTGCGACAGTGGTGAAATCAGGTTGTGCAGATAAGACCAGGCCAAACCCCACTGCTCTTTATTCTTGCAGAGTTTCCACCTTCAAAAAACAAAAGTGCAGTTTTAGTGGGGGATTCGATTCAGGTGCATGTATAGGACATGTGT
The DNA here is from genome assembly GCA_014839995.1 of Xenentodon cancila. Lineage (NCBI taxonomy): Eukaryota > Metazoa > Chordata > Actinopteri > Beloniformes > Belonidae > Xenentodon > Xenentodon cancila. The sequence continues at coordinate 18,079,065 of CM026212.1, forward strand.
GGTGGTTGCACACCACATTGCTGGTGGACACTCAAACTGCAGACAAGCAATTGTACGCAAGAGAAGAGCAAGTGAACTTGTCATTAATGGCAGATGCAGTCGCCACAGGTTTAAGAAAGCCGATACAGGCTGCTTTTTTGGGTGAACCAAACTTTAATTATAAAGGCTCTGCACTAAAAGAGGCATGGGGGGGGCGGGGGTTGTTGCATTTAATTAAAAAAAACAAAAAAAACAAACATAAGACAAAAACAGCATTGAGTGAATGTAAATTTCTATGACAGTTAAGGCATCCACATTCCCATAGCGTTGGCTCACAACAGCAGCAGTTTCACATCTTTAAACCGTCGCAGCCGCCACAGGTTACACCTTCATCTAGTCAAGCCCAGGCGTTTGCTGCTGCTGCAGCTGAACAGTCAACGCACCTGGAAACAGATGCAGCAACAAAGTGGCAAGTGTCCAACAGTGTACACCCCTTTAAACATGTTGATGTGAACAGACTAATCTGGAATAAGTACGAGTAAAACAGTGCTTGAGAATAGAAAAATAGGGGAAAAAAATAAATAAAAATAAAGACTTGTTTATGCCCAAGCTTTTGACCCATGACGACTGGCTAGTATTTGAACAGACACCATTGTACAAAAACTGTCAAATGCGACGCCACTGGGGTGTCACATATGGGCTAAAGTGCTTTTACCAACAGGAAACCACATCTTCCACTTTAATCTCCACAGTTCAGCACTCCTCTATCACAGTACCAGCCGAGGAGGAGTACAGTTTTTTCTTGACCAGTCGGAAGCCTGGACTTAGTTTAAGAACGTGCGTGAAAGCTGGTGCAAAGCACGAGCCCATGAAGAGGAAGTCCCGAAGGCTGGGCCAAGCGGTGCCGTCCTGCTTGAACACGAGAGTCAGCTCAAACGTGGGCACCACCGTGGCATCGCACGCGATGCGCTCCAGCGGCTTGCAGCCCTTTTCCAGCTCCAGGTGGACGTAGAGGACGCAGCCGCGCAGGCCACAGGGCTCACAGGACGCCAGCCGGAGAACTTCACGAGCTATCCTCCGCGTCAGCTTCTCTGGTACCAGCACAGAGGAGCAGTGGAGCGTCGTCTTCTTAGCCCGCGACAGGCAGTCCTCAAACACCCTGGCAAGCTGGTAACAGGCTCTCTCTCCTGCCAAGTCTGAAGTCCTCTGTGGCTCAGCCAAGCAGTGATCCCAGAAATCAACCTCTGGGGAAACAAGTTCATTTGTAAGCAACTCATTTCAAAAAACAAAAAACAAACCCACCATTAGTCAGTTGCACATTAGAAAACACACAAGAGTTATTCAATGTGGGCAGAACTTTGCATAATTGCTGGAGCTATGGAGCATGAAAACAACGCCATAGCTCCAGCTTTGCCATTATTCGCAGGCTGTTGTGCAGACAGGCCGACACAATGACTTCATCCTATGTAAATCCCCGTCCCCGCCCCCCTCTGCTGCTGCAGCAGCCTGCGCCGCAGTGATAAACAAGCGCACAGCTGGAAGCAGCCAGAAACCTAACAGGTTACATATGCAAGCAAGCTTAAAGAAAGAGACAGGAAAAAAAGGGTTGGGGAAAGGCCAGCATACCCACCTTTCTCATTGTAAACCTGGTCGTATCTTCTTTCAGCCAATTCCGAAACACAATCGCTGCTTTTAGCCTTTAAAGTGCTCGTGGCAACCATGGTGACAGTGTTGATGTCTTCAGGAGTGTGCCGCTTTCCTGAAGCTTTTAGTAAAGCTGCCTGGAAATGAAAGAGGCAGTGCTGTCACAAGAGAAGCTTTTAAAGACGAAAACGAGGTTCTAACGAGTCGGATTTTTTAAAATTAAGACCCCATTTAACGTTATTCGTCCGTCACAAACGGGGCTACACACATTTCTATGAAGCAGAAATTTGTTTAGAATATTAAGGCGCTCACCTTGATCACTATTCAGTGCAAAAATAAGTTAATATAGCTGGTTCTTTATAAATAAAGTCTCACACACACGTTGCTTTCCCACGTACACAGACACACAAACATAACGTATAACGATAAAACTTCTGAGAAAATTTATACCTTGTTCTGCTCAGCTGACCAGAGGGCTTGACCAATCACAATGTGAGCTGAGACGTGAGTCTTTTCTGATTGGCTAATAAAAGAGCATTCGTATTAAATTATTGACCAATTATAGTTGTGGAAAATGGTTCTGTTGCCAGGTGGAAGAGATGACTCGCCAGCTGAAGCATGTGACGTGAATTTTTATATTTGTGTTGAAAAATGGGTGATAGTTTCTAATGAACAGTATTTTAATTTCCACACAGAAGTTAATTTGTGTTGGCACAACATGAGACATGGAAGAAAAAAGTATTACTCTGTATTTTATGATTAAAGTTTTATTTATTTATTTTTTTTTAATGATTAACTGTCTCTCATAGAAGTATTAGGCTGACAATTTCATGGGAAATACATTTTAAAAGCAAGGCATTGGGACCATTTTCAGTTATGTGATTACGTATTGCAGTAATATCATTGATAACTGAGGCAGAAGCGTGAAATTCATAGATATTTATGAGCTGGTGGGCTCCATATGCTTTTTAATTTCACTCATCTAATAAACTGCATCCAGAGGGTCTGCAACAATTGACCCATTTTTAGTAAATAGTATATAAAAAAAAACAATAATATTATATTAAGCAGATTAAATTCATTCAAAATGGCTTAGGTGCACACTAATTTCCTACATGTTTGTCAAAAATCAGATAAAATCTGCACGAGGGAAGAGGAAGCCCTTGAACTCGGTCTACTGTGTCTCAGCTTACAAATGTGTACACGTGTGTGTGTGTGTGTGTGTGTGTGTGTGTGTGTGTGTGTGTGTGTGTGTGTGTGTGTGTGTGTGCGTGCGTTTGGCAGGGACAACACTGGGCACAGTTGTTCAGCTCATCAGCAGTTTATCTCTCATTACACACTGCTTCAACAGAGATTTTCTTGCTGTAACTGGATCGGGTCGTCTTGCCCCCAGCAGGTCTGCTGGCTAAAGGGTAATGAAATCCAGTGTTGGAGAAAATGGTGTCCTCCAGTCACATGAGGAGAACTAGATATGAGCTACAAAAAAAAAAAAAAAAGTCATATTCTTCAGCTAGTGTTGTGGCCAGCACAAAGTCACCTAGAGAAGACTTGTTTTTATTTGTTTGCAAACACTAAGTTTGGTACATAAAATGTGCCAATGGCTTTTTTCACAGATGGGAAATTAAATGAAACAAATCTTCTGAAGCTTTCTGTTTGAAATCATAAAAAATAAGAAAAAGAAAACATTGCTGCCCCTTTTCTTTAAAGTGTATCACAAACTCTCTTTGAGGGTTTTACTTATATTTAGGCTGCAGAGGGAGTTGTCAGACTCAGTTTTACACCAGAAAAAGAAACCAAAACTTTTACAAACAGAAGCAGACTTTGTTCTAAGCTGTACAGCCTGCAGGAAAGGTGAATAACCAAGCCAGTAAAAGAAGACCTGGTTTCCAAAAGGCATGACGTTGACAGACATCTATTAATTTGATGTTTTAAGCATGACATGTTTTGCATTTTCCGCCCTCTTGTCTTCTCAGCCATCATTGCTTTTTTGCTTCCCTGCCTTGACGTCTGCTGCAGCTCTGTGAGCTGGTTTCACTGCTGGTAATGTGTGACTTGGTGCCATTAGGCAACACGCAGTCAACGCAGGAGACCACTAAGCCCACGGTAAGTTACTTTAGCTGCTTTTTACCAACAGCAGGGAATGGAGACCAAGAGAGGTAGACAATACCTCCTCAAAGTAATTAAATGGTTCTTCAAATTACACTGAAGCAGATATTTTAACGTGAAAGAAAGTCTTATGTGCGTCTCCTGGGAGACTCTTGGCCAGTGTTGGTAGTATGAGACTTGTTTAGCTGTTTGTCCTTAAATATCGGAAACTGAATTTTGTTGTGATGATGCAGGTTTTTCTTTTTCTTTAAGATGACCATTTATACGGGTTTCGTGACCTAGTAACCAACAAAGATGAGAGTGGGATGATCATCCTCACCTGAACCTACTACAGTGTCATTCGTGTTTTTTTTTTTTTTTATCTCAACTTTCTTCTTTTTGTGGACATCAGTTACTAGAGGTTTTGTAGTACTTTGTGGCTGTTTAAAAAACGTACCAGAAGATATGCATAAATATGCATCACCTGCTTTCCTGCCATGATTGTGCGTAAACCGTTGATCAAACATCATTGTCAGTCTAAAATGAACAAAAAACACATATTTGTTGAAAAAAAAAAACTTTTTGGAACTCAGTTAATTTTCCATTCGCTTAAAAATTCACAACGTTTCTAAGTGTGTAGGATGAATCTTCTGAGCTCATGACTGAAACAGCTGAGTTCCAGACAGCTGTCACACATACCTCCTCTACATCTACTTTTTTCCTGTGGTCAGCAAATTTGCGGCATTTCACCTCTCTGCTACCACGCAAGACTCCAAACCAACGAGTTGCACCTCACACATCATTTTGTTGACTTTATCAACGTGGATGTGTGACAGTAACCAAACGGCACATGTGCTTTCGACTTTAACTCCCTCTGGGTAAGGCGAGTCCACCAAAATGTGCTTGGTAATTATCTCCGTATCCCGTTTCCCTGAAAGACGCAAAAGATGAATGGTGCCGAGTTTCAGGTTACTAATCCATCAGAGCTCACATGAAGCTTCTATTATCACTGTAAAGACATCAGGTATGCCCGGCTGGCAGCACTCCTCTTCCAGTGAAACGTGCTGCTTGTTGCACCTTTTCGCTGAGTCGCATTTCACTCTGATGGGGGAGGCTTGGGTGCATGTGCAGGAGTCGTATGGCCGCCTGGATTTTCTAAACTGAACTGGGACTGTAACATGTGAACAAAACCTACGATGGCATCCTGACCCAGCCCAAGTCCAGATGGCAGGGCCTTCATGGCAGTAAATGATGGGCTTCCAGCCATCAGCCAGTCGGCTCCTCCATGTGTCTGTGATGGAAACCGTTCACACGGTTGAAGCTGTAATTACCCGGTTTCACCTTACAAAGAGAAATCTGCGCAAGTGGCAGCCTGATGCATAAGATTTGGTCTGGTCATATAATATTTTTATTCCCTATTTCTATTAAAACACACATTTCCGGCACCTGTCAACAGATTAATCAGCTAATCTGAAATTATTACTTTACTACCTTAACAAGGGGACTGGAAAATAAATATGGATGGTCATTGAAACTTTGATAAAACAACAAGTTGAGGTTACTTTGGCTCAGAACTGTATATGGAGGCGTTTCAGGCTGGATGACGCTGCTCTGGTGATATCACCACGAAATCTGTGTTGACCATCTGCTCCCTCTGCTGGTGGGAACATGAACCTCCCACTGTTGTTGCAGAAACCCGGTTACAGATCTTATATTTTAATATCTAAGGCAGAAAAAAAGAAGAAAAAAAGAAGGAAGGTTTTTTCTACATCAAAATTGTCTGGACATTTTGAGGTTACGTGCATAATAACAGTTGTAACTAATTGATAAATAGACTTGAGTTTAATTTGGTGACTCTCAACATCATCACGATCATTTACAACACGTTACAGATCTTTGATATTAACCATAACTGTTCTTAGATTATTATTGTTACAAGAAATGTTCCTTCAATAGTGCGATTTTCCATTAGTTTAATGCCATGTCCAGTACAAAAGAGGAATTAATCAATATTACACAAAACGAACAAAAATCCTACATTTATGTAAAATTTATTTTTATCAAATATCCTGTTCTCATGAAAGACTATAAGAAGATGAACGACAGTCCAGACAAAAAAAAAAACCCCAAAAAAAACCAAACAAAATCACACAATCTCAGACACACTAAACAGATAAATCATTGATAACGCAACATTATGATTAGAATACAAAGAAATGAACAGTAATTAATTACATCAAAGACGTGATGAAATGGGGTCAGTGTACTTTAAAAGAAATATATTTGTGGGCCGACATTTACAATCAGCAAAACTTAACATTTTCCTGTATGGATTATAGATAATAAACTTAAATTCAAAAAGTAGAGCGACATCGATTAGTTTAAAGAGCTTTTCGGTCTTTATGGCAAGAATGTTTTTTGTTTCTTAAACACATATTCCATTTGATTAATTTGATTTACACATCACTTCTCTGCTTAATCAAACATTTACACAGATAAAAAAAAAAAAAAAGAAACCAGCGGCACTTGTGACTCTTCCACTTGCTGATCTTGGTGTTACAGTCATTTTTTATTCCTTTTTCTTTATCTTGCAGCAGCTGCAACAAAACAGGAGGAATCACAGAAATGAGACTGGGATAAGAGAACAGAAAAATAATTGTTTTAATGGTGACGGTTTGGGTTTGTGCAGTCTTTAACATCATAAATGCTTTCTTCCTCAGTGAAATTCCTAAAACATGAATCAGTTTCCTTGTTTAGTTCTTTGGCGAAAGCAGGCCTGATTGTGGCAGGGAAGGAAGACGGAGCCATTCACAACCCAAATTTGAACATTTTCATTTTCTCATACGTGGAAGACTGAAGCTGGAATTTAAGTGCAAACTAAGCCTGACACACGAGCCCCCCACGGATGTTCATGCGTACCCCCCCAGCACACACTCGCCTATAGTGTCTGGACCACACTGACATTTACTTGCTGCACAATAGATCCCTTCCAAAATAATCTGTGTTTATGTTAGGAAGTCCCTATCTTTCAGGCCCTGCTGCTTGTTTTAGGGTGGGGGCATGAAATCACAGGAAACACCTTCTGCAGCCCAGCAAAGCCCCGTAAGCCCGTACAGTACAATGAGATATTAAAAGCCTGCCACTTCCCTGAAGTAATTGCAAGTTTTTGTCTGGAGGACCCGCTTTACTAAATGATGGAAGAATGCACAAACAGGAGGAACTGTCACAGGAAACGGGGGGCAAGGCGGCTCACCGTTTTCTTCTCCGCCTGACGACTTCACCCCGAGGAGCATGACACCGTCTTTGGTGCTTTCAGGCCGGTTCTGGAAAGATGCACTGTGAAGACAAAGGGATAAATGATTTGTTGGTCCGTACATGTAAAAAAATATATCATAGCTTTAGATATAGAGCTTACTTCTCCGTTCCACTATCAATAGTTTCTGCAGAAAGGAAGACAAGAAGAGATGTTAATACGCATGCTTTTATTGACAAAACGGATAAAACAGTAATGTTTAAGATGATGTCTGTGCGTATACCTGTGTGATCGTGGACTTTCTTGCTTTTGAATTTGCAAACAATGGCAGCAGCAGCTACGACGAGGGCGGCAGGCAACAAAATCCACCACAGCCTTTTGTCTGAGGGTGGACCTAGACAACAAAGTAGTCATCAATACTCGTCGAGCGTGACATGTCTGATCCAGGAAATGATGTCCCCCCAAACGGCAGGGCACCTTCATTGAGGTTGGGGATGCGAACATTTTTCACATGTTACCGGCCAGATGTCAAGACGAGGGATAAAACGTGACCTCACACGCTGCAGTGCTGTCAGCCACATGCACGGTGGCAGTGGCATCAACTGTTCGAACCGGTTCATTTTCTGTCCCAAAACGTGTTCTGTCACTTCGTAACTTTATTAAAAGCATGCGTTGGTCTTTTTTAGCTCCTCGTCTGTCGGTGCAGCTCACCTGTGTCTTTCATTGGAGGCTTTTCTTCACCTTTCATTTCATTCTTATTTATAACCGACTGGCTGACTGGAACACTTGGTCCTGTAATATCAGAATTAACTATTCAGTAAAAAAAAGAAAAAAGAAAAGAAAATCACAATATACCAATCTGTGGAGTGAAGCTGTTTGAATGAACATCCCAAAGAACATGCATTTCATAATGTTTTTATTAATAGATTGTCAGTGCATTAAGATAATAAAAATAAGGAGTTTATTTTAGAGGACAAGACAAAAGCATAATTAATGGAAAATACATAGTACCTGTTGCAGTAATAGTCGTACCTGCAGACAACAAATAACACTACATTATAATTTGAAAAGAACAATCAGGGATTGGAGCAAAGATTTCATATATTTCAAATATTATATTACTTGGACCAAAACATGTCTCACCAGGAGTATTTGATGTCTTTGGACTGCTCTCGAAGCCTAATGGGTCTTGGGTGCTGTTTGTCATAGCTAAGAAAAAAGAAAAAAAGAGAAATGCATCAAATCTCCAGGAGCAGACCTTTGATCAGCAACTTCTTCTTCTTCGAAAAAAAAAAAAAGGAGATAAGATGTCATCCTTTTCAGTATTGAGTTTGAAATGAGCCCATCTCCAAAGGTTGGACCCAGATGGACAACACTGAGGACTGTTTTTGAGGAGAAATTGAACTCTTTAAAAAACTTATTTTACATACTTGAGAGCCGCAGCAGGTTTTTTACGTCCAGTTAAACTCATTGCATCCAGCTGCAAGTCTCCAATAAACCAATTAAAAACAGAGCAAAAAGATCCATAAAATAGTCTCACTTCGGTTTTCGTGCTTCTGGAAAACTGGTAACGAGCCGGTCGTGCTTGCTTGGTTCGTGGATGCTGTGGACTCTGGAATCTGAGTTGAAACTGGTAGGAAAACAGAAACATGGTAACGAGCAGGTGAACATCTTCTGCCCTCGTGTTTCGTCATGCAGTCCTTTTCTCATTTGACGGTAACATCCACTTTAAACGACCCCATGGACACTTGCAGCCTCCAAATGCGTGCAAAGACTTTCAATTAATGGAAATGAATGAACAGCTGTATCTAAACCTTTTTGACTGGAATAGTACATAATCTTAAAAAAAAAGAAGATATGAGACTAAAGAGGGGAGCCAGGCTTAAAAATAATCTTACTTTTGTTAGTGCCATTGATTGTTGCAGAGGTTGGAGGAGCATCAGAAGACACATTCACTGTTGAAGGAGCCATCGTTGCATTTTGTGAAAGTGACTCTGCTGTGTCTCGGATGTCGGTTTTATTTCCTTCTGGTTAGACAAAGAAAGAACAAATACTTTAATGTTTGCTGCAGAAATGGAGAAAAAAAAAAAAAAAGCCAGAACTTATCTGGTCATTTCTTTTGCGATCTCTCCAGGTTTTGGACCTGGAACATCAAGACTAACGCGTCTTACTATCCAACTTGTTGAACGTCAGTTTACAGGAACAAGATCTAGTTAATGTTTTATCACCGTTGCCAGGCAACTAGCAGAGATTCCTGGACGCTGGAGACCCCTGCTCCTCACATGTTCCTAGTGATTGATGTTTGGAAGAGATGATTGGTGCAAGTGGGAGCTGGTTGGACTGATGGGAGGTTGGATCAGACATCGGGGCTGAACCAGCCTGGAACCAGTTTCTCATCGTTCATTCTAACTTTGTGGACAAGCTGCGGTTTTTATTACTGACTAAGAATAAAATAAAGCAAAAAGGACACCTCTTATTTCCAGAAGGGTTTTGTTCAGCTTTTCACTGCTTGTCTGGTTCCAGATATTTTAATCAGCCCTTTTCAAGGAGCAGAAGCCTAAAAAAAGGTTAATAATATTGATGATATGAGGCCAAATGATTTTTACAGTTTATGTACTCACCAGGCGGACTGTCTGCTGTTTCATTCAATGCAACTGTAACACAGAATCACAAGTAGGAACTTACAGAAATGCTTCAATCACTCGAAACCCCTGCAGAGGTTTGAAGATATCTGAGTATTCAGGAACAACGGGGATGTGCAACTGCGCTCTCGACCGTGCTGGCTCTACGTGATCCATATCCTCACCGGCCGAAGCCGCAGGAAAACATGCATGTTTTTGTTTTTCAGATGGATTTTATGTTTTCGGTTTGCAGTTGCAGATACGTGGGATTCCTTTTTGGCACAGCTTTAAAGGCCAGCGTCTGCCGCAACAACCTCCATGCTCCTCGGCGTCGGACCGGAGGACGAAAAGTCAAGATACAAATGGATTTCGTGACATGTTGAGGTGGACATCCTCTGCTCCAAGTGTGAAGCTGCATCCTGTGACACACACAATTGTTGTCCCCCCCTGACCCGCGTCGGGCTTCCTGTCTTTACTGCCATCTGCTGCGGCTTTATTCAGCATGTTTCACAAGACCTGCAGCTGAAAAGACCTGCAAAACCAAGTGGAGTCATTGTGAAGCTTATGCTTTTAAAGTCGCACCAGAACCTTTTTTTTAAAGTCCGTTTTGGGACGAATCTGATAAGACGTCTTTCCTGTGAAGCCAATGTTAACTTTTTTAAAGTGCTTGGAGCAAAGTTTATATTATGTCTTCAGGTTTTGTTTTGCTGCCCAAATCAAACTCTTAAAATAAACGCCAAGACGTGGGACTGCTGCCATATCTTGCACCGTTTAGTGGCATAGCTTGGGCAAGGGTGTTTCCTCCAGATGTTTACTGCTGGAAGTCCATTTGTTGTCAGCTGGGACCGATAGTTTCCAAGACAATAATCTGCTGTTGGTGTGAGAGAGGGAGCAGTCTCGTTCCCACTTGCTATCTGAAGTTAGATCACATATCAGCCTGGCGCAGGTCCTTTAAAAAGTTCCTTTGGCTCCGCACGGGGAAAAACAAACAACTCCAGGCCCGATCCATTTGTCCTCCTAAGAGGCACCCTTTTACACGTCACTCTTCTGGATTTTCCTCTTGTTTCTTTTTCTCTTTTTTTTCCTTTTGGGTTCTTACATGTGTTTGAAAAAGAGTCAATCTAAGTCCTAACAAACAAGAGAAATCACTTTAGGAAAAATTTAATCTGAGTAGCTGCAGTAGCTTTTTTTTCCCCCACAATAACCAAGACAAATGATTATAAATGACAGTAAATTCAGACCTTAACAGTTTTTTCATTTTAAGAGTTGAAGCTCTTTTCAGGTTTGAGCTTGGTGCAGATGTAGTGGATGGGAATCATCATCCTACCTGCTGTGATGAGGGGAGCAGATGCAAGAAGCAGGAAGACAAGACGCCCGATCGAGTCCATGGTGACTGTGCAGCCGCGATCTCCTCTGACTTCTCCCACAGACTTGGGCTGAGTGGCCAGTACGCAAGGTGTCCAAGCCTGAGCACTACGCTGCGGATGCTTATTCTCACACTTCCTTTAGCTAAAGAAGGGGAGGAAATACACTGGCTTCCCTTCCTGACGTAAAGTGGGCGGATGGCTGCTGAGCACGGGGCAGCCACTTGGTGCAAACCTGAGGCCATTTAACAATAATCTCGGTTTGGATTCATGTTTTCTCGGCAACTCCCATCACATATTTTTTCCTGCCAGGAAAACGCCTGACCAATTGGGAGGAGAGTACGACCTATCAGAGGCAGAATAAGAGCTAATTTCATCATTGATGTAAGCAATTATGTAAGATGAACAAACACGTACCTAGGAACACTTTGCAAGAAGTTACTGAAGAGCATGCAGCGTTGCAGTAGTTGTGCATGCATCAGCAACACAAAGAAAGAAAGATATGATCACAAAGTGTTTTTTTTTTTTGCTCACAAAAAGCTGGAACAGAAGGTAAACAATTGACAGCCAACCAAACAGCAGCCATGACGTCTGACTATTCTTCACTGTTTCAGGAACAATGCCTTCAGAAAGCCTGAGGATGAACTTACTGCTCACTGAAACGCTCCGACTTGTTTCGACTAATGATTCCAACTTCCCCTCCCAGTCATTGTCTTTTTTTTTTCAAACTGAAACATCCCATTTTCAATAGGATTCAACCTTTCTTAGCTGCACCAGCAGCTTCATTCAGTTACATTACACTTTTCCAGTCCGACTGTGTCTGGTGGAATCAGTCAGACGTAAATAAAAAGGCACACTTTTGTTGAAAAAGGACAGAGAATCATCCGTAGACCTGTGAGGCAGGATTCTGCAGAAACGCCTCTCTTTTCACACCTTTATTGTCCCATTGGGGGAAATCTGGTTGGCAGAGGTGGTGCTGAGGACATAAGGAGACGAGACAAGACAAGACAAGACACAGTGATACTATTAGTGCCATCAAAGCTTAAGGCTCCCATCCATCCATTTATTCAGCCATTCATCAACTTCCCAAGAACCCTAGGCAAAGAGGCCCAGGCCTCCCCCTCCCCAACGTTCTCTAGACTGGCCCTGGTAGACCCAAATTGAGGTAAATTCAAACAGATTCATATGAAGAAGGAAAATCACGCAACACAGTGTCCTTTGATCAGATGTGAGTTACTGGAGTCCCGCCCTGCAGTCAGGCGTGAGGGGGGGCAGGGCCCATTCACCAGTGTCCAGGCATAGGCCTGGTTGGACTTTGCTTGTCCGAATGTGACGGACCTGCATGACGTACCACACGAGTCAGGTGCCTTTCTGGGATGGGTATTGGTCCAAAACATGGGCCTCTGCATTCCCGCCCTCCCTCACAAAAACGGGTTAAGGATCAAGAAGGGATTTAATTGTATGCAACGCAAAGAAAAATCAACACCTACCAGAGATGGGAGAAGAACAAATTACTCCACAAGAATGGTCACTCCTGGCGACCTTGCAAGAGAATAAAACGGACTCAATAAAAGGTCTTTAGAGGAAAACCAGCAGTGTTTTGTCTGCCCTTCCTGCAAATTGCTGTTCTGTCCGGGGTGAAGTTGAGGTTTTTGCCTTCAGCCGAACCACGGTATTTACAAAAATCCACTTTCTCAATACACTTTTCTAATTGTAGCAGGGTTTCAAAGGTTTATGGCCACGTGTCTAGTTTTGTTTAGATTGCATTTAGGAAGGAATTGTGCCAAAAAAACCACCTGGAAACTCCAGGAGGTATCCGTTTTTAAAATTCCTTCTGGAGTTATTTCTATGTAATATGCACAGGAGAGGGGACAGGATGCATCCCCGGGAGAACCTGCGATGTCCATTTCTTGTAACACCTGTAAGGAGAACCAAATAAATGTTAAAATGAGTCTGCAACATGATGGAAAACTCAAACTGTCTGACACCGTCCTGTCATTTTGGAGGAATCGCGCTGCTTTTGACTTTTTAACAAAGTAGTTCAGGCCCCAGAGGACAATAACGTAAAGAGATTTATTCTTCAGCTTTCTGTCACCTTCACAATGATCTTCACATTCTCCCGCCGTCGTTATAAAACCTCGCTGCTGTTTTTTTGGCCGCCCCGAAAAACAGGATGCCAGAGTTTACTTCCTTTGATTCGAGTATTGTGAAGGACACAGTGAAAACCAAGAGCCTAAAATGTTCAAATCTTCATCCAAACTTTCCAGTTCATGTCTACCAGATTTTGTTTCTTATTTTCCTGCCATACATTTTATTTCTATGCAAATATCCAGTATATAATGCATTACAAATTCATTTTGATACATTTGAAGAAGTTATATGTACCTATATTTGTTTTTTTTTGTGCATGTGTGTGTGTGACATGCCTTTTGACATTTGGAAAATTCTGTTTAATTTGATTTAACCACATCACAGAGAAGCAGATCTTTGTCGCTCATGCTTGCAGGTAAACTTGTGCAATCTTGGTTTTCACCTTCTGAGTTTAATCAAAGAAGTCACGAAGGTTGATAAGGAGGAAACACCTTTGCTGAAGAACTGCCAAGGAGTAAATTCACATCCACACTTCAGACAGTCAACGCCTTATTGTTTGGCTGAGAAAAACATTACACAACGTAGAAAAACATGGGACAAAATTCACGATGCATCTGTGCAGAAAAGCACGAGCTGTGAGAATAAAAGTCCGCTGATCCCGGAGTGTTTTTTCCTTTAATTGCGATGGAACGATGGAAGCAAGAAAACAAAATCAACCAAGATGCGATCAGAAGGTCGAATTTTGGCTTTGGTTTCAGAAAAATCCCTTCGTACATGTGTATCAGAATGATAAGAGACACATGCAGAAGGAAACTAACTTCCCACGATCCGAAGAAAAGCACATGGTGCCTCAAACACGGAGGAGGCAGTATTATGGTTTACTCGTTTGACTGCTGTTTATTGATGATTTGACACTTGATGGCGGACGGGTCTGCAGTCTCTGCTCACATTCAGGCAAATGCTCCACACCTGGTAGGACACGAACAGTCCAGCTCAATAAGAACTCTAAACTTTCAGCAAAAAGCAACTCAAGACTCCTCTAAAGAGAATCCCTGGGATCTGCTGCCCCACAGGAGCGAGGGAATGTTTGATTCTGGAAAAAAAAAAAATAAATAAAAAAAAAAATATATATATATATATATATATATATATATATATATATATAACGCATATACCTGCAATCCTACTGGGAATGAAAAAGCCAGACACACACGACACCGAGGCTCATTTCAAGTTGAAATTCATGCACATTTTTATTGAACAGTTATATAAAATACTTCCCATAGTTGCAAGTGCATGCCTCATCTGCCAACAGTTTCGAAGTTAAATTACAAAAGCAAGGCTTCATGTCGTGTAGTGAATTACTTGGGCACTTAAAGCAGTTTTTAAAAAAGATCTAAGTATTTTTTTTTCTTTGTTTCATCTTAAAGTATTGAGCAGTATCAAACCTGTAACTGATATACAAAGCAGAGTTCCAAATAATAGCGATAAGAATCAAATTACACTTTCTGTGGCACATTTACAAAACAAAACGAAACCGATTCACCTGTTATATGACACAAACAGCTAATCATGCATTTTGGAGTTCCACATGTAACCACACACCTCACAAGAATTGTCAAACATGCTCAATTGGACTGTGTGCACTTACAAGCGCAGGTTAAAAATATCATTTCTCATCCATCTTAAGATCATTAAATGCTTCAATTACAAAAGGAGTTGAAGGCATAGAGCATCATGGTGTTAATTGAAAGTATGCAGGTATACGTTTCCAGTATATGTTCACTAAAGCGCAATATATCTCAAAACAGGCCTCCGCAGCCAAGGTATTCAGATTTTCTATGTCATTTGTTTGATTTTTATAAAACATGCATAGGCAGACACTTTATTTATTGTACTCTCTCTCTCTCTCTCTTTTTTTTTTTACACAATATAGGTTCTCTATTTTTTTTTTTTTACTTTGTTCGCAATACTTAAAAAGAGGAAAATTAACACTCAATTCCAGCAAGCCACAATAAATCTACCCCTCCCCCCTTCCAAAAGAGACAAAAATACACATATTTGCAAATGATAGGTAAGTGTAAATTCCAGTTATGAAACTCAAGAAAATAGGTATTCATTACCAAGTTATTTAGCCATTATACAGAAAAATCAGGTCAAAGCACACACCAAAAGAACCTGAGGTAAGCATAATATGTACAAAACCATAAAACGTTCCATTTTTTGGCATTTCGACAACATTGCAACATTCTTTTTAAGACTGCCTAATTAATTTCAGAGCTATGTCATAAGAGTAGCAAAAAAAAAAAAGAAAAAAGTCATCAATAAATAGTCCTTATTTAGTTTGTACACCCTTATATGTTAAAAACATTATCTCATGTTCTGTCCTTTTTAGTGCTGTATTTTTGTAAACGTACAACAGTTAGTAAGAAATTACACGTTCCGTTTCGGTGTAAATGAGCAAGGGTTTTCCATGACATAAAACAAACAAAACAAAGAAAGAAAGAAGAAAACCAATCACTTCTAAGGTCTCTCTCGCCCCCGTCTGTCTCGTTCTCTCGGTCGAGCTGTGGTGTGGAGGGCGGTCAGGCGCCGTCGAGGCCCGACCGCTCAGAAATGGGACCTGGCAATAACTTAGCAGATTTGACTATGAACTAAAATTATGAAGGCATTTCCAAAGACTAACAAGTAAGGTGTCCCCCCGGTTTCTGCCGTAGTTACCTCCCCCATCTGCACTCCAGCCCCTTCCCCCCCAAACCCCCTTCCTTCCCACTACTTCACCCTTTTGCCCCTTTTTCTTTCGGCGGCGGGCTGTGATGAGGCTGGGGGCTGGGCGGCCCCGTCGGCCGAGCCGGCGCCTGCTCCCGCCGGCCCTCACTGGATGTTGCTGCCGCTGCTGGTGCTCCCCTTGGCGTCTGTGCCGTTGGTCTCTGAAGACAGAGCCTTGTTGAGCGAGTTGAGGCTGGCGTCGGAGGGCAAGGCGTCCCGCCGTGGCGGCATCCTCTCGTTGATGCGGTCCAGACCCTTCGCTTCCTCGAAACTGGTTATCTTGTGCTGAGGCGAGAAGCCTTTGATGGCTGTTGAGATGCGAGAAAAAATTGGAAAAGAAGGGGAGAAAGTCAGGAGGTGGCTTTAGAAGGGGAAACTTTAGATGACTAAATTAACGAAGTCACGCTTCCTCACATTCACCCGCACATCGCACAATTTTTGGTTCTTTAGTTTGATTTTGGTTAATGAAATTAAGACACAAAGAGTGCATCGGTGGATGTCTGTGTGACGCTGACCTCTAAAGGCACTGCTTTAAAGGAACCGTTCAACGGCTTGGAAAATACACGTGATCTGGAACAGCGTTCGATGAGAAGATCAATGACACCCTCTTCAGTTTGCTGAACGCTGGACAGATTAGCTGTCAACGTGTTTGAAAACAAATCGGACACTAATGCCAAACGGTACCGTTAGATGGGTTTCCATCCGCAGCGGTCCAGGGTAAATCCTGGGAACTCTAACAAACCTCGTTCTTGGTCCTTTCACAACCTTTGCATCTACAGTTGGTGTTGACCCCAGGAGGACCCACTGACCTTGCAAACTAACACTCCGCACCACTTGGTGGCAGTACCGCACCACCTGCTGCTGGTGGATGTGAAGGAGAAGACTTGAACTGTAAGAAGACATTGAGCAGGTCTGGGATACACTTCCGGTCGGACCAAATGTTCGTGGAAGCATCATCATCACTGCATCTCACGTGCGTGTTGCATATTGTTTTGGGGGGCGTGCATAGCTGAACCCTGGAATAAACTAAATGAACGCGGGAATTATGTGGCAGCCACGATGCACTCATGTACTCATGTACTCATGTAAATGACGGTTAGAGTCTTCTAACCAGCATTTATAAAAACAAAAAGCATATCTGGGTTAATGGACCCTTGAAACTCGAATCCGATTAAGTGTTGAGTCTAGGAACTTACTGTAGTCTTTTTGTATTCTGCAGCTTGATTTTCAAATGACAAATCTGAGGGTGTCATTGACCTTCTCATGCAAATCTATTTGGGTAGAGAATAAGTGAATTTCCATAAATGTTGAACAACTTATTCAGCTGAACATAATAGGCTTGAAAAGCTCTCCAACCGCGGACCTAACGGTTTGTTTCCTTTAAAGATCTAACGACAAGAGATTAGGACCATTTATCAAAGTTTCCAGAATGTAGCTGGACAGACAAGAGGATTAAATAATCCTGCTAAATCTATGAAGAGGGCTGCTGGCATCAGGGTCAACAGGGTTCGACTGAACCGTCACGTCAGTAACCGTGAAAAGACGTTCAGAATGCAATTTAGTCCGCCTTTGACGTCGTTCGCACTTTAGAAATGAGAAAATGTGTCTGATATCGAAGCACGGCCCAGAACACCCGAGGACCCTGAACATCCAGACGGCCCCGCCACATCACAGCTTTAAAAACGACAAAAGAGAAGAAAGGAAATGCTCATACAGAGAGGGAGGGAGAGAGAGGAAGAGAGCAAACTAAGGGAAGAAAAGGACTAGAGTGGAGCCCACTGAGACATTCACTTCCACAAAAGAGGACCACGCCGAGACGGAGCTCACGTACAGAGACACTACAAGGACTTGGGGTGCTAACGACTTGTTTAGTCTGCTTGAAGCATGCAGCAATTGAGGTTCACTGGGGGGGTTATGAGGGGTGGAAGTCCCAACGTGGCTTTTATCAAAAAAAAAAGAAACAGGATCCAATTCGAAAGAAGAGAAGAAATGAAGACGAGTTGAAGGAAAAGTCAACCATTCCCATGTCTGGTTAGATTGAGTTTCACTCCAAGCGCGTTCATCCTGCACGTGAAACGCCTCAACCGTGTTGCTTCCACTTCCCATAAACGCCGAGGGTCTCCAATAAATGCTAGGATTGTGAGAAAAGATGACCCTTCGCTGGAATGAGGAGAGGAGGGCTATCGTTTTCTGAGGACAAATTGGAGAGAGTGGAGAGAAGGGCATGATGGGTAGCGTAGTTGTGTTGCTGCATAGCACAGGACAGACACAGGTTATTAGCAGCTCACAGGAGGAAACACGACACAGCAGGGCCACAGAGGATCCACATGGCGAGAGAAGCACAGAGGAGGCTCGACACTGCGATGGACGCTCCTCTATGGGGCTGGAGAGTGAATACTGGACAATTTCCACGTAAATAGCAGCTGGCATACTACTATTTAGCTCGCAGTTGAGGTTGTTCTTGCGCCAAAGGCGATGGGAATAAACCAGATTTGCGGGGAAATCCAATTTAGATTTCTCCTGTGCAGCATCAGCCTCTAACAGTTCAGATTCAGCTGTGAGGAATGTTTTTTTTTTTGTGTATTCAAATATAGGACAACAGCAACAACAATGCACAACTGCTCAGTCGTTTCAAAGGGGAGAAACCTTTATATGCTTTCATAGCAAGACTTCATTGTATTGTGTGCGGGCAGCACAAGAACTCAACTATCCTCACATAAACGTAAAAGCTTGCCATGCAATTTAATTCTCTTTTTGTAACCTTTACAGTATATGTCAATCATGAGTAATATTTCCGATCCTGTCTGGATTAGATCTCTCCATTTTTCCATCTCTTAAAGGCCCTGAAAACACAGTTTCCTCAGATTTCTTATTTAACACGACACATTTCTGCAATACTTTGATCCTCGTTGTTCCTCTTTTGGTTTAAAGTGGACTGACATCATTTAGAAAACAGGCACGTCACTCCTTTTTGTTGTATTTAATACAGCAAAGTCAATAAATAAATAAATAAATAGGTTTTCAGGGGCTTTAAAGACCGGGCACGCCTGAATGCTTCGCTGCTGGAGGACCCGTTGATAATCATGCCTTTACACCTCCCACAGTGCGTGAATGTGCGTTTCCTCGAGTGCGATATCTGCCTTTGCAGTGAAACGCTTCACATCCGTCTCTATTTTGCACGCAAAGCTCCATTTGGAGACTCTGTGTTTGAACTCTCACAGACAAACCTTCGTCTCAGCTCTGCTGCTTGAGCCGTTTCACGTTTTGTTTTGCCCTCACACAAACTCACGGCACGACCACCGCGACCATGAAACCTCTGCTACGAAAGGCATTCCCCTTTAAAACGTGCGACAACAGGATTTCCTAACTTACTTACTGTTTGTTTTTTTTCCCTTCTGTTAATACTACGCCACAATTCGTTAGCCCAAACACCCAAACACACTCTATTCAAGCACCAGCGAGATGGATGAAAACCCAGCGGAGCCCCCTGTCTATTGCCATGATAAGCAACAGAAGAGGGTGGCCCGACCCATTTACCTTCGTCTGCCTCAATAGCTTCAATAGTAGCTGAAGAGAAGAAGAGGGGGGTTGCAAAATGATTGAGAGAAGTGAGCAGAGGAGTTCATTTCGTCCCAGGAACAAGTCAATAAGCAGCAAAGACAGCCAATGCCGACAACAAAGGTTAACGTCATCTCCATATTTTATAACAAAAGGACACGTGGATGAAAGCAAAGAGAGGGAAAAATGAGGGGGAAGAGAAGAGGGATGAGCTTCAGCTTTGTGATGAGCTCCAGATCTGTAAAGGGAAGGTGACACATGTCTGTAGCAGCAAACCTGCGAGGTCACAGTGAAAACGACGAGGGCGCCAAAGCAGTGATTTCACATTCAGAGCAAATAGGACACAATAAAGCTGGAAAAACTTTCGTTTTTCTTTCTGTTACGCGGATAAAGAGCATACGTGATGATAGCCAAGCTGAAAAAATGGGACAAGTGGGAAAACTGATCAAAATCTAACAGCACGAGAGTCTGCGGCTTTTATCACAGAAGCAAACCGCAGATGTCTGGAGGACTGCGACTACGTACTGCATGACGTGGAGTACGGCTCCACCTGCCTAAGCGCCTTTTGATGTGAAATATCAAAAGTGCTGCTTACTTTAGTTGAGTGTGACAGAAAAAAAACTAAACAAAGTCACCCTTTGGTATGTCAGCCACTTACCAATTCATAACAGTCACCCTGGAGATCATAAATACACAACACAAGTGTACAATCAGCTTCACGCAAAGACAAGGTGGGGTGACAGGTCCACAGTACGGGAAATGTTATAAGAAATATCCATGATGAGGAATAGTGACCACAAAAAATAAGTAAATGATTGAAAACACGAGAACAACAGACGTCAACAGCATGGATGGTGGAGTCAACATCGTAGTAGAAGCACAAAGAAGGGAGCAATGTGATTCTACTGATGTCGCAACAGGAATCGCTGATCATCACTCTACCTTCACTGGGGTTCTCTTTAGTGTCCGCTGCTTCCACTGAGCTTCAAAAACACACTACAGCTACTATTTCCATACAAGATAATCCCCCGGGGCCACTGGTGTCAAATGGGTTATCGAAGGAAATGCCTTTCTAGAGATAACAGAGCGTCTGTTTTTAAATCCCCTCCTGGTTGAAAGCTGGAAATGAAGTAAAAGTACGCTTGACTTCTGCGTTTCAATCAGTGGGGCTTCTGTCTGCGACGAGCATCTTATAGTTTATAACGTAAATGTGCAGAACTGTCATTTTTGTTCACGTCTTGCCCCAAAGGTGACCGGTTTACACGTCTCATTGTTCTTATGGGCCAGTCAGAAGGTACCTGCCACGGGCCGATGCGTCACCTAGGCAACCAGTAAAATATTTTACAACAGATCAACACTAGTAAAAGCTATCTAAACGTGCCTGAAAGTGCAATAGCACTTATTGTTCTTAATAACTCCTCAAAATTAAAGGTGGGGTAGGTCATTTTAAAAATTGCGTAGAATCGCTTTAATACGTTTTTCATACAAGTCATTATGATGTCATTCACTATATTTACTCCTACTTTTGAAAACAAAGAATAAAAAACACTCTTCATCAGTAAAATGCATAATTTATTTCAGTTAGTGTTAAATAATCATTCCTAAACCCAACCAACTTGTCCAAATATAACCACTCTGGTTAACCACAAGTTTTAAAATAATGCATTTTAACATTTTTCTTCATCACAACCATATAGTTTTGATTCCTAAACCTAACCAAGTGGTTTTAATCCCCAACTAACCAGGAAACAGTGCTTCCATAACCATATATATATATATATATATATATATATATATATATATATCCATATAACCATAACCAAGCAGCTTCCTAGTGCCAGCTTTTGAAAGTCCCAGTGAAATAACGCTTAGATCTTTTAATACGGGTGGTAGGCCGAGCAGGTACCTCCTGGCCCACATCTGTGGACTGTGCACCCATAACATCTGTAGATTTCATGGGAATAACAAGATCGAGTGACGGGAGACGCGAGAAACTCAAAATGTGATTTCAGGTTAGTTCAATTTGATTACAAATGACTTTCTTCTAAAAAAAAAAATACTGTGACACACGCTCAGTTTAAAGCAAATATTCATAAAAAGTGCTAGCTGAGAGAACCTGTGCGAGGAGAGGGAAGTGGTCTGGATTTCTGCTTTAGTTTTGGGAATGACAAGGCAGACGGCAGCTATCCGTCTTTCACTCACAATTGTTTGAGCCCGTTCCAATTTGCGCTCTGATTGACGTCTAACCTGACAGAACTCTGCAGAGATTCACAACTGCCGCTCTAAATTTGGACGCCGACGTTCCGTCAGGGGGGTCGGGCTAAAATTTAAGCGCGCCTGGCGGCGATTCCTGACAGCCTCGGGCTTCTCTAGCTGCAGCAGCTTGTCATGTTCACTGAGGGAGTTTCTGGAATTGAGAACTCAACTCTAAACTTGTCTCACAAATAATAAAAAAAGAAACAAAACAAAAGAAAAGATAACACAACAGCATACTTGCACAACTGATTATACCTGCAGTTTCTAGGGAGAAAAGAGAAAGAAAAGACACAAGCAATATTTGAGATAAAAACCAGTGGAATACAGAAAACAGGGACTGGAAGACAGAGTTTTAACACCTGATGACAAGAGAAGACACATTCAAGAAAACAACGCGCTGAGGAAATCTGTCAAATGTGTTTGGCATTGCTGAGGGGGGGGGGGGGGGGGGGGGGGGGGTGTTTTAAATATTGCTAAGAAAGGAGCTGAAGGGAGGCCGCTGACGGGGGGGTCTTGGGGGTCTTTGTGACAGTCTTACCATTCTGCAGCTTTTCTTTGCCACCTGACAGCACGCCGCTGGGTAGCATGCCTGTCGGGGTCAATCCCTTCAGCGTCAGCACACTCTCACTTTCCTCTCTGTAACACACCAGGACGTAATCATCAAAACTGCACCTTCTATTTTTGGTTGATGCTTTGATTACAAGGGCGGTGTAGCGGTCTGTGAAATGTGTGTCTACAATATCACATATAAGGCATCAAGGGGTTAAAAAGGTTCATAAGACGTTTATATGCATCACAAATTGGAGCTCAGTCCTTGTAGTGTTACGTTTCAGAAGAAAACAGCATAAACGTTAGAGGTTTTTTCACGTTTGTGTACCTGAGCACAGAGAATACCCTGGCCATCTTCCCGATGGCACGGATCTTGTTGCGGATGACCTCCTTGCGAGCAGAAGCTGTGGCACCTGGAGAGGTCAGAAGTCGGAAAAGTGTCAGAAACACTGTCAGTTCATCAGCAATAAATTCAATCACGCTGAAATGTAACCTATAATTCACCGTTGTCGTGTTTGTTTCTACATCTAAATGCTTCTCCGACTCATTCAGGGATTTTCTTATGATTTAGAGCACGTTTGTCCAACTATTAGTTTTTATCCAGAAGTGCAAAACAATACAAACACAATGTTATTTAAGTCTTGAGTTAAGTTTAAAAAAAAAAACAACAACATAATCCATGAAACATCACAGCATATGAGTATTTCTCAGCATTCGGTGCATCCATGCCCTTTCTTTTTTCTTTTTTTAAACTCTTCCTTACAATATTCCCCACTCAGTACTCAAACCTTCTACAACGCGTTAGTGTAAATTATCTGTAAAACGGCCTGGTGCGTGTTCGTTCAAGCATGTTGGATGATCACGTGCTCTGAGAATTTTCCTGTGCAGTGTTTTGGTTGTGGAGACTAGAACAGGATCTTTCCTGGACTGGAAAACTAAACTTTTCTTTTGTCATAGTGTCAACGCTCCAGGGAATCGGCCTGGAAAATCCAGTAGAACGAGGGATGGAAATGAAGTAAGTGTGCAGTTTGATGCTGGGTAGTGGAGACAGCGGAGGGTCAACTCTTCCTGTCGCGCTCCGGATGATTTTACCAGGATTACACTAAATTCGCACGGCATTATTGATCTGCTTTACGAGGATCGTTGTCGTGTAAACACTTTCAAACGCTTCCCAAATGCAACCACAGTTAAATCTATACATTTTTTCACATTTTTAAACGATTTGAGCGTCTTCACTGAGCAACTCCGTTGTAAGTAGAGAATTTAAACAAATCAAGAATTTGATGCCAGTTGATGCCATTGTGTTACATCACCTTTTACCATCTTTCTCACAACACTTTTCTAATAATTTGAAAAGATGCAACTGGGGCACGAGGATAACTGATCCTGGCGGAGGTCTTTTGGTGACTTTTACGTTTACAGTCAGACCGGCTGACAAACAAGGACAAAAAAAATAAAAAACCACGGCAGGACCGCAGCGGTCAGAGAGGCAGAGACTGGTTGGACAGGCTGCGTGATGAACTTTATCGTTCAACTTGGAGCACTAGATAGTCAGAGAACTGTGTTGCCTTTAGCAACGTGGAGGAGCCTCTGAACAGTAGGCCTCTCTTTGTGGGTCAAGAGAGATGGGGAAGACATGCAGCAAAGAGTCGCAGTCCAGGACCCGAACCTGGACTGTCTGAACGAGGGCGGTTGCTCCCATATATGGTGCACGACCAAGTGAGGTACCTGGTGCCCAAATTAACCTCTAAAACTTCCCAGATGTCTTCCCTGGTCTCTGCGTGGAAGTGACCTCAGCTTCTTGACGGATGCTCCTCTTAGATCGGGTCCCGGCACCCTCTCATGTCACAAATTAATCTCCGCCAGGAAGGTGTCATTACCTTTGTCAGTGTTTTTGTTACTTCTCTCTCAGCTCTGTCTTTCGCTGGCATCAAATTCTATGTTTGACTTCATAATAAATCGAACTGATTTAAATTTAATTTAAATTCTATGAAGTAAATATTTTATTTTGAACTAAACGAAGTTGGTAGGTGAAAATCATTTCCTTTGTTCTTGTGTCTGGGGTTATCTGGGCTTTTCTGAAATGGGTTTTGTAGCTGAAACCCCACTCGTACGTCTCCAGTTTGATTAAGAGCGATGCAAATATTCAGCAGACTCAGCTAAAAGGTGCTTTTAAGAGTGATGTTAGTTTACAGACAGCAAGCAACAGTCTAAGCATTGCTGTGCACACCAGTACAGCTAGTGATTGTACCTTTTTTGGGGGTATATATTAGCTGTCCTTCTCATGAAACACCCCCGAAGAGAAGACAAGAGAAAGGACAGAGATATCAGAGGATGGCTGCAGAATGAAAGATGACGTGGAGGAGAAGGGGGCAAAATAAGAGGCAAGAAAGCACAAGTGTAAAAGGAAAGCGGTGCCTTGAGCACAAAACTCTGGAAAACATCAAGAACAGAAATTAGATGAGTAAACCAAAGGAGTGAACACATTATAGTGTGAGTTGGATAGACAGAAGAGAGAAAGAGGGAGAGAAGAATGTCAAAGAAAGATGTGAAAACGTGGTGAGGCTAGAAAAATCAATGTGACGGCAACTGGAAACCATGGAAACAATAACAGGTAAAGAGCAGGGCGACGAAAGATTATGACGGATCACAAGGGCACTGCAAAGGGAGATCATGAGTGATGATTGAACAATTCAAATGTCAACAGTGAAAACCGATTAAAAAAAAAACAAACAAAACAAAACAGCAGAAATGGCTGCAAAGTGAAGCGGAAAATTAAATCGTGAGGAGACACAAAGCGAGGACAAGAAATGAGAATATATGCAGAATCAACTAAAATCACTGAAGCCATGAGATGATGAAGCGTGAAGGGAAGTTAGAGGACGGCTAATAAATACAGAGACTGCGCATGTGCAAGCTGTGCACGTGTCTCAATCAATGTAAATTCAATTTAGTTTTCTACATCTGCAATCGACTGCAGCAGGATTTCCATTTGTATATAAATTAGTTTTGAAATATGAGAAATCTGACCCTTCGTATAAAATCAAACAAACGTAAAACTCTTCAGACAGAAGCATTAGGAACCTACGCTTGAACTTGATAATTGCTTAATGAATCGTAATTGCACTGAAGTACGAAGAAAAGTTTCAGATGTGGCTCATATATGGCCACATCCTGACGCCGCACCCTTTTGTGAGAGTCAGACTTTGCGAGGAGGGGTGAAAAAACCCGGATGAGATCATTTCCTTTTTGGGAACGAGGCCCGGAGCAGGCGGAGGAAAAGGGCTCTTCGTACTGTCGATAATTCTGTAACCAGAGATAATCAAACCTGCTACTCTTATGTGATGATTAAAAATAGTAAAGGTTGTCTGACTGCAGAGTTTTATACCGAACACAGTACAAGAAATGCATTTGAGCTTTCTCAAAGCTGTTGGTTTTAAAGCAAGACACAAAAGTGAAGCCTGGCTTTCAAAGCTCAAGTAAAATAAAAGAGAGAGAATATGTTATCTGGGGTCTAATCTGCGATCAAATGTGAACAAGAGATTCTGACAGCTGTAATGAGTAAAAACGTTTTATCAGGTTTATAAAGAATGAAAGAAGGTCTCCCTCTAGTGGACGGAGGACAAACTGCACCAAATACCGGCCGCTGCAGTTCTTACCGTCCAGCTCCTCGTCGGTCGTCAGCTCATCGTTGGAACAGATGCTCAAAACGTTCACGAGCATCTCAGTCACTGTAAAACAAAAGACACACGGACGCCATCATTTTTAATATACCAAACGTTTTTGGGGAAAGTGTCGAGTCAGGTTGTAAATGAGAAGAAAAAAAATATTTCTGGTTAAATGACACCAAGCAACATAATGATATCAGTGGTTGTTTGTCCTTTAATTGTTTTATATTTCTTAGCCAAACATAGAATCATCTATTATTCACCGTGGATCTCAATATCAGACATATATTAATAAAACATCTTTCACCACACTGCTATTATTATTATTCTTTTTTTAAGAAAAAGTAAACAAAAAAAGCGGGGGGGGGGGCACCCCATATGTACCTTCTTATTCAGTTTCGTAGGATTTAAGAGGTTAAGCTGATCAGCCTTACTCATCAGATGAGGTGATCATCAGTAGCTGTACAGACTTCTATAAAAGTTGATATTATTGTATTTTTTCCTGGTCTGGAGCATTTCGGAGTGTGCAAACACGTACGCCAAGCTATGGTCCTAAAAAAAACAATCGTTGTTGCACAATAATCTGGAAGGGCTTGCAAACAGCTCTGAAAATATTTGAAGTGCAAATTTTCAGAAAGAAAGATTATTCACAAGTGGAGAGAATTCAGGACTGTTGCCAATCTGCAAAGGAGAGGACATCCCAGCAAATTACCCCAAGATCAGACGGTACAACACTCAGATATCACAACAAAACTATTATAATAATTAAAACACACAGGCCCCACTGAGGGTCTGTAGGGTGTCATTGCATAAAAAAGCACAAAAAAGCTGGATCCTTTTCATTTGAGGTCCTGATGCGATCAGATCATTTTTAAACCCAAAAGATCATTTGCAACAACTTATTCCAGAGTTTTGGTTCTTATATACTGAAGCCTTTGAGGACACTCAT
The DNA here is from genome assembly GCA_014839995.1 of Xenentodon cancila. NCBI lineage: Eukaryota > Metazoa > Chordata > Actinopteri > Beloniformes > Belonidae > Xenentodon > Xenentodon cancila. The sequence continues at coordinate 18,105,851 of CM026212.1, forward strand.
CATTTCTTCTCCATATATGACGTCACTTGGCTACTGACTGTCTACTGCTCAGTCGAAGCACCAGAAACGACACTGATGTGTTTCTCGCTGACTTTGAGGTGCACATTTACTGCTCATAAATCGTGTGCAGTCATTACTAATATTGCGTCGCGCGTCTCCACGGCATTTCTCTAAACCATTTTCAGCACCAACCCATTGCCAGTCAGTGGTGCAAACAAAATGTAATTTATGCTCCTGCCCCGAATGTTCTCCTCTCGCGTAATTAACACGTGTGTGCGAACACTCACCCTTCTCGCCAACAAAGGGCAGGGACCAAGTGAAAACATCCATGAAGTTGGGCAGCCAGTAAGGGTGAGGTGAGCAGTTGAACTGTCGGATGTTCATCACATTGTTCTCGTACTTCAGCACTGCCGCTGTGGAACGGTGAGAAAAGAGATCGCCGTTACATTATCAGAGACGTGCGATATCCTCATCAAATTATGAATTACTAACCATCTTTTCTGAGTATGACTTGAATATCTTAAGTTCAATTACTCCAATTTTTGTGAAATGTTGTGAAACTTCTTTTCCTGAGCATCACTCTCCTAAACGCTCGTCCCGCGAGACTTCTCTTCAAAACAAAGAAGAAGATCCCGACTTCGTGAAACATCGGTAGTTTTGGACAAATTATGGCGACTGCTGCCAATGCTGTGGTGGAAACAGTCAACAGAAGACCAAACTAGTGGTCACACGGTGTGGTCATGTGCCTGCCTACGTCACATCCAGAGATGCCGCAGATGTGCAAATGCTGCGTCATGACTGTTGTAGGGTGTGAAGGGAACAAAACAACCGAAGACGCAAGTCGCTTTGGGAACAAGCGCCTGAACCGGATTATTATATATATTACAGAGATTTAACCCCAACAATATAGAAGCTGTAATATTTACTGTTAAGTTAGTGATATCAGTCTGGCAGGAATGTGAGTCAATGAAATAATTACTTTAATCGCCCTGTTTGCTGCAATCCCCACACAAAATTCCACGCATGGTGGCTTTGGATTTTTGAAATGGCTGCGTTCATCACATAACAGGCTCCAGTGGGTGTGGTTAAACTGGTGTACACAGTACGGACGTGTCAAAGCTGAACTACAGAACCACACCAGTATCTGCTTCCCCTGCTCTTACACGCATACCTGGGTACGTTTAAAAAAAAAAGAAAAAAAAAAGAAGTCCTTTTCAACAAAACACCTGATGATTATCACATGGCATCTGTGCACACAGAAACTACTTCCCACACGCTGACCACGGTATGCCCAATGTGACCTCACCCCTGATTGGGGCGCAGCGTGAACGTGGGTGTAGAGGCAAACACGAGAGCTGCCAGACATAAATATATCCATGCCGTATTTAGAAGCCCCTGCGTCTCTAATACACAAGGGCAGTCTGGGGAAAGCAGACACCGTGGCTGGGTCACCGTGGGGGACTTTCCTGTGTCAGGCCGAGTAATAGCAGACCTTCTAACCTGGCATTCAGGCAGCGACACCGACAACACAGCGCATAACAACAACACAGGTGCAACCCAAACTGGGGTTCGCCTCAATGTGCTTCACAGACGTGATAATGCATGTTATAGGTATGGATGATGATTTTAGAATATTCAAACTGAATTACTTCTGCGTTTATCGTCTTGTTTTAGGAGAACCTGGTAATGGTACACTACTCCGGCCACAAGGTGGCGGCAATGCCCCCAAACGGCCAGTAACTCAAAAAATGAACATTTCACAACTGCTATTAACTCAACATAAAAACATTTCACGACTTCCAGGCCACAGTAAAACCAGTATAAAGAAAGCTAACGTGCAAAGTCAGACACCCCAGCTTTTAAAAGGTTTTGTGAGGAGCTCATTCGGGTAAGACGAGCATATATTTGCCCCGCATGCTTCGTCATTCAAGAGCGAAATACCAAAGAGCTCAGCAGTGCTGGTAAGATCTCACACATCCTTGATCTGGGGTCAAATTGGTCACTCAAGTGCAACCCCTGGGACCCGCCGCTTCTCACCCACCACACACATCCTCCAACACAAACCTGTCCTAATGGTAACTTTCATTATTAATGTGCCAAACCGCTGTGTTACTCTGACACACTTCACTCAGAGGAAGCTGTGGGTATGTATCCATGTGCGTTGGCGTTCATGCAGGCAGTCCCACACGTGGGCAGCCGTTACATAAACATCGCATACTGCATAAACATCGTCGAGGCACTTGATTGAATGCAGCCATGGAAGCCCGAAGGGGAAAAACCGGCAGAGCAGGGGAGAAGGTCAGCTCCCCTGCTGTCGCTCCTTCACATCAGATTCCCTTTAAAGGAACAGAGACACCCGACGACAACCTCCCTCGTGTAAAAACAAATACTCCTCGCCCTGTTGCTGCAGTCGTTTAAGGCCCCGTTTCTTTTTTAGAATATTACACTGCAGAAGAGAAGGTGCACACGGGGAGCACTTTGTCTTTCTGGTATCAGAAAATTAATTACTACAAAAATACACAATTCTATGTGAGGTTATTTTTTTTATCTAGAAGGCTGTGTGTGCTGCATCTGCCCCCTCTGTGGCGTCCGTCACTGCATAACAGCCAGTAGAGGTCTCTGCTGCTCCGGTGGTGGTTCACACGCCAGCTGAGGCAAAATCTACTGCAATGCTAACAAGAGATATTGCAAGACACTCGCTCATTAATTATTTATAAGGGAGTGCCTCCAGCCGGTTTCCCCGGCAACAAGGACTGTTTAATCTGCTATGAGACCGGGGGGAGATTCCCACCGTCTTTCCCCAACACTTAATACTGAATGCATAACTGTCTCTAATGCCCAAAGTTCCACTTGGTGCACACTCCAAGGCAGGCATTTAGACTTTCTTGGTTCATTACATTTAGTATTCCACTTCTGGATGGTGGCAGATGTGTGGATGGCTGTCTGTTTGCATTTAAGCACTTTGCAAAGGCTTTGTTATTCATTTTAAGGCAACAAAATCGATGAGAACGTTTGCATTCTCACTGAAAATGCTGCCTCTCATCATTCAAGTATACTGATGAAACCACAGTTAAAACATCCTCTTACTGTAAAGAAGCACTTTAATATTCGCCAGCTTCAGTGCATGCACATAGATGCTGCTTTATAATTAGCAACCAGGACCTTGCACTCAAAAGCATGGCCTAGTATCATAACAGAGAGTAATGCTCCTGCAAAACTGAATCAATGCACCAACACAGCTTGCAGAGTTTTGAAAATGCAAAGAGTGCAAGCATATAACGCGAATAGCCGTGTTATTGGAAAAACAAATACGAATTCTCCTCCGCGGCAATATGCTGCTCATTTTTCATTCTCTGACACAACACGAACAGTTTTGTAACCGAGCGTGTTTATAGAGGACTAGAGGAAGACTCAGAAATGGAGAGCAGATGGATGAGCATCTGCAGGCTGGGTAACCCTTGTGCCGGACATTCCCTGCTGTGCTGGCATCGTCATCGTCACTGTCCGAGCGTCTATCCTGCTACGTATTCCAGTTGTGAGGCCAGAAGCCAATCTTCCCACTCCGTTTCACTTCGAGTAGGAAATGGAGTATAAAGTGATGCCTGTCTGGTCTGCGCTGTGAGCCAGAGTGATGTCTCGATGCTTTCATCAAGCAACAGGATCTTCCTTGTTATTCATTCAGGTTTCTACTCCTTTGCTTCATTCGTTTTGATCTCGTCCACAAACAATATCACACAACTGCAACTTGAGATGGATCGAGTCAACCCTTCACTCTACTCACATTAACAGCGCTGGCATCATCATTGTCTCTAATCCATTTAAGAAACTAAACCGTCTGGATTAACTTTTTGGCTTTCTGATACAGTCAATAATGACACAGCACAAAAAAAAAAAAAAAAAAAATCCATTAATTCAAAACCGCAAGTAATACCCTACAAGTACGGGTGCCAACTCCGCCTCTGTCCTCCTCCTTCGCCTCCCTCCCTCTCCACTGCAGTCACTTCAGGACTCAGAGAAAGATCAAACAGTGAAAACTGCCAAATCACTGCTGCAGCATTTTGATTTAAACACATTCTGCCTTGCGACTCACAAGTGTCGCCCTACTTCTATTTTTTTTTCTTTATTCTTTCACTTGATGGGGCGCAGATGTCAGAGCAGTGATGGGCAGCTGGTCAATCCCTGACACTTAACTGCAAAACCAACAGCTCGAATTCAGAAACGAAGAACTGGATGGGTGGCGTCTTGAAGCTGGACTTTAGAGAAAATCTCATCCTCTGCATCATTCCTGTGCTGATTACTCTGACTCAGCTGCAAGTCCAATTTACTTCCACCTCCTCCTCTGTGACAGTAGGAGCATTTCTTGCTACTTTTTCCTCCCACGTGGAGATGCCTCATTGGCCAGTGTGGCCGACAGGATTGATGGGGACTGCTGATGCCTCCTCCCTCTCCTTTGAGATTTATGTGCCCACTTGACTGGCCATCAATCACAGGGGCGTTGCTCAGTGGGCTCGAAGCTCCAGAAGGAAGCTATGAGCATTGCGATTCATTGCAGAGGCTCTGGTTCCACCAATGAGCCCCACCTACTTGACTGATGCGAGGAGTATCAAATGTACAGATTAGACTCTGCTGGCCATTTCATAAAATGATTCAACTGTGAGGGGAACAAAACATCAACCAGAGTCTTTAGATGCAGTATTATATAAAGACTAAATAAGTTATATATACAAGCCAGTGCTAAGAGTTCATGCCTCGGATAAGCAGCCATCCTCTGGGAAACATTTTATCAACTGATGGCCGGCCAGTTACAGCTAAAATAAGCTGCAAACAAGATCATTTGAGACGTGGTTCATATTAAAATTGACAAGTGCAAATGATTTTCCGAGAGATTGGTAGCCAAAACTAAAAACAATACGCTGCTGGCATCACTTTGTTTGTTTGCATAGGTGTTGGGTTGACTGCGAGCCGCGGGAAGATTAGTTGGCATGGAGCAAATCGGTTCCCTAATAACAAACGACGATCCAGATAGTGCCTCGCTGTTTGCGTCTTCATTGTGCAGCAAAGGAGGCATGGAAGCGGCTCGTGGGGAAAAGAGGTAACAAATGCAACCCAAGCCCACATTATTGGAAGGGAAAATGGGCCAGAAGGAAAACAAAAAGGGACAGCCCCTCCCTGCTCTTGTGTGCAGCGTTCCCACACTGGCAACGCTGCCGTGTTATGGCATTTCATCACAAGATGAATTGCAAAACAGTGTGCGCTAGCACCATTGCTCTTTCCTTCCCATTTCCATTTCCTGCGGTTTTGCCCACCGCCTCGCCTGCTCCACACATGCCCCCACAGTCACAGCAGATACTCGCTGTTCTGCAGGCGAAAGTGCTGACTCACAGCACAATGGCAAGCCTGTCTTGGTGCATTGGCACAGTAGCACAGCACAACCCTCCGCCAGGTGCCAAGTGAAGTGGCACCAGGCCACTTCATTTCACACCGGCTCCCTTCTGGAGTGGATCAGAATCGGCGTCGTAAAGCTTTCTACGACGCCGTGCATCTCTGGAGCCCATCATACTGCATGTGTGCCATTTTAGTTGAAGCATGCAAATGTATAATAATGCCAGATCTTTTTAGTTTCAGTTGCAAATAAGTGTCATATCTGAAATTTATATCAAGCTCCTGGTAAAATCTTATCACATTTGATCTAATACAAACTGCCTCAATCTTAAGCATTTTGTTTTGGAGAAAAACAACCGACTCCATTCTGTTAAAATGTTCCCATAAGCCATGTCTGCTGTCGACACAAACCAACCCATTCATAATGTTTTTAATTATGTTTGCGCTTTTTCAGCAGTTGTGTCCTAATGGGATTAGAAAAAAAAAAGAAAAAAAGAAAAGAGATTTTGAGATAACGCATTATTGTTTCCAAATTTTGCACAAATCTGAAACAGGCAGCGCTCCAAACAAGAAACCACCGGTGACCCCGAGGCAAGTCATGATCATGACACTGTGGTAATCATTGGTACAAGCCCCTGCAGCCTGATAATGTCAGATTCCTCCCCCTTACCTTTGTTGTTGTAGACGTCTAGATAGTTAGGCGCTGAAAAGATGGTGATAAGGGATGGAAAGCCAGTGGTCTGACTCTTTCTGTACATGCGATATCTGGTGAAATGTCCAAAAGAGAAGCATCGGTTAATATAAGAGCATTTCAGCCACTGGGATAAGATTACATCAGTGACATGGCTTTAACGGCTTCTTGTTATCAGTCTGGATATGTGTTAGCCTCTAGCTGATGGGCTGAACCCTCGGGAAAGCAAATCCCCGTGTTGCAGGTGAAACGGCCATAAGTTGACATGACACTGATCCATTCCAGGATTAGAAACTCCTACCTAAACTACCTTTGAATTAACAGTAAAATCTGTGCTTTGTGAACAGTGTAATCTGGGGGGAAAAACAAATCGTGATTTATTTGCTGGAATGAAATGAAACCCAGTAACACACACGTGTGGTCTGAGGCGCCTTGGGGCACAAGTCTCATCTGAGATGTGGCGGGGAGTCCCATGTGACCCGCGGTGGGAATGCAGCGGTAAACAAGTTTGTGCCGTGCCTCCTACTGCCTTAACCTTTCTCAAAGGGATATCAGCTTGAAACGTCCAACAACTTTCCTGCTGCAAAGAGCTCATTTTCAAAGACGTTTGCCACTGCATTACCTTGAAATGCTCGGTAGAGACTTGCATTTTGTCGGGCAGCTGTGAGCTCTGAACCACATCTGCATGAGTCATCCTCACTGCATCACATCTGGCCGACTCCCTCTCCGTGCTGGGTTCATTTTCATTTCTGGGATTAACAGGACCTTTCTCAAAGTTCACATTGCACTAAACCTCCCCTCTAGACAGGCTTAAGAAAACCCAGCGATACCAGGGTAGATTTTGGCCTAATACGCTGATCTGAGTCCTGCTGCGGTGTGACAGTGTGATGGGGAAGAAGGCAAAATGCCACAAGACTCACCCAGCATCTTGTGCTTCATGGGCCCGGATGATAGATAATAAGTTATTGTGTTGTAGAAAGTCACAGACTGCAGGGTAGCTGTTGGATAAAGAGACATTTAGTTTAATTATACATCAAGAAAATCCCTGTAAACCCAAGAATGAAAGACAATCAATACAAATAACTAAGGAAGTCATAGGTATTATTGATCGTGCTTAGAGACACAGTAGACAAAAAAAAGCTGAGTTGGAGCTAAATTTCTTGGAAGAGCTGCTGCAGTTCCTTGAAGATGAAGATTAGCTGTGAGAAAGACTTTTAGAAATGTATTTTAGGCTGAAAAATAAAGCTGACATTTTGGTAAGTAAAGGCTCAGTTACTTATTATTGTCCTAATACTGAGCTTTACTTTTAAAAATGCCACTCTGGTCTAAGATCAGTACATGAGATCCATCTAACATGGTAGATTTCATTTTAGAGAGAAAAATGTTAAGTGTGACATTATTCCTGTCAGACTACGTCTTCTTCATCTTCAAAAAAAGACGGAACTAAAAGACGGTAACTAGTTTTGGACTTTAGTTCTCAGATTTGGGGTTTTGATTCGCAGCTCATTATGTGTTTTGACGCCTTATCTCACAGTTGACGTACATTTGCCATTGTTCCAGAGCACGCCCTCCTTATCAGATGTTCAGGTTTGTTGTCTGACTTGCTTTCATGCCGCGTCGCCAACAGATGACATAAAATGGACTTATAGAAGGTACGCGACATCTTTCTGCAAAAGTTAAAGAACTTGAGCCTCCTAAAGAAGCACAGTCTTCTTTGGCTCATCTTGTCACACCGTGATGGTCTTCCTCCACCACGCCTTCTTCCAGCATGGAAACCATTCGCCTTATTCCTAGTACTCCTTAAGTCTGTAATAGTGTCCTTCACAACTACTTGTCCTGGATTATAACGTGCATTCGATCCTCCTTTACTCACCACTCTGTCTGCAGCCTGTGCCTGCACGTGAAGTTTGAAATCCAGGCGCTGGAGTCATGAATGTATTTTCCTTCTGCCATGCCTCAGTGAAGCCCATAACTGGATCCCCCTATTTTCTCCCAGTGTCCTTGTGAGTAATTTTCCATTTTTATTACTAGTAATCTCACATTGCCCATCTTCTTTTCAACATGTCTAGGATCTGGGGTATTAATCCAGTTATCAGTTGAGGTCATGGTTACTCATCATAACATATGTTGGAAAGCATTCCAATTGTAGAAAAATAAAGCTTTTTTTTTCTTCTTTTAATGAGTACAACATCTCATGGGCATACTAGAAAAACAACCATGACTGGTGCTACTGCATCAAGCTGCCACTACTATGGCACCATCCCAGAGAAGCAATCACTCCACATGTCTCTGATCGGAGCATCAGTCTTCTTGGGTTGGCCTCGCCAGCTCCTCGGTTTTTTTTCTTCAGCGCAGAGAAGTGAAGTTAAAAAGGGTAAAAACAAGAATCCTTTAACACCCCGAATGCCAAACCTCTGTGCTTCGGTTAATTGTTCAGAAAGCAAGCTGCATCTCACAGCAGGTTTTGTAATCCAAGTTTAAAACCCCTGCAACATCAGAGCGGGACAATGAGCAACACCCACATGGTGCAATCAAAAGCAAACTTATACATTTTCTTTTGAAAAAACCAGCACAGCTAAGCTTGCTGATTTGTATAGGATTTTTCATTTTTTGGTCTTCTTTTTCTTTTCTTTTTTTAATAAAAACAACACTGAGGTTTCATAATATAAATTCACCACTAAGTGGTGGTTGTTTTTCTTTCTGAGTGCTTTTCAAATATAATCTTAATCACAATCAAACTATGATGTAATCAAGTTAAGTTTTGCAGAGAAGTTAGTGGATGCAACTATAAGGATAATCTTTTATTAATAGGAGGCAACAAATTACAAATAATTTTCCTGCAGCAGATGTAGACAGGTGGCTTGTGGTGATGTTTAATACAGAAAATATAAGGGGAACCTTTCAATGCATCAGTGTCTTAAATGAAACGACATTTAGAAAAAAAAAAAAAAAAAGATTTTAGAGAACTTAGAAGAAAACTCCTTGGGTGTGATTTATCAGCACTGCTGCTTGGAGGCAATAATAAAAGCAACTATATTAGAAGCATGTGCAATTTCATGCCTGAATTACATTTGTAAAAGTGTTACGAGCGTGTCTCAGACTCCAAAAGAGGTGGAGATGGAGGGGGGGGGGGGGGGTTTACACTGGTTGCTGGAAAATGGGAGCAGCAGCTGACGCTTTGAGAAGGGGGTGTTGAGGAATGGCTTTCTCTCTGTCTGGCTAAAACTGTCTCATAAATTCTGGAAGCCAGTGTGAAGCCAATTAGAGGCTGTTCCCTGGGCAGATAAAGCACTGGACACTGATGAAAACAAGACTCAAGAGGAATTTTGAGAAAATGACAGCGGGGTTAACAGGGATGAGGGAACAACGCAAACGTTGGACATTCGCAGCAGATGTCAGAGGTAAAAAGAAGGCTGCATTCCTGACATTTCTTACAAGTCCAGGTATTCAAAATGAAAATGTTTGTACAAAATATATAGATATATTTTAAACTTATAGCTTCATCCGGGTTTGCAAAGTAATGGCTCATTTACACTAAGAAAAGATGAGACAAATATGTCTTTTCAAGTCCATTACAACAAAAGCTCCTAAGCACATACATTAATATACAATTAAGTAAAAAAAAAAAAAAAAAAAAAAAACTGCTATCAAATAAACAGAAAGAGGGGATGCATATTGACCTCGGGATATTTCTGTCTACTTCTGCTGGCCTGCCGGTGGCATGCTGGGGCCAAGTAAGCGTCGCTCAGGCCATAATGAGCAGAGGGAGTGCTGAACGCATTCAGAGATAGGAGCGTGCCTTGAGGTAATGTGCCAGTTCATTACGTTTTGTGACAGGGCAAGCTGCTTGCTCCGAGCATTTTCCTCTGTTTGTTCAGTTACTCAGCTCAATTGATAATAATATGGACCGCAGCAATACTGGCGACAGTCTAAGAAGGAGTCCCTTAAGTTTCCTCGAAGGCACATCGTGAACCAACCAGTGGTGGCCTCTTCCTTAGTGCCGGAGCAAAACAATACCAGCGGGAGAAAAGGAAATTTGGAGTTTACAGCCTTGCATATGTGATTTTAATGCCAACAGAGGACTCTAGCTGTCTCCTGGAAGCCCAAGTACAGTTTTCTTGGGATACCCACCTATAGAAATAGGAACAGCCCCGCACGGTGTTGTGTGTAAAGTGCTCTTGGCTCTTCTCATTTCCGAAGTCCTCCAGAGGGTCGGACCACAGCAGATCGCACATGGGTCCGTACGCCGGGGGCTCTTTGAATCTGTCTAGCTGTGGGAGAAATCACAAGGACTCCTGTAAGTCCGCTTGACTGGAAAGACTGCACACCAAACTCTTGTACGGCCGCTGCGAAAGTGCGTCGGTGACTGCAGCTGTGATTATAATCAAATTCTGACCACAGCCAAGGTGTTTTCTGAAGTGATTTTCAAATTACAGTACGGATGATGCTTCAAAGACAGTATTCATTTGTCAGAATTTAGATGGATATGTTTTGGAAAGACTTTGGGGGGAAAAACAAAACAACTTAATCCTTTTCAAGCAGCCAACATAAATGACTTTTACTTTCAGGCAGTGATAGCTTTTTCTTAAAGGAAAGCTTGTGGATTACCGGATGGGTTGCATGATGGCCACTTCTGAGGAGCTAATTATATTATGCATGGCATCTGATTGCAGCCACAAAATCCATTTGGAGTTATTGAATTAGTCTGACAGCAGGGTCCAACCCTTCAACATCTTTTTAATCAAAGGGATGACTGTTTTGGTACCCGTCCCATTTGCAGGTCCCGAGCAGGATCTGAGACATAACTGGGAGAATCGACTCATTCGTTTTACAACAAAACACTCATTTTCTTATAAATGTGTCCAAAAGTGGAACGGGGACTCCTAGTTAAAGCTTTTATATGTTGGGAAAAAAAAAAAAAAAGAAAAGAGAATGACGTTAAATCAAGACACATACTTTCCTGATGTCGTCGAGATTTGTGACTTCTGGAGATAGTCCCCCATGTACACACAGGAACTGCTGGTTCATAAGGGCGGCCAGGGGAAGGCAGTCGAAGGCGTCCATGCATGCGTCATACACCCTCTCTGAATACTTAATTTTACCTGTAATTTGGGGGTGGGGAGGCAGGGAAAAGAGAGCGGGCCAAGTCAAACAAAGCTGCTCTCATATACTGGGCCAGTGTACTAGACTGGGGTGGAAAGGCTTTCAACACAGCCAGAAAAACTTCCCCAACCTACGTTAAAAACAACACATTTTCAGTGTGCTTTTCTTCCCTATCCTATCAAAGTCCAACAGAAACAGTTCTGACATGTGTGAATATCGAGAAGGATTAAAAGGCAGATGAATAATTTGCCGACTGAAAAAAAAAAAAAAAAAAAAAAACTTTAAAAAAAGCAAATGGATCAATCCTTACAAAAATAAAATATATGCTCGGTTAAATTGGTAGGATGTACAAAACAGCAGCTCCCACTGGCCGCGCAAACGTTAAATCAAAGTAAAACTGAGTGGATAGCCTCAATCCCACTTCAGTATGTCTGCACTTTTTTCTATCCAAAATAAAGCCGTTTGAATGTCCTGCAGTTTCCTCCTCTGCTATTTGTTTACATATATTTACGCAAGTGTGAAATTTTAGTACTTTCACATTCACAAAAAGACAATTTGATGATTGTAAATACAGTTTCTAATGAGGTAAATTTAAATGATGGTAAAACCAAGCACAGCTGCTCCACTTCTGTGTAATATCTTATATTAATGTGCATGCAAATCATCAAAGTTTTAATTTGGAATATAAACCCAAGCTGTCAGATTTATGACATATGTTGAAATGACGGAAGTACTTGTAAAATGAGGAACTGTCATTAACAGAGAGTAATGCAGTTTCTATTTTGATATCTGTAAATGTATTAAATGCACGCCCACTATAAATGTCCATTCAAACATTTAAAAGGCCTACTTTTGAAACCCATGCACCTCTAAGTTAACTATGTTCACAGTTTTATGCTTCATACACCACAAGAAATAAGAATACCCCCCACCCCCCCACCAATGTTCAGAGCTTCAAAGACTTTAAATCAAGCTGACAATTAATGAAGCACAAACCCACTACTTACATTCCTGCTTAAAGGTAAAATACTCTGTTAAATGTCGACATTCATGATTCCCACGCAGCAAAAACAGTGTTTTGGGGTAAAGGATCTTTAGGGCCCACAAGTACAGCACACACTGAAACAAACGAGAACAAAGAGAAAGAGAGAGAGAGAGAGAGAGAGAGAGAGAAGGGGGGCAGTCAGCTTGTCATCTTGAAAAACACTGGAAGTGAAAAAGAAAAAAAAAAAAAACCCACCAAGTCAGACTTTGTTAGTTTGATAAAGTGACACAATACTTCTGCTGATACTGAAATATTCATGCGCTACATTTTGTGGTACATCTGAAGCAAAATAGAGCGAGATGGCAAACCTTGAAAAGAGAAATGGGAACGAGGCGGCACATTCTACTGAAACATCATTTATTAATAAAAGCATTTCAGGTTATCAGATGGCAGGAAATGTATGTACTAGTACTCATATTTGATCCATACTGAAATGCACATTGTACATATCCCGCGGCTCCATGGAGACATCTGCTATCCAGGCAACATTTGAAGAAAATAAATAAATAAATAAATAAAAGTCCATCCTGCTCCAATATCTGCAGCCTGATTTATGCCTAAAAAAACGCTATTAATAAACCCAGCTTCTGTCAAGCACACGGCATGTGTCACACTCGATTAGGCCCGCGTGAAAACAAACACGCACACTTACTTCAATACTGAAATACCCTCTGTCGACATAGTCCCCCAGGAAAAGGTAGCGCGTGGATGCTGGTGATCCCCCCACTTCGAACAGCTTCATCAGGTCAAAGAACTGCCCGTGGATGTCTCCGCATACTGGAATAAGAAGGAGCAGAGACGCAACAACACATCAGGATGATCGCAAAAACAAACAAGAAGACGTTTCCTTCCATTTGGCGGATAAATTGGCTATTTAAGTTGCCCGTTTGTCTGTTTTAATTTAATAAGAAATATGAAAGCTCAGGAGCCAATTTCAGATAGTTATGCACAAACAAAACAGACAAAGATTTAAAAAAAATCGTGATTTGTACCCACCGAGACTGGATATTCTAATAAAGAATAGTCTTAAAACAACATTTATCCATATATTACTGTAGCAGGCACTGAATGTCAGCATATTTACATATTAAATTTATAATAGCAGACACAATGTTCCATATTCATTAATGCTTTCCCAATGTAATGCTAGTGCAAACTTTCATACTTCATTGCGCATTAATTTAGACATAAAATATTCATCCATCACAAGCAGCGGCCTCAGAATCCATTTCCATGCCATTTGTTTCCACCGCTCTTCTCTTTCAGCCTCTTTGCATTTCAACCCCTCTGGCGTCTAAGACTTCCTGTGAACATGTGTTTTGTTTCCAAACACACACGCACACACACAGTAAAGTTTTATCAGCTGAGGCTGCTGGAAAGCTGTCAGTTATATTCCGTCTCTAAACCCGACCTGCTAAAGTGTGATTACAAACCGGGTTTTTGTCACAGCAATTACTAACAGATAATTGCAGTCATCCGTTCACCTCGAATTAATAGTGCAGCCCAGTGCATTCAGAGCTGGTAAATTCACAGTATCAGTCTACTATTATATATCAAGTATTTACAGTTACTAACGGCAGAGCAGGCAGCTGGTAAATACTGCCAGGGGAGCGCTTTGGGATGAAAACATCTGCGTCAGAAATGAGCTACTACAAATGATTCATCCTGGACTGGTTTCCCATCCCCCTAAGAGATACTACAGTTCTATTGGTCCCTGGGGCAAAAAAGAAAAGAACTGAGTGACGATGTACATGTGAGGCTGATCATCTGATCTCAAAGACTTTGTCATCTTACCATTTTGTGACCGTTCCCGTGCAACATCAGCGTAAGCATCAACTAGGAGGAAACAGCAAACTAGAATAGCAAGATATACATGTCATGTCAAAGTTTGCAGGAGAATAAGCTGATGTTTTCTACAGAGCAAAATCAAAGGCTGTCACGTCAGACGCCGTTGGTGTTATATGCAACATATCCAACATGTGATACCGTCAGCTGAAAGTATTCCAGACATAACGAGTGACACACTGATTCGAAGAAAACATCGCAGCAACAAAACAGAGACAATGCAAAGCCTCATCATGTAGTCAATATTTCAGCTCTGGTTGTTTATTTTAGACCTGGTTTTTTTGTGTGACTGTGTTGTAATGTGCTCAAGGACATCTTTCGACTGGGTTAATCTGCTCTAATTAGTGACTTCTGTTGATGCTCCACAACGTGAACATGAAGATGACGGTATAGTTCATTTGGAGCATGTGATGTGGCCACATCTCATATCCTAGTATGGCAGCAAACGGACTGAAATTAAGTTAAGTTAAAATCTAGTTTTGAAGACACCCACGCTCAGTTAGGCATCTTATCCTGCTGGCATGATGAAGGACTTCGTTTAATTAGTGAACGCTGCCGCTGCTGTAATATTTATGAAAATGTCAAGCAACATTTTAGGATTCAAGTCATGGCAGTGACGCCGTGGCATCTTCAGCATACATTACTGCACAAAAGTTTTAGGCACTTCAGATTTGATCAGTCTCAATTTCACGCTGCAGCTTGACAATGACCCCACGCATGCAGCCGAAGGCTTGAAGAACCATCTTCAGGAAAATCACGATCAACAGGCTGTGCAACAGATGGTACAGCGCCCACAGGACCACCAACTTGCCGTCACGGAGTCACGGAGTCACTCTGGGATTGCATTGAAAGGTAGAAGCAAACTCTCAAAGTTTCAGAAAAAAGATTCATGAAGCTGTCTGGGTACGAATGACTTATTAATTACTTATTTAAAATATTATAATCCAGTACACTAATGTAACGCCACACGCTTGATTAGTATTTGGAGAGATAATGATTTGCGACAAAATTATCCTCAGCATCCGCCACATCAATATTGCAAATAAAAATAAAATATCACATTAAGCGGTTGTTGATTACTTTTTAACGTCTGTGCATTTGCACTGTCAAATATATCACCAATCTGATGGACTTTCGGTGCGTAACACGCCACTCTTGATGCTTATTTATGAGAGTAAACATGTGTCGAGTGTTGTGAGATGTCACCTCCAAATATTTGTTTATATAAAGCAAGTCATATCTCCATCACAATGTTCAACTACAAAATAGCATATTGCATGTTCTCTTAATGTCATGCAGCTGAAACCAGTGCTGACTAAACACAGAACAGGTTTACAGATGCAGCCGACATAAGAAGATGCAGACTAACAAAACCAGAAGGTTTCATTACCCATTAACCATGACAGAGACTTTCTCAAGCGTCCTCAAAAAGTTCAAAATAAGCATGTTTGGGTAAATCTTTAGCCTGCTTTAATTAATTAGTAATTCTTTATTACCTACCATCTAAAAAGTCCACGTTTTGGATGCTTCTAAATTAGTTTCACCGTAAACCCAGTTGTGCTCAACCCTTTACAGGGCAGTCGATTCAATACCTGAAGTTTTAAAAATCTCTAGAGGGTTGTTGGGAAATCACAAGGGATTATTTTGTCATTTTTTTGTTTTTGAATTTGCACTGTGAAGGCTTATGCTCTCCTCATTTTAATTCAGTGTATGAAAACCGAAGCACAAGCGTTTGCGCTGCCTCCTCAAAACAAAGTCCAAGTTCTCCATCAGCTGACATCTGGAGCAGATGGAAGGAAATAAACGGATGAGTGTTACAGTTCTTAGTGTGTGTGTTTGTTCAGCATGACCACAAAGGAAGGTTTGTCCCAAGACTAGTGAAGGCTACTTATTATGGTAAGTCTAGTATTTAATACTTTAATACATGTGTCATTAGTGACACAGCTTCGAACCGACACAATGTATAATTAAATTTGCACAGGCAGCGGGATCAAAACACTAATTGTCACTAACAGATTTTTTTTCCTTATCTTTTGTTACGAGTTCAAGAAACTAATGGCCGTAATAAACAAATACCGATGACTAACAGCATTATTCTCTTTCACGGGGACGGCAGTGATAAGAACCAAATGTCTGATGTCTTCATGCCTGCAGTGTACCTTGATTTGTTTAGTCTACACATAATCTGCAATTCAAGTCATTAACCAAAAGGGTAAGGAGATTTAAATCTACTCTGATAGGGACGCAGACTTGCTCTTTCTTAAGCTTTATTAACTATATCTTGGAGCAAAAAAAAAAAAAAAATACAATGAAACAAAGTCTGACGCAGAGATACCCAATTAGTAGAAGCAGGAGGACAGTTCTGGAGAGCAATTATCTGGAGTTATGAGCCTCCTGAGACAGCTCTGAGAATTTGCTCTCCTTGACTGTATCGTAAACCTCCGCTTTACCGTTTGTCTTTTATTAAACCCACACCGATGTAACTGTCTAAATCCACAGCAGGGACTGACTTCAAACGAGAGTCTCGTTGTTTGTGACTGATTTTTAAAGATGTCCTTATTCTCACTCGCAATCAAGCCAAGCCTGCAACAAACGCAGCGCTGGTCTATCTTAGATTGGTTGTAAAGTCTCTTTGAAATTGTTTTAGTGTAACAAAAGTAACTACAACAGTGCTTTTAAAAGTTTTGCTTAAATTGCCTATTTGTTTTTTCACTTGCTGTTTTATAGGAGAATAAAAACAACTTAATTGTCACTATGAGGTTTGAGATAATAGTATGAGAAAACCATTGAAGCTCTTTAAGCAAACTAAAGTGTCCTTTTTGTTCCGCCTTTATCAGTGAATTTATTATTATAAATCTTCAGTTTTACCTCGACTCTGTGAACGTCATCATTTTCATCCCCTTCATGAAGGAAGCGAGAACCTGCCTCCCAACTGTGTAATAAGCGATCTTCAAGTAGAACTAATTCTTCATTACACAAACATGTACTTTGTTTTGCATCGTATTTCTAGAAGATGTTCAAAGTATAAGAAATGATATATTCACAAAACACAAGCAGACGATCCGAGCTTCTCATCTTGCTTTAACCAGAGGGGTGTGTGATGCGAACGCTGCTTATTGCTATGGAAACGTCCCGACAACATTGAATCCTTTTAACAAGGGCAGTTTATATCACCAAAGAAAGAAGAAACACTGACTCCATAAAGGATCATAATGACATTCACCATTAGCAACGAGAGTGACGTGACTACGGTTTGGATCAAACTGATGGATAGAACAGGTAGCGTCTACTCTGTAAAGCAAATGTCAAACCAATATCGACTGAACTCAAGGTCTTAAGAAAGCGACGCTGTCTGAGGAGACGGCAACGGACATGCATTTACTCCCATTGAATTGTAAACAAGGGCATTTAAAAGCTTTTTACAACATTGCTTTTCTCCAAGTCCATTGAGGGAGCACCTGAAGCACACATAAACCACACTGCGTGTGGGAGGACTGCTCCTCCAGCTGGCCTTTCGGAAAGCTATCACATGCTGTGGAAAAAGACAGCGGGATGACACAGTGATGCTGACAGTTCAATCACTGGCTGAAGAGACCTGATGTGATGGTCACGGGGAACTGCAGCCGCCTCGTCTGTGCAACTGCGGACAACGCTGGCCGATGGAAGTCAAACAAACGACGGCTCGCTTCCTCCAGCTCAGGGTCCTGCTTTTTTTTTTTTTTGCAAACGCACAGTCCACCCATCGCTCTGTTTGACTACACCTACAGACATGCTTTGGCTCCCTCCCTCTTGTCACACATCAAACAAAAGCGAGGTGAGAACTAAAGCCCACATAAGAAGAGCAGGTGGGAGTACATTATCTGTAGTGAGAAACAATTTGTTCTGGCCATCTACTGCTTGTGTGCTAAAGTGATTCCCCTGAGTAGCAGCATATCAGCAGGCAGCAGCTACTGAGTGGGTGGTGGGCATTACACAACCTGGCTTCAGAACCTACACAGGCCACTCCAAAGGCCAGGCTCATTGAGCGAGTGATGTCCATGGTGATGCAGACTCTGCCAGATCGTGTTTTGATTGAGACCGGTTGATAACAATACCCACAGATTTATGATGGCTCTCGGGAACGCTCTCGGAGAGCCTACATCCTGCAGAGCATGCATTTATGCAAAAGCGGAGGTGCAGCACGCAATCTGTTAAAAACATCAATCTGCTTGCAAAGCTAGTATGAAACAGCAACATAAAATATTAAAATGTATGATTTATGGTTGGGCTTTTTAAGAGTATGAAATGGATAATATCGCAACTCTATAGAACGTCTCAACCCTGAGGTGTCACTGCTACTTTAGATGTCAGCTCAACGTGACCATGTATTCACCGATATAAAGAAAATGTTACAGAGAAAAATGTTCTTTGGAAGAGAATGCAATTTACAAACAACTTAAATCCTGAATTTGATTAAAAGTAGTACAAGGACAAGAATATTTCAAATACTGAAACTGCAAGGATGAAAATGGATGAAATGAAAAAGCAGCTTAGAGAAAAGGAAGGATTCATTTCTATGTGAAACAGCAATTATTTGAATTATATATTTGTAACCTACAAATCTTTGGCTTTTCTTTTTTTTCCTAGGGAAGGACTTGCTTATTTCAGCAAGACAACGCCAAACCATAGCCTTGCATGTTTTGGCGGACAGAGCCAAATATTTCATAACTCGGGGTGTTTTCCTCACAGAAACACAGTATACCTCTGTGTGTTTCTAACCCAGAACACTTCCTCACATTCAGTGGATATTTTTCTTGCTATCCACTAGCTGCCCATCTCATATGTTCACTGTAAAAAAACAAACAAAACAACAAACAAAAGCTTTCATATAGAGCCCAGAGACAGTAAACTGAAAACAAACAGAGTGAGGTAAGCCTGCCCCCCAAAACCACAACAAACATTGCTCCAGCCAGTCACCGACAGGGGTGAGGGCATGCTGATTAACATAATTTTTTTTTTTTGGGGGGGGGGGGGGGGGGCTTAGGAGAGAAAACGATGGGACTCATTTTCTCAGAAAGCACTGGTGGAAGGGGGAGCTAATAACGCTCAAGTTTTACTGATGTCTTGTTTCAAATATCAACAGACCTGACATCACCCAGAAACCCCTCCCAGCAATGCTCAACATCTCGCTACATCTTTCACAGTATTAGAGTTCAGCTTCTCAGTATGTGACAAAGTCCGTTTAACACTGCTGAACTTGCCACAAATGAAGGACGGAGTGGACAGAGGTGTTCGTCCACTGATCCCACTTTCACTTCTTTTTTTTTTTTTAATTTTGCTGCATCATATATAGCAAATGATGCAACATTTGTCAACATTTTTTTTCACAATTGTTTTTTTTTGTGAGACACAATGTTGGCTTCAAATTTTTATCATCTAATATACTGTTTTGAAATTTGAATATATATACAACAACAAAAAAAAAACGGCTCTGAAGAATGACAGAAAGTTAAATCATGGCATTAAGAGAAACAGAGACTTTGCTGTGAGCTTGGAATTGCTCAACAGAGGAAAACAGCAGGAGAATGGCAAAGCACAACAGAGAAATCCTTGTTGAAAAAGACTAGTGAGTGGGAGAGGGGTTGAGACAGGGGTGTTGAGTGGGAGGGAAAGAAGTAGTTCATTACTGTGCTCATTTATACAAGATGACGAACACGAACATGCATCCTGCTCCTCAGGATCCACAGCGTCCACGCTGAACAGAAGCTGTCCATTGTTTCTATGTTACACTAGAAAGGAAGGAGGTTTCCAGGTTGATCCGCCACTTGAGCTCAGATCAAATCAAGAGTCAAAGCAAGTAGACTCAGAACAGGAGTTCACGGAAGTTGACAGACAATCTGACCACAATGGAAGGACCGGGCTATGTGGATGCATGCTGCATTTTCAGTCATCAAGCCGTGTTCAGCGAAGTTTTACCATTTTTTAAAGTGCCTGTAAACTCAAGACAGAAGCAGACAATAACCATCATAACTGCACACCCTAAAAGCATCACCTTCTCAAACAGTAATGCAACATACTCTCTTAACAGACAACTGATATCAGAACTAATGCATTCATCAATTTAAGCAATACGGCGCCTGCAAAATGTGAGCATCAGTCTTTCTTTGAATGTAATATGGGAATGATCTCATTTGAGGAAATAATGTGTTGCCATAGATCCCCTGAGTGGGTCTCCTCCTCTGATTACAGCAACATCAAAGAAGCCTCATCAGAAAGTCTAATGGAGGAACAGTGTACTTGACCAGGGAAAAAGACAACAATAGACGTACTGGCTATGTCCATATGCATCAGGGACCCTCCCACATGTTCGTTCAGAGGCAGGTGTGAACGAGCCGTCTCAGCTGGAGTGTTTTCAGAATTATTATTCAACTAAATAAAAACTTCTCAATAAAAATGTTTCTTGCAACAAAGACTGTTCTGTGTCCCCATCTCCTGTCGTAAACTGCTCTCTCTCTCTCCAACTCCTTAACCCACACCTGAATGCTTGCTTAACGGCACTTACTCGGCAATCCACTATGTTTACTGTGCCTTAATTGTTTTTCTCTGATGTAAATCGCTTTGGATTAAAGTGTTGAATGTTGAATGCTCTCGTGAATTTTAGCTACTGTTTACGGAATCATCTCTTGATAATAAAACACAATAAAACACACTGCCTGACCAAAAGACTCAAAAAGAATGATTCAGGCATAATTCAAACAAGCTTATAAAATGTCACAAGATTTACACTATATGGCCAAAATTACTGGCTCACCTGCCTTGACTCGCATATGAACTTAAGTGACATCTCATTCCTAATCCACGGGGTTCAATATGACGTCGGTCCACACTTTGCAGGTATAACAGCTTCAACTCAGTCACATGACTTAATTTTTTGGCTTTGGCGGGTAAAATAATCATTGTTCAACTCATTTCCAGAGCCTGATTTCATGCCAAAATCCATCTTAATGGAGGTTACTGAGAAAGCCACGTGATCATCATCCACTACTTTCAGTCGTCTGACAGAAAAACGCCCCGCGTTTCGCATCACGTCTTGCTTCCCGTGCGCTCTACCTGGGCGTCTGAAACATACCTCGGTGTGACGAGGGATCTCCAGCAGTGTTCTGCTGTGAAGTGGACTTCTGAAGAGCAATCAGGGTTGCCCACGCAATATCGACACATCTGGCAACCCACTCGTGTGTTTTTATTTTCTACAGTAAAAAAAAAAAGATTTAATCTACTAATGCTTACCTGGATGCAGAGCTAACCCCCCCACCTCTTTCTCTGGAATTTTTTAAAAGAAATTATCTCATGTGAAAGCTTCAGTCAAACATCGTCATCCTGTCTGATCAATGTCAGAGCCCAGTCATACGCGAACTTCGTGTGGTTGTGTTAGTTAATTTAACTGTCTACTGTTGTCATAATGTGAGAAGTTACATTTAAACCCAACCCTGAACTCTAGATGTCATGTCCCAGACCCTAACCAAATGACAAGCCGAAACTGAAAAAAGAAAGTGGAAGAAATCCAAAGCCCTGCTGGTCTCAAGGGTAGAATATCTAGACCTAACAAATACCGTTTGTTTGCATATGGTGCCTAGATGTAAATAGATAAACAGAAGCTAGATGCAAGTCTTTTGCCAAATGAAAAACATGCAAAAAATATCAGATATGACCATAAAATCACTGGCAAATAGAGACGACGAGCAGAAACGTAGAAGCCGTACCACATATGTGTGGGCTGTAGATACACATGTGCAGGTATATACACCAATGACTGATGAAAGAATGACATCTAACTGTGAAAGTGACAGTTCAGATGCATCTGGTGCGAGTCTAGAGTGTTGCATATGAAAGTACGTAACGCTTCACACTTCCTCACATTCAGAGGTCACTCAGGTGGATCCCTTCACGGATACATCCAACAAATGCCTGTAAATACTAATTACTTACACAATTATTCCATAGCTCTTGTTCAGGCTCCATAAAGCCAATGCTGATATCTTACAAAATCTTGTTTTACTTCTGACCTGTCACAGGGGCCTCGATGTCCAGAAGGTTCTTCTCTGAACGCAAGATTGCAGCTCCCTCTCCTATGAGCCTGAGGGCCACCGATTCCTCCACGCGACCTTCCTTGGTTAGGTGAGCTTTCAGCACATCTACTTTGGGCTTTCCATCGCTGTCAAACACCTCTTTAGCTGTCAGCCGGTGACTGGGAGGGAAGGGGACAGCTGCAAGAGTTGGGAGAAAAAAAAAAATTAAGGCTTTAATCCTTTCATAACTTACTGACATTGGTATATTTTTCATTGACAAAAGCCTTAATAGGATAGACAGTTAATTGTGCTTCATTGAGTAGACAACATTTAAGCTGTTTGATTACGTCCAGGGGACAGACTCCCTGCAGGAGAGGGAGTCAGCATTCCCTCCCTTTCTTTCAGCCCACCCTCGGAGACAATTTACCAGATTGCGCCTATGATCTGTGAGTCATTTCACTTTTAGTATTTATAACAGAGCCACACATTTTCAAGTTCGCTTGGCAATATTCTTGGCGAATTAGAGGCCACTTTGACAATGAATCAGAGAACTGAGAAATCTGTTGTTTTAGTAACATAAAAAGCTTTTCAGATGAGGACGGAGTCTAAATAAAGCACCTCAGCAGGGTTTAATTTGTAACTACCTGCATTTAAACATGCCCTGTTTCATGTGTTTGAGCACGGCATCGTCTTTGCGTGGCATTCAGTCAGTTATCTGAAACAGTCTACCTGCTCCTAACAAGCCCCCCTCTGACCGAGGAGCTTACATAAGAAATACCAAATCAAGTCACCATCTTGGCGAAGGATACAAACTGATTGAGTAACGCGGGACGTGACATGGCTTTGTGAACTACCCATCAATTCTATTGATTATGACGATTCCATAGATGTATTAATAATTTAAATCCATAAAGGCATTCCTGAGATAGGGCAGCACGGTGGCTTAGTGGTTAGCACTGTTGCCTCACAGCAAGAAGGTTCCCGGTTCAATTCCCGGCCCGGTGGGTCTTTCTGTGTGGAGTTTGCATGTTCTCCCCGTGCTTGCGTGGGTTTCCTCCGGGTACTCCGGCTTCCTCCCACAGTCCAAAAACATGCAGTGTAGGTTAATTGATCTTTCTAAAATTCTCCCTAGGTGTGAATGTGAGTGTGATTGGTTGTTTGTATGTGGCCCTGGATAGACTGGCGACCTGTCCAGGGTGGACCCCTGCCTTTCGCCTGATATGCGTCGGGATAGGCTCCGACAGACCCCCGTGACCCGGAAACGGATAAAGCGGGTACAGATAATGGATGGATGGATGGATTCCTGAGATACGGCCTTGTACCTATCTCCCATAACGAAGAGGTCAAGTCAACGCATTTAGTTACTTACTTATCAAATAAAACAAGTTTTATGGTTTGGTACTTGAAAAATGCTCACTGGAACAACACTTCCTATAGGGAAAGCTTTGCAGAGCTATTTGTTACTTCAGTCCTTTTCACACCAATGATGCATTTAAGATTCTGGATGTTGATTGCATATGACAGCTGACCTGGGAATCTACCTCAATTTAAAACCTCAGTCTAACGACTGTGTGAGAAAAAAATGACTATTGGTGGAACTACAACTAGGAATCTGAAGGGTCGTCTTTAATTGCAAAACAGCTGATATAAAACAACAACAAAAAAACAAAAAGACAGTAGTGTTTATTAAAATGGACCTCATGTCAATGGCAAAAGGTGTTTACACCAAAGAGGATTGAAAAATAAAATAATTAATGTCTAACTACAGACTTCAATGAGTTTACTATCACTAAAAGTGCAGATCAAATACTGTGTGTGTCTATTTCTTTGTGGTAATTAGGCCAGTTTTTAAGTCGATACCATGATGTTCCAGATGGCAGACAATACCTCGAATCTCAGCTGGAGTGGTTAAAGCCTTCAAACAGACTAATTGAAATTACAATTTAAATTAGACATGCGTGCTATGTCCTGAATATTTATACCATTACTCTTTGCTTTATTCTAACCTACCTTCCCCTGTTCTGATTTATAATACACAAAATACTCCACTACGCATACCTGAAACTTAAATGTTTCCAGTGGGCCATTAAAACTTTTTTTTTTTTTTCAAGCAGTATAAAAATTCTACGCGCCTAAATAAATCTTCTCAAACAATACAAGACTGCTGATGCTGTTATTTGAAGCATCCAGAGATCCCCATCTGGGATAAAATTACCGAAGGCCACGGGCTGGCTTCCCCGTACGGAGACTCGCCTAAGCTGTTATGAGGCTATGAAGAATTTTTCAACCTGAACAGAGAGTCGGGGGCTCTGCTGTGAGCGGGACAGCTGGGTCGGGAATCTGCAACGTGATTATGTAACAAATATAACACAGACGATGATTAAAATTGGCCTTCGGGGTTTGTTTTGTTTTAGAAATAAATAGAAATACTCTTTTGAATATAATTTCTTAGTGACAGTCTGTGCATGCTTATACTTTAAAGCCACTATACATTAACACTTCTGACCACATGGGGGCATAAAGATCTGCTGTTTTGACAAAAGACTCGGAACGACGCGGCACGTCTTGTAATACCAGTTTGTCTCACTAAAAGTGGGCTTTGTTGTCTCTTAGACTAGGTGATGACACATGAACCGTTTTCCCCATGAGGTCAGAAGTGGCATTACTACACGTAGTGGCTTTAAATAAAGGCCAATGCGTTGCTTTGGTGACTGATGAAGCAGAGAGAGACACCAGGATGGAGCTGCAGGCCCGGCAATCTTTAAACATCAAAGCTTTCAAACCGTCCATTGAACAAGCGATTACTTTAAATCTAATCCTGATGTCACAGATTAGGCACATAAATTTGGGCGAGAACAGACGAACTTTGTAAATTGAGGCTCAAACATCAGTATTAGAGTGACCAATTGTGGGTTTTAAGAGCATATACATAAGTTTATATTGAGTTTAACTGGCTTTCTTAATAAAGACAGTTCACCTACGTTCAGCTGTCAGATGGGGCAAAGGTATCGTACAGACAGTTTTATTCTTAGCTAACGCTGTTACCCAATTAAGTGTTACGACAGTGACGGGTAAACTTTAAAAGTGATCTAGGCAACAGCTGTTTTGGCTTCAAGTCAAAAAGTGATAACGAAGGTGCTATTTCACTAAATATTACTAATGGTACTGAATCAAAATCCTACAGCTCATTACTAATGATGAAGAATGTGTTGGTATTGGTTGTTTACTTTTTAATTTGTAAGGATTAACAACGAAATAAAAAGGTCCAACTTACTATCCTTGATATTCAGTAACATAGTGGCAGATACTAGTCTGGTTGTCACCCTGCTTAGGTCACATGGTTCGTTCGTGTGGGTGGTTGCGTGCCTATCCAGTGGCGCCCGGAAGATCTGCTATTGTTGGTACTGCCCCAAGAAAATCAAAGTCAAATCCAAAGGAAACTGACTCATTCTGTCTATCAAAGAGGGAAAGAACTGGGGTAGCTGCCCAGGTGAATGGAGTTAAACTGCATAAAACCTACTGTTATCCTGCTGCGATACCTGCAAGTCAAAATATAGTAATACACTGTTATAAAAAACAGTAAGTGGCTTTTCCACTGAAAGAATTTTACTTTTGCTCTACAGGGAAATCTTAACAATGCATGTGTCAAGGGAAAGTGAAATTTGCGATGATTATTTGATTGTTAAGTCAGTTCATGAAGTACACCTACAATCTTGCTTGGCTTCCATGGATGATGGGATTCCATCACAATCAGCAAGATGACTGGAGGAGATGTGAGCGAGCCACGTCTCCTCTTCGTGAGGTGCCAACACATGATATATTATGAAATTCAATTACTAAAGAATAGCAATAGAAATGTTGACACAACGTATAAAAAGCCCACGTGGGCGCGCTGTGATTGCTGGCATGCTGGCAACCTCTCAACACATCACTCCTCTGTTTCCAAGAGTCGTGACAATGGAAACACTGGGAACTTTCCTCTTGTGGAATTTCTAATAGCCCTCTTATTAACAAGAGTAACAACCACCTGTGCCAAAACATGGCACATTGTAATGTTAGGTTTGTGCTCTATAGAAAAAGGTGATACTCCCATGATGAAAATTAAACGCTTGGAGCTTAGGAAAAAGATTGCAATGGATTAACAAGTCTGTAAAGGATGAAAAATACTGCAATATCTGTTGTTTTCGCTTTATGGAACAAAGAAAGTACACAGTGGGATACAAAAGGCAAATCTCTTTGCCTTCAAATCCACCTATATAAGCAGTAACCAAGACCGCATGCTTTTTCCAAATAACCCTGTCCATCTATCCGTCCTTTCCTATTGTGTTTCATACTCATAAGATCATAAATGGACCTGCCGTGATCTAAAGTCGAGTGTGACTCAGAAATGGTCTCCATTAGCTGGTTGCTCTTGCCTTCATTAATTTTACTATTCATGTGTTCCTTTTTGTTATGCAACTGGGAAACTGCACTCCACCATAAGTCTAACATGAGAGAGAAATGACGAGAGAGGGTCAGGTAAGATGGGAAAAAAACATCCAGAGTTTGATTTAACTTTGCAGAGTAATTTGTCTCAGATTAACATTGTAATTTCCCAGCTACAAATTAAAGCCATCCATCAGACATTAACTTTAAGACCTAATAAACCATTAAACCTCAGAATGCCCAGAGGCTGTGCTTAATAAGCTTTGTTTTAGTTTATTTCATGGAAGAACGCTGTCCTGCATTGGTCAGGTTAATAGCAATAATTAGTGATTTGATGAGAGTGAGGTTTTGAACATGTCAAGCCTTAGATTGTCAGCCACTTT
Source organism: Xenentodon cancila (assembly GCA_014839995.1). Taxonomy (NCBI): domain Eukaryota; kingdom Metazoa; phylum Chordata; class Actinopteri; order Beloniformes; family Belonidae; genus Xenentodon; species Xenentodon cancila. The sequence continues at coordinate 18,132,770 of CM026212.1, forward strand.
TGTTCACGCTGTGAGCACCAGAGGATATCACAGAGCAGACATTTAGGTGTGATTCTTTTTTTTTTTTTTTTACATCTTCCCTACCGTGTACAGCGCATCCAAAACTGTCAAGTAGCAGTGGGAAAATGAGCAGCTTGAAATGTTGAGATTTGTGTAGTAACATAAGCTGTCCAAGGACTGAGACAGCGGGAAGTGTGCTGTCATATGTAACTGGACAGATCCGTTTAATTGGGGAAAGTGAGACAGACTGGTGTAGGCCTCACCAACCCACGGTATCATTTAGCGGAGAGCATGCTGTGCAACCAGGAGTCTGGCCTGATCGGGCGGTTCAGGTGTCTACATTTCCTATCTTCCCTCCCGGCACCTACCATTACCTGAGCACAGTGATGTTTGGGGGAAAACAAAAGTAGGGCTCAAATTAACTTTTCACAGATGGTCTTGTATAGCCGACAATCCATTTCCATTAGAGTTGTTCCAATACCAGTATCGGAAATGCTTGCAGATACTTCCAAAAAATACAGGTATTGGTACTGGTGAGTGTTTACATCTATGCATCATCTGATGCCATGCATTGAGTTATTTTAAGCTGGAAATTGCAAGCGAGAAAACTGTGACATAATAGTTATGCTGTATTTGATGTTTATGTAAAAAAATGTTTGATATGGTAGGTAAAAAAGAAAAAGTAAAAGAAGCACTGGCATTGGTACATGATATCAGAACACCTCTAGTTTCTATGCAGTGGAGAGGCAAATCAGAAAAGGTTTTAAATAGGTTTAAAATAGGCATTAAACTGTGCTGATTTTGAGTGAACTAAGCTCAAATATTGGCAAAGTGTTAGAAACAATTGGCTGCAAATACTGGACATGTTTGTTTGTCAGGCGCCCTTTTTATTTAAGATGAGTCATCTTTGTAATCACTTACAATTATTTTCAATTGATATCTGGTTTATTTTCCTTTGTAATTTGCCTAAATATCACCTAAATTATAAAGATTTGTAAATGCAAATGTACTGGTGCTGGAAGTGCCTTTGCAGAAGATCCCAAGGTTGTGCCATACCCCATACTGGGGTACGGACACGGAATGCTGCCGAAGAAACGAATGTCATAAGCCATGATGAGAATCAAAAATTCATCCTACTGCTAAACAAATTTGATATGAAAAACTGGAATCGTACATCTCTAAACTTATGATTTCCATAATCAATGCTGTTGGATACCAAAAACTGCACATAGAAAATCGGCAATGGAACATAACAAAAAAGATAAGACAGTGACTTTGACATGCAGAAATGCGGTGACTCGGTGGTGTGCATGCAGGGACTCAGAGTTTTGTGTAGCTGCCTTGTAGTTAAGCTGAAGTGGAGTTGCTGCTTTAACCTACGGAGGTGTTGCGTTACTAACCTTCTGGCAATGTTTGCTTGCTTGTTTGTTTTTTTCCAGTATTTGATACAGTAAACCATTGTATTGATGCCAAAAACCTCTGTAGGTGTTGTTTTGTCATTAGTAAAACTCTGGAAATGATGAGGGAATCAATAAAGAATTGGATCAATAACCAAATATCAATAAAAACTCCCATCCTGAGACAATGACATGTGGAGTTTTCTTCTGATTAATTGAAATCAATGTAAAAGGATTTTATTTTGGAAAAAACAGATCAATTTGGACTCTGGTCCCAACTCTCTCATTGTGGGGGGATGTTTTTTTTTTTTTTTGTATTAAAATTGAAGAATATGGTTTAATTAGTAGAGCACACCCTGGCTCGCTCCGACAGGCTGCATGCATACAAAAAAAATAATAATAAATAAATAAATAAATAAATAATAAAAAGAACCTCATGAGCAGTAAATGTGAAACACACGTGCAGCTCTGGTAACAGTGTCAACACAGCACCATAATCACTGTTGTTTTAACGTTTAAAATATTCTATTTCAAACCAGTAAAACCATACTAACACATCATGGTAAGAAAAGGAACACGTTGTGCAAAAACTCCTCCAACTCCAGTACCATAAACCTAAATGCTGCACTGTGGTGGTTCTCTCCACGAGACGCCAATCTGACCTCTCAGAAACAGTTGACGTTGCATGATGCAGCAAGATTCTGGTCGTCACTGCCCACACCAGAACTTCCTCCCCCCTTTCCCCATCAAAGCCACCGCACCAACCACTTCCCTCGTGCTGAGACTCAACATGACTGGTGGAAATCTCAGCGTGACCAACGAGGACTTGAGAATGAACAAAGGCATGTGACGTAATTTCATATATGGTAATTTGACTGCAAGGGCAGATGTTATTATGCAAAGGCAGTGTAATGTCTGATCTCAAGTGTGATACCAATCTACAAATTTGCTTCCTTAGTCGCACAAAGGAGCAGTCACTTTTCGTCTCAACCATTTGCCTCTGTAAAGGACAGTGCTATGCTCTTTGTCCCGAGGCGAGGCAAGTGGCTGGCAGGACAAGCAAGATCTCAGAGTAATGAATCAAGTGGAAACTCACTATCTGATCAAATGGTACATAAATACCAGTTGCTAGGTAAGACAGGACAGCCTAAGTGGAGAGGCATGCAGTGGTGTTTGTTTGCAACAATCACCATCACAAAGAAAAATAGGAGAGTATGCTCCAGAACCAGAAAATGGGAATAAACTGCAAATGATGAGGCAGAGATGAATTTTAAAGTAATCAATCAAATGCCTTTAGTATTTAGAAGCTTGTTAGATATGAGGCACCCTCTGTGTATCTGGTATGCACAAAGGACGGCCGCCAAGAGTCGAATGGGGCGCTGGGAGCGTGCAACTCTCTCCACTGATAGTCGGCTTGTTAATTAAATTACATATGGCACCGAAATAGAGTGGGATAGGAGAACAGGATAGACTGAATGCATGAGCTTCTGTGGGTGGCAACAAAGAAAAAAAAGGACATGCTGTACACCAGAAAAACTCCTCAACTTCAGTTGTCATGTAGCGGCAGTGTGATTGCTTCATTATTGCACCATTTGGTCCATAGGGAAGCTGATTACCTGACATGCATAATGCAAAAGATTGAAATCATGTGGCTATCGCTCCTGACAACAGAAAGCTTCAGCACTTAGACCATCCCGCACTTTATTTTCACGTGTTCGGGAATTATTTGCAATATAGTCTGATTTATAGACAAAACAGTATGTGTATGATAAATCTAATGATGACTTGAAAATCCTTTGTTTTTGTCCTTGTGGTTGCTTTCTTTTGCATAAAAACCTCAGTGAATTATTTCTTATGTAGCGCTCCCTAAAAATAATGGATTTGATCACAGATTATAGCTACAGAACGAAATATCGGAAATTGGATACAACTAAGTCTGGGTGCTGTTTCTATTTTTCTATTTAAAGAGATGTTATTTTCAGACAATGTAGTTCTGCTGTTCGGTTGCACAGATTGCACCCGGTGTTAAATCTTTAAGTATGTGTAAAATGTAACCAAAAACAGAATGTAATGAATGGTAAATTCTTTTTTTTTTTTTTAAACAATCGTCCCTAAAAGACATATCCAATGTTGAAGGTGAGAAATTTGACAATTTCATGATAGGAATTATCTTGAAAACTGAAGTTGGGTAATGGAAAGATGAAGGCAGGCCTGTGACATGACTGGATGTAAATAAAGCGGCGCCACTCAGTAAGTAAAGATTGGCAGAGGTTCACCAGACTGCGATTTTGAAACCATTTCAGAATGAAATTGCAAAGACTGTGAATATCCCATCAGCTACGCTACAGAATGCTGACAAAAGATTCAGAGAATCTGGAGTGAATTCAAAAGAGATGAGGCTGAAAATCAGTATTGGATGCTCGTGAATTCTGAATTCTGATTCCCAGCAGCCTCTAAGTCGATTATGCAGTGACAAGCGTCTGGAAGCATCTGAAATTCAAGCATCGCCACTGAAAAGGTTTATACAGGTCAGGCCAGGTTCCTTACCATAAGCAGATTTGTTTTGCAGTTAACAAGAGTCCATTTCAAGCACAAAGTCAAATACAAAATACACAAAACAACATATGCTCCCATCCAGATAGATTTTCTTAGGGAAGGTCTTGGATCTGACAGCAAGACAATTAAAAACCACATCCTGCATCATTTAAAGAGTGTTACTTTATATTAGAAGAGTCTGGCTGCTGAGCTGGGCTGCATGCAGTCCAGACCGTTCACAAACTGAAAATATCACATTCAATTATGACAACAAAAAAAAAACAACCAACCTCCAAGAACACCCATGGAGATGTTCCAGTTTAAGAAAGAAACAAGATACAAGGTACAGGGATCCCCTTGTGGCTATGAGGGGCCTTTTAACACCACACAACTTATAAATTAACATACAGTATCACTGTATTCAGAGAGGAATAAAACAAATATACATTTAAGAGCATTATTAATATTAACAAAAACCAGCTGAACATATTCGATGATGTATCGAGAAGTGAATTATCTCAGGTTATGGCCACACTAATGTCAAAAACAAACTACCCGCTTGTGGGTAGATCACCGTTATCGTCTAAAACAGACACCACCATGCGAGTATGTCCAGCATCGACCAGTGACCTGCTGGGTTTTGGGTTGGTAATTTCACAGCTGAGTAAATGGGTTGGGTTTTCATTCATGTGAGAGGGTTGAGAGCTAGATTTCTTCTGTTCAGATTGTGGTTGTGATCAGACCTCCCTTACAAAAGAAAATACAGGAAAAACATGGGAATCTTATAACAGGTAGAAGACCTACAGAACACCACTGGTATTATACATTAGGGTTAGAATCTTTAGAGAAGCTGCCATCCTTTCTTTTAGATTTGCCTATTTTTAGTCTCAATTTGCACAGCTGTAACCTCAAAATCCTTTATGCATCGTGATGAAAGCCACGCCAAAGAGCATAAAGGACACATCTGCCCAGTGACGACAAGACCAGAGATTTGCAAAGGCTTTTGAACTAATGGTGAAAAGTTCACATAGAAACACCATGCACGTCTAGCGTCAGAAACTATCCTGAGCATGAGCTCAGAGTCTCCTGATTACACCCATGTGCTGTTACTGGGATGATGGGGAAGGTGGGAAAGAAGGGCGGAGCCAACAACCTTTACTCTTGAAGCGGTAGTGTTTGTTAAAAAGGTCCCCTACATGCACCAGAGGAAATTTTAAAACAAAATGCAAAGAGGGTCTGTGCAGACTTTCAAACAATTAAGCGAACCTGTATGGAAGAGAGGAATCGTTGCATTTAGTCGGGTAATACTAGAGCTCAGGGAGCATTGAGGTTAAAATAAATTACTTTTGCTGGTTTTTCAGACAATTATTCTCCTAAATGACTAATTTACACTATTTTACAAGTCATATTTCTACCATATGAGTCATTATATTGCGCGCAGTTTATCCTATAGCTGTGGTCAGTTGCAGCTCTTACGACCATGAGTTTAGTTTAATGCCATCAGTGGACTATTCCTGTACTTAAAAAGACCTGTTGACCACTGCCATCCTCTGCTGCAGAGATGTAAGCGTTTACACCACATCAGCAAACAGGAGTGCTATTAGATAAAAAAAAAGTGAGTAACGGGGTTGCCAAGGAAACAGTGCTGTAGAGTCTCAGCCTTAATCTTTCATCCATCAAAACATTGGCTTAAAAAATGAGCTGCCAGCTGCATGTTGCAATTTGCATGCAGTCGTACATATTCTGCTTTTAAAGGTTATATATTGGCATAATGTTGTGCATACCAACAACACAAATGTGATGTTGCATCTGACAGCTGTTCTCTGCAATAATATGCGTCTCTTTCTCCGTAGAGGATCCCATCCATGACGAAACAAGAGATGCACATTAATAAGAGAGACAGGCCGTGCACTCAACGGGCCAACAATACATCCAAGACCTGCATTCATCCTGTCATGGCTGTCAGGGCTATCAGAGACCCACTGCAGTGCTTCAGAGACCAGGGCAACAGCAGCGTCAACATGAGTGACAAGTAAATGTTAATATACAGAGTTTAAGACGGAAAAGTTGAATATATTTGTACAAGGAGTTGACTAAAAAGCACCGCACTTTGACTACATCTCTAATTAGTGAGGTTCGGACTAGGGTGTGGGTGAAGGCTGAGGTGAGCGAGCGCGAGGATGGATGAATGCATATGCCTGTTAGGGGTGGACGGATATGTGGAGAACGCTGTGGCGAGGCTTAAAGGGGGAGTTTTTCTGAGGGATGTCCGCACGCTGCATTTTCTTTGACTATGTGGTGAGCCATCAGTGCAGCAGCGGATCAATGGGTACACTGAGAGGCCGCCAGGGACTTGGATCACAGCGGGCAAATGACTACAGTTATTTAGAGCTGGTCTGGGTGGAGAGCATGAGTCAGGAAGAGCGAAAGATCAATCAGTAACATAAAAATGCATCGAACTGGATGAAAAGAGAAAAAAAAAAAAAAAACATCTACAGATCTATTAAAACGCGGCTCTCCCGCACTCTCTGTCAACCGATGGGACATCCCTGCACATTTACAATTCTTACACCACTTCTTGTCTGCAGCGAAAGCAACGCCGTGCCCTGATGACAGACTGTCAAGTCAGTTCAGTGTCTGGAGAGCTGTATTAAACACGGACATGCTAAAATCGCTTCACTTCTTCTCTAAGGCACAATGGCCAGGATATAAAAGCGACCTATTACACTTGTTTCAAGCTTCACTTTCTATATTGTGGTACAATCCTCAAACGTACCTTCGCCCCATCGATCACTTTGCTTCTTTGGCCTCAGTACCTTTGAAACACACCTTGAAAGAGCATCTCTACCTCCAAGTCGCATGATTGTAACAGACTCCACTAAGTTCTGTGCTGTGAGGTGTTCAGAATAAAGATTTGATTTGAAAAAAAAAAAAAATCATTTAGTAAAGGCTAAAATGCTATAAATCGTAGAATTGGCAAATAATGTCTGGTAACCAATCACACTGCAAAACCAGTGCCTCCAGAAATAAGCCTACAATTCCATAAATATAGTCAAAATTGGCTTATTTTAAGTACAAATATCTTTGTGCTTAAAATTCGTGACTAAAATACTTAACAATTCATTTTAATGTTCTTGAAAGCTTTTTTTTTTTTTTTTTTTACCTTCTTCGAAATTGGTTTTTGCAGTGTAGGAAAGGCGCTGTGAGTGCAAAAAATGACTAAGGTTCGCAAACCCTATTTAATTTTAACACATATTTTTACAATTTTAATATTTACTGCATGAAATCAAGAGTGTAAGAAGTGTGACAGGTAAAGTTTCTCGAGGTCGTTTTTCTCAACAACCATGACATCTTTGTCCTTAATGAAAAATCTGTACCAAGTTAAAAAAAACTGATAATAATAAATAAAAGCAAATTCGTACCGCTTCAGTTACACTGGAGGGATGAACATAAGGGAAGTGAAATATCGGAGAGCATTACAAGCTGGAATACAGGTTCATTTAAGTGTTGAACGCCTAAGACCAGCAGAAACAGTAAAAACATCAAGTCCCTTATGGACTTCCAGGTCGGCCAAGATGATTCCATTCTGGTATTGTCTGAAAACCGCTCTGACAGGCTTTAAAGAAGACATTGCCTGCTGGCTTTGCTGAGCCGAGGCCTGCCCCCCCTCCACTTCCCCAAACCTTCCTCCTCCTCCTCCTCCTCCTCCTCCTCCTTCTCTACAATGGCGTGACACAGGATTAGCTTTAATAAGAGAAGTCGCTGTAATCAGCTTTGGAGCATAGCGAAGACGGAACAATGGGGGAGGCTGAATGGATCTGGAGGACGGGGAACCACTGGTGCATGATCAGCTATATGCAGGTTATTTCAGCGACAGTAACCTGTGGCACATACCAGCCAGATAAACTCAGCACTCACCCGTGTTGTGGACGTGGCCTAAAAGATTGCTGTAATTACACGATACAAACATAAAGACAATTCAAAAACACTAATGGCTTCATTCGTCTTTTTAAGTTACTTTCAGTAAAAGAAGGTAATCTTAACTTATATACTGACTTACATACTCTGGAGACCAACGGCAAAATTTACCCTCCTATATTTAGTATTAAGCGCTTCTTCTTGGCAATTGGACACTGAGAGAACGCTATCCGTATAATTGTTCAAACCAGTACAAATGTAATCTCTCTAATCCCTCATTTATCCCATTCTTTGATTTTTTTTTTCCTTTCAGCTTGGAAAATGAGCCAACACGAATGCAAAAGGAAACATGCATGCAAGCCTGCCATGATGATTACTGATAGTATATTCACAATTATTCAAAGTAATATGATCAGGCCTGCATAATAATCAAAATCATTTTCTTTCACCCGTGTGAAAACAGCTGAATGGGACTGAGAGAATGTCACATTTCCATATACTTTTCCATTTCATAACAGCTGATTGACTGGCTTAAATTTCATAATGACACATAGGATGCACGTACATGCTGGCGGCAGATGGCTGCTGGCTTTTTAGTATTTGCACTGTTCTCAAAGGCAAACATTAAAAAGAGACACGATCTAACATTAGATACCTAATTCATCATCCGTTTTTGTTGGTGTTAGTTCTTGTACCTCTGGAAAGTTTGTCATGGATGAACAGGCTAGAGCAACTCCACCTTGAATAATTACGGCACCTAAATATAAGCAAGAATTCCTTGTTCCCCAGCTGTTTCTTAAAAAGCAAAGACAGAAAACTCCTTACTATTTTAAACTGTCATTCACGGATACTTAAAATAACCTCTTAAAGTCTGTGGTGTCCAGATTTGACATAATGATGGCACATTTCCACAGGTTAGAAAAGCTCAAATTTTAAAAATTTTCCTCAGATGGTAAACTGGAGGATCAGACAGCTGCGGGCGGGACCGGTGGACATGTTTTGGTTGTGCACTGGACAAAAAAAACCCAGCCCTGCACTTGACAGAAACAGCTTTGTGCGAGTCCTCCAACACTCTCCATCATGCTGTCAACTGGAGCTTGTAATGGGAAGGACTGACGACTCAGGTCCGTCGAGAACACATGTCCCCACTAACCCTGGACGGCTCTGCCAGGACACCGGCAGCCACTTCACAAAGCGTTCGTGTCGCCGGCCAGTTTCGTGAGTGTGCAGTGACATGCGGACGAGTGGCTGGACACGACACAGATCCGCAGCGTGCAGTGGAGCCGGGGTTGCAGTTGTCGTCACAAAATCACAAGTCTGACTTCAAAAGCTTCGCTAAGCAAGTGAAACTCAATACTATAATGATAACATGTCAGACAAGTAAAAATACAACCCTGCATCCCGCCGCAATTTGGGTGCAGAGCTTTGCAGGAACACGAGCACAAGTGCTGACAAATTTTCACTGACCATCTAATTTAAGCCAAGTTGGAAAATGTGCTATACTTTGCACCTGGTTTCCTTTTTTAAAATCGCTGAATGTTGTCACATTTCAGTCGTATCGATGCCACTTTCTTAATGGAAAGTGACTATAAATTCAAGAAATAAGAGGATTTTTATTTAAAAAAGAACATCCGGAAAGTCTTGCTGGCTGCTCAAGTGAGTCAACTTTGTCTTACACCTGCAGTAGAGGAAGTGAGGTACAATACAACCTCTTAAATGCCCGATTACAAATAAGTACTTGCTGTTGACTCTCAGTTATTATCTAATGTGGTACAATATGGAATATAAATGAATAATAAAAAAAAATGCGGCTATGTGCCAGGAACTCCAACTGACTTCAGTGTTTTCTGCAGTCATTCACAGCTTGCCTCTGAGATAATATGCCTGTACAGGCGTGATCGCACCTCCCAAGGAGGGCTAACTGGCAGCCACGATTTTGGCATTTCTAGAAAGCAGCTTCTAGACGCAGGCACGAGGGCAGAGGCCCGTGTGTATTTGCAATAATGCTCGATTGAATGGAGCCAATCACATCTGGGGCGTGCCCTGCGAAACAGGATTAGGGGCTTGGCGAGCAAACTTCAGGTTGAACTCTGGGTTTTTCAGCATCACAAAAGGTGGCTGACTTCTTTCTAAGGTGCATCACCGTGGCAACCGACGCTGGAAACCTGACGCAATCCAGAGCATCTTAAGATACATGTGAAAGTATCACCTCAGGATGTGGAAAATCAGAGTTTTTATTTATTTTTTTTTTGTCTTCTGAATGTCTTGTTCACTGAGAAACATCTTTATTGTAAAATTTATCAACAGAGTATTGATTCTGCAGCTTGAAGGAGAGCTGATTACTACAAGGCTTGTTCCGGTTGACCTTTAACAGATTTAAATGTAACATTCATTCATTAATTCAGCAAACGACAAAAGATTTCCAGTGCGCCTGCAGTGTGTTATACACACAAAAACTCCAAATCAAGTCTTCATATTTACACCGACATCCAAATCCTAATAAAGATTTTTAAAACTAGTTAAGCTCACTGTACAATAAAAACCTTTTAATCAGCATTTTAGATCTATAGTTTTTAATGTTTTTTATTTGGCAAAAGAAGATAATACACAGAACACAGTTACGTCTTTCTTTCACATCTTAAGAGTAGAATACACCTGCAGCACAATAATTTAATAAAACGCACACTCATAAATCGTCCAATCTCACTTATTTTAATGATGTGGCTATAATATTGATCTGTTTACTAATTTACACATTCACATCATCAACATTCTTTTTTTCAGGCTTCCTGTATTGACTGCAGCAGCTGGGTTGTTCACAGGATGCTATAAATATTAAAATCTCATTTTAATGTAGGATTACACTCTGTTCTTCTTATTAGAAGTATGCGGCTCCAGAGCTGTGATTGCGATTAGTCGTTTAATGCCTCCTCCGCCCACTTTTGTTGCACCGGTGTGTACACATTTGGAGTCACAAAGCCTGGACTGTCTTACCAAGTAGATAACTGTTCAGAGCCGAATGAGACCTGGATATTTTTGAACCTGCTTTGTAGTAAAAGGTTCCTCCCACTGACCCAAATAAAAGCACGGTCTGAAGTGAAGATAACACTCTGGGGGGTGGGTGTGAATTAATAATACACACTTCTACCTGCAGGACTTCACAGAAGCATAAAAGAACAGCTAAACTCCACATATGAAACGGCATTTCTGCATGCGGTGAATGACGAACAAGTTTGGGTCAAAATTTAAATTAAATTAATGCATAAATAAGACTTCGGTATTAAAGAATAAGGAGCCATGCCTAATACTGTAACACCTGATTCCGAGGCATCAAGTGTTCCATGGTTGAGTTTTCATTTCTGGCAAACTGACCGAGCTTTTCAGAGGACAGGTGGTGAGGCAATAGGATGGCGCAGCCAGCCACCTCCTCCACTCCTCCAGCCTCTTGCCAAGACAACAAGGCCCCTAAGAGTTTACTTCCTCAACCCCCTCCCCTTACCCACACCCATCTCTAAAGTATATCTCTGTTTCTAGGCCACAAGTGTGGGGGTGTAGTAGGTTCTCATGCCAGCAAGGGTACCTGACTGCCAAGAAAGTAAAGAAAAAAAACCCCAAAAAAAACCAACAAAATGCACAGAGCTGGGACTGGAGGTTGGGTGGGCAACAAAGGAATTACTTCTCTGCAGACCAAAGGAATTCTGAGTCAGCAAGAATTATTACTCCACACCAACTACATACTTAAAACTTGTCTCGCCAACCCTCCAGAGGAGCCCAATACACCAGGAGAAACCAAGGGAGCCCCTGAAGAAGCAATTATTATGCAACCTTCCTGGGCTAGAAGTGACTGTTAAGTAAATCATCCGCCTCTGCTGCCAGCCTGACCTGCATATTGCAGAGAAAGCACTCTCCAAATTCACTAGTGGAGTATTATGCTGAATGCACCATCTGTCTCAGCTTTACTAGCAGCCAGGAGATTAAATGCAGTTAAAGCATTGCATTCGAAAGCCTTCTCCATATCCAGCATTCAATCAAATATGAGAGCAGCAGCTACAGGCCTGAGCCGGCGATGCCCTGATCTCTTCAGGACAAAAACGCCGGCAACAAGGATCACGTGTTGTTGAGGACAGGTCAGCGAGTAGGCTCAGTTCACTTGACAGCTTGACTGCCTAAGGGGAGTCTTGACTCTCATTTACTGCACTTCACTAGCTGACCGCGCACATCTTGCAGACCTGACAGAGTAAGTAAGTTTTCAGAATTCCTCCTGTCCCCTTTTTCCAACGGCAATCCTGCCGGCTCTGTGCTGCCCGGAGGAGCTCATCTGCCACACATATGTTGGACAGCAAATGAAGATAACCATATCCTGGGTAAGGCTTTAAAGCTATCGCCTTCTCAGACACACACTATATTTACTTTCATCCAAAGGAAACAAGCTTTTTAAAGACATCACATGCAGCGCTGCAGCCCAGCACCGAGGAACAGCATAGCTCTGTACTGCATACACCATCTGTCAGGCTGAACCAGACGTCCCTGCCCTTTTAACTGCTGGCTACGAAACAGACAGTACTCGACAAATGTTAAACGCAGCTTACAACTATCGTTTGACGGCACTACTGTCATGAAGGGCTTCAGATTTTAAAAAAGCCATGAATTGTCTCCCGGAGGAGATAAATCCTACACTCATTTTATTCTTCCAATATGTGCCAAATCACTCGGAGATATGCTGTCTCGTCGGTCGACCAGCTGATTTGTACCTCGATTTGGCCGTCCCCAATGCATGCCACATTCCTCCCGGGGAGGAGGGGGGGGTCAGATTACTTTCTATACACGGAGACAGGCCTGAAGCATTATGGGTGTTTCGGTCTTACAACTAGGCTTGAGCAAAGCGAGTGTGCATAAGGGAATGAAAGGAAATGTTGAATGAAGGACGCATGACAACCTTGAGGAGGGATTGCAGTTGAAAGCAGGAAGAGCCAAGCTACAGCTACAAATTAATAAACACAGGAGAACAAAATATGTTATCTGGGTGTAGCTGGAATATACGACTGATACAGAGAACAGCTGAGCCACTGGAAAAGAAAATAATGGCCTTCGTTCCCCAAGTCTCACACTTTTACAAGATAGAGAAAAAGGCTGACTGGAGGAACCGCTGGGCCTCAGTAAAAAAGCTGCAAAAGTCATTGTATCGCCTGGAGTTCCTGAAACGGTGCGACATGGATGCCGACACGTACAAACTTGTGTTCACGGCACTAACTGAATGCACCAGTGTCACTCAATCACCATACCAGTGTCTGTGGGGGCGGGTCACTGTTAAAAAGCTTGTATGATGCAGAAAAGCGAGCAAACGGAGCTGCCAGGTACAATGACAGGCAGCAAGAGTGCTCACGTAGGTGTAGGACTGGAATCTGAAAATGATATTTAAAAAAAAAAACAAAAAAAAAAAACAATTGTGGACTCAATCTTGTGGGCTAGAAGTAGATATGGCACAATTATATCAGGTTTTATTTGGTTTAAAGAACAAAGATTTACAGATTTCACATTGTTCCAATATTTCTTTGATTAAAAATTCTACATGCAATAATAAAACGCTGAATATTATAAAGCTCGCAAACCCTGTTCCTTCTCCGACTCAAATCAAATCCCAGATGTTTCACTTTATTGCAAAGAACTTTTTGAGCAAATGGCAGAGAAAATGATGAGGACTATGTCCTACTTGAACTTACATGACAGATAGCAGCGGTTTTGGACGACATTTACATGTAGTTATAAATATAACAATTTCTGTCATTGTTATTATGAACATGACCCATCCTGATGAGCAAATATGTATATATGACTTGTGCAAGCACTTGTTAGCTGGTAAAATATAAAAGTCAGCAAATTCCAGTCATTCCAGCAGGCCTATCAGTGCATCACAATGCAAGCGTTTTCCAAAAGACTGGAGTTTCTACATTCCTCTCATAGTTTCATGAATCAGTTTTCAGTCAGACTGATAAATCACGGAGTGCCCCATCTTTTAGTTTTTAGACCTGCTTCATCCTGCCCATGGTTGTGGGTGGGCAGGAGTCTATTGCAACTATCGGCTCCACACAACCATTGGATTAAATCTTCCTTTGCCAAAGCTCCAACTCTCAGCCCGGTTCTATTGAATTCTGCTGGGCAGTTTATTTCCAACCTTACGAAACGAAGCAGCAGTCAAATGTACTTAAGGTTTCGCTCCACCGTATCAGAGTAATCTCTGGACTTTGCTACAACGAGTTATCAGCACACAAATATGCGAACGGACATAGGTGAGAACGCACAACAATCAATCATCGGAGCACCTCGGCCTTTGTAATCAGTAAAACAAAACATGACTGCTTCCTTCGAAGCCACTGAGCTCGAGCTCTGCTCTTAGTGGTCTATATATCGGTGGGGGCAGACGACTGGCCACAGTAATGTATGGCTGTCCTGCGGACTATGGACAAGCACAAAATCAATTGGAGCCATGGGACACAAACCTCCTCTCCAATCTTGCCAACAGAGCTGCGCTGGGAGCTCAGATTGATGGGATATCAGTTTGCACTATAACTGCGCGTGACTCAACGTGGCAACTGTGGAGGCCAGCGTCAGGAATTCCAGGCAGGCTGCAGCCAATAGTAAAAAGCTCTCGTTCAATTTAAATTTAACTTGGCGATTAAAACTGAGCAAGATAAATCAGTATTGCAATTAGTAAAAGGGTATCCCCCCCCAAAGGAAACCCCGGTGTATGCTCAGGGGGCTGATTAAATGGACAAAAACAGAATGGGGGAACAAACAGGTGCAACCTCCACAGTTGGCCTCTTCCTCACCAATGCATCAGCACCACAGTCACAACTCTGGCTCCGGGCGGCCTCTGCAGAGGTCCGTTGTTTTTTTTTATAGAGTGGTCCAAGTCATTTATAGTTAATAACACACCCTTAGATGAGAAGCACGTCACCCAATGTCAGGAAGTACCGCCATGTGTCATCAGAAATGCCAGTCTCACCAGACAACATCCTGTCAGGACAAATATCACGGGTTACAGGACACCAAATATACCACAGAGTGGAAGAAGAGGGTACCTTTTTCAGCCAGGTGGGTCTATAATTAACACATGAGAAAGTGTGCAAATAAACCTTGAGGCTTTAACTCACCTCCAGCTGTATTTGTTTAGCTGGAGTTTCTGTTTCGTCCACACACGGGGTATTTTTGAGGAGTGAGCCGATGACACCTGAAAGAAAAGACTCCCGGAATAATTCACGTGCAGACCGGGATCATCGAGTGAATGAACAGAGGAAAACCTCATGGCATATAACGGGCTTATTTACCCGTCTGTTGCTCAGCCGTTTAAACACTTTAAAAACAAACTTACTAATAAAAGGCTCCATCTGGAACCTAAGAATAACTCTTCAGATCAGAGTATGAAAATTAAGTTATGCTTTGTGTGTCTAAATCTCTTAAAATGCCAAATTAGATTATTCAGAGACCCAGCAAAATGCTTTTGTTCTCACCCCCCGGGGTTAATGACATTTATCGATAGCACCTCAAGAAGAGTATTGATTGGTCTGTTAATCAAAAGTCATTTTTTTTCCTGCAACTGAAATTAAGTGATAACTAAAAAAAAAAAAAAAAAAAAACAAGAAACAGGGAGTATACCAAGTAAAGAATGTGAAATTTAAAAAGGAGAGTAAACTGTGTCAATATAGTTTAAAGTTGCATTAGATGGCCTGTTTCTTCTGTAATCCTCTTTCAGCGTTTGAATTTCTACTCCATTACTCATCACACAGCCCCACCCCCACCCTCCCTTTGTGTCTGAGAGCTGCAGACTCGCTCATAACTTCTCCCCTCTCTTGCAAGCTTTTAAAAAATAAATAAATAAAAGCGCATATAACGATAAATGTAGGAGCACCTTAGTCTACCCAGTCAGCAGCAGCAGCAGCCCTTTGAGCTGCTCCCTCAGCAGAGAGCTGGGCAAGAGTATCGGCAACTGTCTCCGGCACGGTCTTGTTACATCACCTCGCCTTCACACAAATCAGTGATTTCTGTTTCTGTTTTAATTGTTCCCGTTTCCATCACTCCAGCTGTTTTCAAATATAGGAAGAGGTCCACAGAAGGAGACTTTTTCCTCCACGCAGCATCCCCACATCCTCCGGAGTGACAACACAAGTACAAAAAAGGCAGGGCGTGAACCAAACTGCACATGTTTATGTTTACCGCACGCTAAAATTGGCGAACCTGGCATCCTACCTCACTATGATGATGCAAGAGTATGACACAGCAACTGCTCTGGTTTATGGTGTGCACCAGGAAAATGCTCCGGAGGATCCATGTAGTATCGTATCCTCATTGGAAAACGTCTACTAATGTTCAGGCCTCAGTGCATGTGTAAAACTGGTGCGTTTCAAACTTGTCATGTTGTCTGACAACAGAAACAGAAAGGCAAAAGCTTTATTTGGAAATTCGCTAAAATGCAGTATATGAGAGCAAAGAGAGCAGGAGGGAAGGAAAGTCAAAGCAGACTGTGTCTATATTGTGCAATACCTTTTAAATAATCAAACTATTTGATAGTTGTAGAAATGAATGCTGTGCCCATCACTTACAGTAAACAAATACCAAACTGGAACATAAGATACCCATAAAGACTCACTTTGCTAATATAAAAAAGCTGAATCCTGCCCTGGAAAATTTCAAAGTGCATTTTAAGGGCTAAAGCCAATCGCTGGCCAGAAACCACTTGGTGCAACATGTCTGAATGCACCGTCTTCGTGCCAGATTCGCTGCTCCTACTGTCTATGCTTCAGCGATCTGCCAAACCAAACTCCCGCCAAAACAAACCTGCAGAGGAGTGCAGAGCAATGCCCTGACGACAACTGTGACTTTCACTGTGAAATCTTGTTATGGTCGCCAATTGGCTTTATCAGACACATTAGAGAGAGAGAGAAAAAAAGAAGAAAGAAGAAAGGATTTTAGTAATGACTGAACCACATTGGACGAAATGAGAAAATTAGGTCTCGCTGGTTCCCATGTCCAGGATTTGTTCCAGTGGGTGAAGTGGTTTGGAGGACGTTTACTTTTTTGGGAGTTGTTCTGTAAACTTGTGCCACTTCCCCTTTCTTCAGCGTACTAAAAGCACACTTACAAAGATTGGCTTTACCCGTAAACCCAAAATGTAGACTACGAGTTGTTTATTATCCACATGTACCAAAAGAAAAAAAAAAAAAAAGAAGAAAGAAGTGGATATAGGAAGATGTCGTTTTTGCATCGTCTCCATATGTGAATGATCAGCTGTCCGTGCATGCTTAAAGGTATCCTCAACCTAACCCTGAGAGTGTCATTTCCACCTGTATAGGTGCACTGAGTTGATGAGACAGGTAAGGAATATCACACTCCTCTAGGGTGATGACTCTTCATTTTGCCCCGGCTTAAATATGAGCAACAGCCAAGTAAAACGGCGGCGTCTTTGTTTGCATCTGCCCCACAGCATAATGCAGGGGCCCGTCTCAATAAAGAAGGTTGCGGCTTAGAAAGCAGAAACGTATTCAAGTATTTATAAACTGAACGCTGTTCATTTCCATTTCGTCTGTATCTGTTGTCACATTTGTTATTGTAATACTTGAGGAAGATGACTCTTCACTTTTTATTCCTTTGGATAAACTTAAAACTTGTATTTTAAGTTAAAAGACACAAACACGCGTGCACACACGCTCTTCCTGAAACAACTCGTCATCCAATGAGTTTTTAATTGAATTGAGTGTGTTCTAAGCCAGCCGCTGACAAAGCATTTCCTCCCAGATTTCGCTAAACAGCATCTGGCAAACAATCCCATGACAGATGTTTTTTTTTTCCTGAATTCTTCCGAAATCTGCTTATTTAGTCATTTAAAAGTGACCCACGTAACGGTTCATGCATGCGTGCATGAGTGAACGGACATAGCTGCACTCTGAATCTCCGAATCTATATATCCATTGATATATATCCATTAAATTGAGTGGGAGGTGAAATGACTGCTCTACTAGCCTGTAATATAACCGAGCAACCCTACTGCTCTCAGTTCACTGGGTTGCCCCCCCCCTTCACACAACTGCCAGTGCACTGGGTCCCCAACATGTACTTACATGTGTTGTAGACACAGTATTGATTGATTTGTGACTGCGCTGCGCGACCGAGTCCAGACAGCTATCTAATGACAAGCTCCTGCTTCTGCTCCAAATGGCTTTTGTTGCCCGCCGTAGCCCACAGTTTCATCATGTCTTGGTGTCTGCAGGCCATGAAACGGGGGGGAAATGTTGACTTTGTTTATACGCAGCCTGATTGTCGCCGAGTACAATAGCACGACGTTATGATCCATTATTCGCGGACGGCCACCGGGGGTCTCACCAATCAAGAGTGGAATTTTTGTGTTTGCTCCTAAGTAAAAGAGGAAAATGTGGCACATGTGGGGCTCACAAGCCACCTTCTGGCACTCACAATGGTACAAAGCAAGGGTAAAAGCGCTCCCATCGACATATGCGCTGAAAAACTGCTGCTGGCAAACATGTAATGGTTCAAATAAATCAACAATACGAGTTCAAAACGCTTGCAAATACCTAAAATACACAAACGAGATTCGCAATAATCAAAAGAAATCCAAGCTAGGCAAAAAGGTTTTCCCTCTTTTCCTTTATCGAGACCCAACATCTATTTTTTTTTTCATATGAATGAGCAAGAGCAACAGCTAATTACACCACCTTTATCCCACTATATGGAGCCTAATCTGTCCAAATCCAGTGCTTCCCTCTGCCCTAAATCCACAACAGAGCCTCACTCCTCTTTAATCTAATAGGCAGTAAAGGTGCGCTTATTCGGGCTCAAACTACCACAGACAGCATAACTAAAAAACATATAACAAAGGTAGGTCGGGTCTTCCCTCATGTGTCATGATGCAATGCACAGTTATTATAAACACTCAGCAGCGTATGTCAGCCTGCAACGAACAAGCAGATACATGCCAGCCGTGCTTCTCCTCTTTACTCTTAAAGTTCTGCTTTCCAGGTATGACTGGACAGCTATGAAAAGATGCAGCCCCCACCCCCTCCACCAGGTCCAACGGCACCACAATTCTTTGCTCGACGGAGAGAAACGTCAGCAAACAAGGAGATGGCACCTTTGAAGACATTTTTGAAGGAAGTTTTAAAGCACATAACGCAACAGCTTTGCACGGTCAACCTAAATGTTGATGTTTTAAGGCAAAGCTGGACAAGTCTGAGACCAGATAAGTAACAATCTGTCTTGATGAAGTTTCCTTTTGGAAAGACTTCAACTACCACTGTTTAAGACACTGACAGTCTGCCGTTGAAATGTCTTCTTTGTTGCGTGACATCAATTGTCAAAGCAGTTCCAGGCTCTAAGTCTCTTCTAAACACACACATGAATTCACGCCACCCGCCGAACAAAACTAGGGGAAAGTGCATGTTATTTTTGCAAAACAGGGCTCGACTTTTAGCTAGGGACTGCAGGTATTGCAGATAACTTCACTGACATTTGCAAATGTAAAAGCGGAAAAGGTTGCATGTTTCCAGCAATGTAATTTAAAATGCCTTATGATAGACAGAGGTGCAAAAAAAAAAAAAATGCAAAGAACCCTTCCAAGACAGGCTGCTTTGTGAGCCTGCTTTACCTCTCTGATCAAGACAACAAGGCACTCTTGCGGCATCCCTCGTTAATGTTTTACAGACAGGTTTAATTGGCATTAACTAGAAGCATGGCTGTTATTAGGCCTAACCGTCCAGAGCTGCAGCCCCACAGCAGGGGGCCCACCTTACGAGCGGGCGTACTTCTACGCCTGAACCGACGCAACCAAGAGGGCAAAAGTACACCTGGCCGGTCACCGCTGGCATCTGGAGGGAGATCAGCTGTGCTGTAGATACGACGGCAACGAGATGCAACGTTCGCAGGGTACACGAGGCGAATGAAAAGCTGCCTCCCGTTGCTGTAGCAGCAGATGAGGCAGAAGAGCCGCTGCTTCATCTGCAAACTCAGATTGGTGACGCGAGGTCTCTTCTCTGCCAACTCGTCGAGCTCATTAGGTGTCAAGACTTTCATCTCAACCACCGGTTTTTCCTTATATGTATGTAATACATCAACCACCTTGTCAAAACTGTAAATTTGTTTGCAGATCAACAGAAATGTATGCAATTAAGAAAATGAGCTAAAAATAGCTCAAAAGATCAGTGCAAATAAAAATCATGAATTATGAGGCTTATTTCAAAAGGGGGCTGTGAGTGTGTTTAAATAAATGGTTATTGCTGACACCGTTAATAGAGAAGAGCAGAAAAACAGAAGAGCAACAACGAATTACATCACTGAACAAAGCCGAACGCCTCAGGTAGGAGCAAAACAACAAAATCCCATCTAAAATATTAATATATGAGAGCATACCTGTAGCTGGGCTCACAAATAGTATAATACTCCCCCCTAAAGCGTATAAAGTCCGTTTTGTGAAATCCCCCAAAAGACAGTTTAATAACTGAGTTATAAATAATGTGCAGAATACTAATATTACAGCTGCATCCAATGGCTCTTTTTCCATTCAGTATAAGTCAAGAAGCTGCCAATACAGAATCAGACTGTCAAGTCATTCTCATGGAGATTAATTACGTTCACGAGTTCAAAAACAGTCCAACGGAATAAATACATGGCCTTTTCCTGTCAGGAAAATGCATACTGGAACAGATTGCCAGAGTGAACGGCAGCCACCTCAACATATTGCGTCTCCGAGAAGAGAAAGACAGTTTGATGCCATCGATTTGGTTTGCCTTCAACTCAAAGAGCTGCAAACATGCGCCGTTGCTGCCTCATAATTAAAATTAAATCTCTAGCAGAAGAGGAAACTGTGTGCCAAAAACAAATAAAGGACGGAGGTGCTGACGTTTAAATATGTACAGGTTCGACAACTCAAACTTAAATACAACAGACAAATTCTAAAGAAATTTTCAACGTTACAGATTAAAATCATAAACAGCCTCAGCAGTCATTATGAATCACCTAATGCTCCCACAGCGATCGTATTCCCATGCAAATAACCATAATGACAAGGTTTATGATGCTAATGAGGAATATTATACAGAACTAGAATGCCTAAAGGAAAACTCCTCACCACTGGTGCTTTTAAACCTCTGCAAAGCACCAGGTTTACACCTGCCGACTTAAAAAAACACCCAAAAAAAAAAAAAAAAAAAAAAAAAAAAAAGGGGAGTATGATGGCACACATGTCAACTTCTGAGCACGAAGCAGGTCTGCATGCAGGTGATCACATGTAAGGAGAGGTTCAACTATGTGGCATTACTTAACGCTCTGTTCTATAAATGACTTGGCTATCCAGCTGGGATCAGTGGCTGGCATTGCGCCGCTGTCACCACCACAGTCTCTCCAGCCCACGCATGTCTGAGCATGGAGGCCTCTTCTCAAAAGTCAAATGTCAGATGTTATCCATCCCGACTCGCAGAAAAGGACCCGGCGCACCATCGGGGGCACAGAGGCCCTGCTTCTCAGCCGGTGACGGAAAAACACCATTACTGAGCTCGCTCTGCTTCACAGCGCAGCGGCTGTCATGACTGCACCATGACAACCGCAATTACTATTTGTTGTATTTGTTGGAAAGGGTGGGAAAAAATACAACCATATTTAATATATATATGTATATATACATATATACAGATATACACACACATACATATACACACTCAGGTTATGTTTCTGATTTCAACCTGTTGTATTTGCAAAGTCAAATACCACAGATTGAAAAAATATAACTAATCCATTTAACTAATCCATCAATAGTGGAAAGAATGATCGTGCCTTTAAAAAAATAAATGAAAAGCAGCTGCAAAGGTCCACCAATGAGCTGGAGTTCTGTGCAAAAACATCAACTTGCAATGAGGTCATAAAATTTATTGAACTTAAGTGTTAAATACTGGCATAAACTCCTGGGATAAAGACATAAAGCAAAGTTTGCACCATCTCCTGCCTGAGCTGATTAAAGTCTTATGAATAATTACTATGCAGCAGTCGCTTTCAGGAGCTTTGCGATAATGCACTTTGTAAACAGGTGGCTGCAGAGCACTTATGATAAGGTGGACTGACACCTTGTAGCATGGCAAAGCAGGCAGCTGAAAACAAATTACCTCACACCGATGCCCTGCAGTTATTTCTGAGAGGTGCTTTGTACACAGTCGGCGTCTGTTGTCACAATACAGATGCATTACCAAAACACTGCCTTCTTCAAACTCAGCAAATGAAATATGAGTTAAATTACCACAATCTCAGCATCACGTCTGAAACCAAACCATTTAAACCGGACTCTCGTGTTGCCTGACATCCGCTCAAACGCGTAATCGATACATTTCAACCGGATTGAGACCATTTCAGGCCTTCGCTCAGCAGAGAAGGGAGGGAGCTGGAATCACAGAATTGAGACGTTGCATCTCAGCCGTGTGACGGAGGAAAACCACCACCAGCACCGGCCCCATGATATTCGTAAATTTCTTTCGAGCCCTGCCTTGTCATATCCATTTTTCATAAACCGTCAAGTTGGTGGAGACTGTAAGGGTATGATCTTTTAAAATATTCATCGCAAAAGCACCCAAGACATGCTGTGACTCTTAACTTTCACCCCCATTTTCCAGGCAAAAATGTAACTATAACACAACTGGCTTTCTCTGTTACTTCATACAAAATAGAAACTGTCACAGCGGTTTTGTTGAAAGGTTTTTGAAAATCCATCTGCGATGGAGCTCAGGCTTTGATACACAGAGAAAGGTCAATTATTTCAGTCATGGTCCATTGAGGACTGGATCACTGACTTGTCTTAATGTCTTTTACAAAATTTTGCTTAATGATCACAGATGATCTAATAACGCTAATGGGTGGCTGTTCCTGAATAATACCACTCAGCAATTCTTTCATGGGCTGCTGCACGCTGTGATCCCTGCACATGCCTGTTTGTGATGTGCAGTGCTGCAGCTGGAGAGGATATTGATTGCAACTGGTGCTGGATCAAACACAAAAAGCACGAGCTGACACATTCTGTCTACATAGCTCAGAAGGAAAGCTTCACGTTTCTCTTCTAGTGGCACAGTAATTCCTATTTAAATGAAAAAAAAAAACACTGAAACTTAAGTGCACTGCTTTTAAGACATGCCTGAAAAGAAACCGGGCAAGCTGGGAAACTGCAGAATGCTCCTTTTCCGGGGTAAGGTCGACTCGATTATGATCTTTGTTGCGTTTTTATGGTAGACTGCAAAGTTGGAATGTCAGACCTGTAAACACAGAAGGCAGGAAGAGCTACCCCATGTGGTAGAAAGAGCTCCCAGTTGTGACATTACAAGAAAAAAAAAAAAAAAAAAAAGACGACATCGAGTAGTATTGTGCAATGGTTAAAACACACACACACCAAAAAAAAAAAAACAATAAAAAAACATGCATGCACAATGAGGGTAGACCCGCTTTGGGTGTTACTCGTAATGCTTGTGCAACATCTGCATGCACACCGTGAACCTGCGCTGACTATGAATTAAATAAAAAAAACAACAACGACTCATCTGCAGCGCCGCTGGCTCCGGGCAGGAGCGTACGCGACGCCTCCCGTGCACACAGCGAGCCTACCCCAGCCTAGCAGCCGAAGTTGAGCCTCACTTCCTAGTTCGCGGCGCGGCTACCACCCTTCTTCCCCCGCGGACACGAAACAACCGTCGGTTACGTTTGATGCCGCGGCGACAACCGTGAATTCTCCCGGTCCTTTTGTTTCTTTTTCTTTTTTTTTTTTTTTTTTAAACACAGAGAGCCGTGCTTGCGTTTCATTTCACCGTGACAAGGATTTTTATTTACATTTTCCTACTTACATTTCACCACCCTGTCCGTCGTGGATAACTTCGGCTCATCATTCGGCTTGTTCTCGGACATTTCCAGTGTGATATAAAATTAAGATATAGCAGAAACGAGACTGAACGCGGTCCCTGCGTCGCTCCTGCCGAACAACTCTCGAGTCTATCCGAGAAAAGAGACCCGCGGTGATCTCACCCGGTCCCCTCAGCGGCCAAAAATACTTGCAACGGGGTTAAAATTTCACCGCTGGAGCTGCAGGAGCTGCTGCCTGATTTACTGTTACTGTAGTTGACTGAGCGCAGACCACACTCCAACCTGATGACTCCCAACACCCGCCCCTGCACGGCTATTCGGCTGTCCCATTGGTGGAGAATGGACGACGGCCTGCCTCTGTGACTGCACATTCAGTTTTATCTAAATGGGGCGTGTCCGTGTGCGTTTGTTACAAACTAGTGTGAATAACATAACCTGTAATAAATTTTTAAGAACTGTTTTGTAAGCACATAATATCATATTGGTTAATTAACTGAAAAAAAATTGTTGATAAAATAGCTTGAATTATAATACGTCATACGTCACGTAACATTTATAATATATAC
The DNA here is from genome assembly GCA_014839995.1 of Xenentodon cancila. Taxonomy (NCBI): domain Eukaryota; kingdom Metazoa; phylum Chordata; class Actinopteri; order Beloniformes; family Belonidae; genus Xenentodon; species Xenentodon cancila. The sequence continues at coordinate 18,157,077 of CM026212.1, forward strand.
GCAATAAGTTTAAAATTGTGGAATCTAAGAAGTTAATTTTTCCAGTTAATATATATATATATACTGTTTGACCAGGAAAGGACAGAAATAAAAAGGATAGTCTTGCTCTGTTTCTTAAGGGTCTAATTATTGGTCCGCATCAAGCAAACTAGTAAATATGGGTATCATACAAGACTGCTGCACAAAAAAGAAAAAAAAGTGTTTATACGAAACAAAAACAAACCAAAAGATTTAAAAAAATACAAAATCTGGGGTGTTTTCCTTTTCAGTACATGATAAAACCTTTCCAAAAAGAATTCCTTGTGTGCATTACCTCATATGTCAGTCTTTAAATTATTAAAAACTGTAAAAAAAAAAAAAAAATCATTAAAGCCTGGGAAGATAGTGGAGATATATTATCTAAATGTATAATCTAAATGTATAAATTTTAAAAAATTATCATAAATGATCACAATTAAGTTCACTTGCACATTTGGTGAAATGAAATCATCTGTGGAACTGTCAGCAGGGATTAACAGGGGCAGTAGGAGCATTTTCTGGACTCACGATGCAAAGAGAACTCAAACAGCAGTGGAGCCTTAAGAAAAACATTTGTCACAGACTAATCACAGACTAATCGAGTTAAGGCTTCATTTTCCCTGGGAGCACGGAGATTGGACTCTGGGACAATGGAAAAAGGACAAGTGATCCGATGAGTCCAGATTTACGCTGTTCCAGATTGATGGGCTCGTTGGGGTGAAGCAGACAGCAGATTAAGTGATGCAACCATCTTCCTAGTTAACAAGTCTGCAGGGCAGCACATTGATCTGAGGGGTTGAACAACATACTAGAGTACATGGCTTCTTTGGTCATGCAGTAATATCTCTCTCCTTCCCAGTCTAATATCCTAATGTTTTGAAAAGTATTGCAAAAAAAGACTCATGATGTCATGAAGATAAACCCTAATAGGTTCGACTCTCCTTTGTCCTTTCCACTGGCTCCACCCTCAGGACAGGACTTGCTCTCACTCTCGTTTGTTCACACTGATCCTTACATTGTCACCATCTGTTTTAGACTAAGTTTATCCATTCTAGTTTTTTGGAGGCTGCCATAACACCAGTTATGGCAGCCTTGACGAGCTCGACGGGTATGCCACACATCTGTGGTTTGTTTAGCTAAAACAAACCACAGATGTGAAAGAAGATTTCATGGCCGGTGGTTAGAGAATCAAGAATGTGAGTGAAAGTGTGTAGATCTGCAGCGTGACCTTTCATTGGTGAGTCATCACATACACAGCTCCAGCGATTTGCATAAATGAGACCTCACATTTGACTTCCACCTTTGTTTTTTCTCCTAACATTTGTGCATTTGTCTTTCACTGCTAGAAACAGACCCTGAGAAATTGTTATTAGTGAGACGCTGGTGCGGCGTGAATCAGTTGTCCAGTAGGTGGAGGCTGTTAATGAAGGCCTGGGTTTTACATTTCTCTCAATGAGGGACTTTGTGCATGGCGGGTCAGAGCATCCCTTTCATCCGCACCTGCACTGGAGACATTCACACCAGGTCATTAGTTTTAACACGCCTCAGGCTCTGGCGCTCCGCTCCAAAACCCAGACTTAATTAAACTGTGGTCAGACCGCAACTCGGGTTCTTCATTTTCCGATCACCTACTTTCTATTTGACAGTCACCTTTGTTATTTCGCTGTTTTGCTTTCTTTCCATTTTTTTCTTTTTACCTGCATGCCCCTCTACTCTGTCTTCGCATATGATTTTGCAAATTAAACAAGGCTGCGAGAGATTTTTCAGCTTCAGTATAAAATATTTCAACTGTTCTGTGGATTTCATCGCTTTCATCGCATACATCCAGTGAGCTTTTTCATATTTTGCACATCACTTTCTGTAGTTCTTGTATAACATTGACAATCAATCTACAGGCAGATAGGGACTTTTTTGTTCCCTGAGCCAAGGGTTGGGAGGGGATTTTTCATCTCATGACTGTCCTGAACTGTTTATTTTAGATATTAAAATATCCAACCCTGAATGTAACCAGAACAGCGAGCAGAGTTCATGTTGGTTAGAAAAAAAACAACAACAAAAAAGACCAACATCAGAACACATCAGGAAACTCCCACTTATCTAGTCCCGTCATGAAAATAGCCCCGCTGCATTTCCTGATACTGTGAAGACCTGCTTACAAACGCAGCATTGTAAAGATGAGCCAGGCAGGTAAGAAACTCCTTTGCTTTTTTATTTCATCCACTTTTTACTACTCACGTTGCCTGATGAAAATGATTCATACTTTAATGTCTCAGTGATTTGTGATTCTTTCTGCAAAGCATCTGTGTTTGAAAGTCTCTACTATCATGTATGTCAGCTGAAAAAGACTGAAAATAAAAAAGTGATTTTTAGCATATCTGTTAGGGTGTGCAGATGGAAAAAAAATGTGACATTTTGGATGGACTTCTGTTATTCTTTCTGTAGCCGAGGATCTGCTTATCATCTACGAGACAGAGGCAAAGCAATGGGCGTCCTACCTTAAGTCAGTCTTCACTGGTCCAATCTCAGAGCCTGGGATCTGCTGCTATGATGTTACCACGGTGACCAGCCGAAGGGACGACTTTCTTAGGCTGTCCAGGTATGCCTGCAAGCTTCTGATACTCACCAAAGGCATGCTGGAGGGTCTTTGCCAGTTGAGGCGCTTCTTCCTCTCCCGGGTGTTGAGTCCCGCGGCCCAGGTGGTGGTGCTGCTGTGTGGGGTGGACAGCCTGACCCCCCTGCTGGAGCGGGTCCCGCTGAACAGCGACGAGTGCCTGCAGATCTCCAGCGAACAAGAAGCTCCTGAGTACCTGTCCACTGTGGTTGACATTGTAAGAAAAGGTATCTGCCTCCAAGATTTTTCCTTTTTCTTCTTTCCTAAAATCACTGACGATATATTGTTAACATTCAATCTAATTTTATATATTGTTAACATGCTATTTGTAGATTTAGCCCTGACTTGACCTTTAAAAAAAAAAAAAATCCATCACCTTCTGCAGAGCATTGATTTAAAAAAAAAAGCAATAATTTATAACTGATGATTTGTACAATAGAGTTTTTATAATAACTCTTAATAAAGAACCACATTAGTGGTGATGCGTCACTAGAATACTATTACAATATCCAGTGTTACCGAATCACTAAGTAATAATCGGTCAGTAGAAATGAGTAATAAAGTCGTGGATAAGTGGCACTGACCACATTCCTCAAAATTGGTACCAGACTAACTCTAAAAGAAAAAGTTTGAAACCAGCACAAAATCTGTAAAACTCTCTTTTATTAACATAGCAGTTAGGAAGAAGTCAATTTCTTTATTAGTTTTTGTGATCCTTCAAAATAAAACAGAGCATCCTTCTGATAAAGTCATTAATTTTGAGCTAGAAATTTGTTATTACCTGTCAATCGTCTTTTCTATCATTAGATAATGGTTAATCAGCAATTATCTCCTACATTTCTAAGCCTTAACCCTCCTGTAACCATTTTCTGGCCCTTATTGTGAAGTGTTACCCTTCTTTACATTGGCCCCTGCTTCAGGACAAATGTTACTGACCAGCCATTAATGTGATAGTAACAGAACCGTAATTTCTGGAACTCCTCATCTGCAGCAGGAAACCTGCTTGCTGACTTCTCTTGCATTTTGACGACCACCTCCCAGTGTTTTCCAGCACCTGCAGCGACATCTTTTACAGAAACTGCTCATCTCTGCCATGTCCTCTTCTGCCCCGCCAATTATCTGCTTCCTCCTTCCTCGTTTTTCCTAATTGTGTTCTTTGTACAAAATCCAAACGCGGTGAAGTGGGCTTGTGTTTAAGCAGGTGTGTGCGCAGCGGGAACATTTGATGCAAATTTGGCCCCCAGTGATTACTCGCTGCGAGCCATGCAAATTCAAGATCACTCTTCATAGTGTTGACACAGTGAAGCGGCTCAGGGCATGTTTCTCATAAATAGTTAGGCTTTAACCCAGAAATACTAACACTATTCATCCTCGACAATGTCTGTGTAGTAAAATATGAAATATGAAAATGTGTGTTTTATGTGTTTTAGTGTGAAGATAATAAAGTTTGTGACAGGTTTTTGAAACTGCATAATATATATATATATATATATATATATATATATATATATATATATATATATATATATATATATATATATATATATATAAATTCTCACTGGAGGCTAGAATATTTGTGTCGTCAGCAAACACAAATTTTGATATATTAGATACTTTACCCTTGTCATTCATATACAAATTAAATAATACTGGTCCCAGCACTGATCCTTGAGGTACCCCACACACAAGCTCCAGACAACCGGATTCAAAATTTCCAATCTTCACAAATTATGGTCTACTCTTTAAAAGGCTTCTCACCCAGTTCAAGACTACCCTCCTGAATTCCATAACTGTCTAATTTTTTCAATTAAAAAAAAAAATCACGATTTATTGTATCAAACGCTTTCCTTAGGTCTATGAATAGCCCTATAGCTAATTTCTTATCGTCTGTGTAAACTCTCTCCTGAAAAAAATCTGTGAAAACACAAAATGCTGTCAATGTCTGTCACTTCTGCTGGGATTAAATAGACGATGTTAACAACCTCACCAAGGGAACCTGATCTGCCATAGTCAACGTGCAACTGGCAAGCTGCTATCCGAGTGCATTTTGTATTTATTGTTGATGCATTAAAACACATTCAACATTCCTTGTTCACAGGGACATCAGCCACACCACTAAATGTAAATCCCTTGACACGTAAAGCATCTGGACCCAAGCAGAAGGCCAAGCAGATGCCGTCAAGTGGACCTGATGGGGTCACATCTAATGTTGCGGTCATCCCCTCAAGAGTTGCCTGCGGGGTGAGAGACACTCCTTTAGTAATCCAGTTTGTTTATGCGTAAAGCACTCATAACTCTGAACGGTCTTCTTGGCAGAGCTCCACCGAGGTGTTCGTTCTACTGAAAAATGAACCGGCTGTCTGCGACTGTGAGGTCGAATTCAGCACTGAGACTCAGACGGTGAGAGTGAAGCCTGCTCGCTGGAATGAGCACATCCTGTGCGCCAGTGCACCAGGTAAGCACAATTAATAACACCTGATGGATAGGTGATTGACGGGATACTTTTTCCTCTTTTGGTCCTGCCTATATATTGTTCCTGCATGTTTCCTGTTGCAGATTTCCCAGCAGGGAAGGTGAAAATGAAGGTCTACAGTGGTGGAAAACCAGTGATCAGCACACAGCTGCAGTACCACACAAGCATGGAGGAGCTAACCCGGCTTCTGTCGAAGGTGGCTGATCCTGTGGCGTTCATGTGTCAGGTAAAACTGAGCCTGAGTTCAGAGAATAAACGTCTACATTGAGATTTTATCTGACTTCTGCGAATATGAATTTCACTATTTGGATATCCATCATTACAAGGGGATTTCCCATTATTAAAAATGTCTGACAAAGTAACTCAGGTAAAATCATTGGGGCTCGTTTCATTTTGGATTTGCATAGATGGGAGCTGTGCACGCAAGAGTTGTTATTACCTGGTTATCTTTAGCTTAGATTGGATTTTTTTTTTTTTAAGTTAACATTATAGTTAAATCAAATTACAAATTGGAGAAAGGAGAAGGAGCGCACTACCAGGAGTAACTGACTTGTACTGCTCGGTGCAAAGATCTGCTAATTTAGGTGGACATCCGATGGCAATTTCCATTGGGTGGTTTTACATTAGGTTTTGCACTCAAACACTTTATAATTTATTTTAAAATAATAAGGAAAATGACATAAGCAATACTGCATCCTTAAAGCAGAACAATGGGTCTACAACGCCCCCTACAGACATGGAGTTTAGTTTAATCTCTCTCTTTAATCTCTGCCATGACGCCGACTCTTTGTTGTAATGTTTGATAAAGTGCAGAAAAACAATATGCAGTTATCTAAACAGACAAGAATCCCAAGTTAATTTAGTTTTTGGTGATTGTAGGGACAGAAGGCCATTAAAACGAGATCACGCTTCCAAAAGTAAACAAATATTCCTTCAAATAAAATTGAA